>OW240920.1:147669821-147724514 GCA_933207985.1 Pelobates cultripes | reverse complement strand
CCGGTTTTTGCTCTCTGAAGGAGTCTACGGTGGTTATGGTGTCGGCTGGAGTGCTTGGAGCCCTCAGGAAGCGTTAGGAGCACAGTCGGGGTGACAGGTGATCCGTTACAGTACCTTTTGCACTCTTCCTCTTGTTTGGGCGGTGAAAACCCTCTCCTCCCCAAGCGCCGATTTGGGTAATCGGGTTTCGCGCCCTTTCGCCTGGTTGGGTGGCAAAACTCCTCTCCTCCCTGTGAGCTGATTGGCATGATTTGGTTTTGCGCCTTTTAGCTGATTGGTTGTTGCTTGGTTTGGGCGCAAAGTTTGAATTCGCCGGACTAAACCAAGCAACTTCATGTAACTAATTTCGGATATGTCGCAGACTTTAGACAATGATTGCTCGACTCTGTACATCCGCTCGCCCTGCTTTTTGCAGGGATCCCAGATGGGACCCGAGGCTAACTAGTGATGTAGGTTTTACCTATGTGACCCCTAACCTCCCCGGGGCGCCAAGCCCCAAAGGTTACCCCTTAACCCCCATATGGAATATGTTTTAAAGTGTGTCCCTGTGTACTGTTGGTATCTCCCAGAGCGGGAGATGCCTATCTATAACCCAACCCCCTCCTGCCTGGGATTGTATTGTACTGAATGGAGACCCCCTCCCCCCCCCCACCCCCACTGCATAAAAGAAGCCTGTTTTTCAAGATTGTCAGTGTTTTAACCTCCAGAACTGTGTCTTGTCTGGTTACTGGAGGGAGGGAAGATTTAACCCCTGTGTCTGCTGTTCCAGCTTGCAGGGGATGCAACGGGGAAAAGTCCTTGTATTATTATTATCGCCATTTATATAGCGCCAACAGATTCCGTAGCGCTTTACAATATTATGAGAGGGGGGATTTAACTATAAATAAGACAATTACATGAAAACTTCCAGGAACGCTAGGTTGAAGAGGGCCCTGCTTAAACGAGCTCACAGTCCTAAGAGCTTCCAGGACTGAGTGCCGTCCAGCCCTGTGGGCGCATGGAGCCAAGTCCCCTAACCCTGTAAGAGTTCCTGATTGGCTGAAGGAAGGGAACTAGCGGAAGTAACCAATCGGGTTACCAGGTGTCCCGCTACAGTACCGTCTTTAATGTTTGATAAAAATAATACCTCCTTAAAGACAATTACTGGGATAAAAAGGACACATAAAATAAAAAAACCAAAACCTGACACAAAATGCTACAGATACAGTGCTCTATCACACTATTTAAATATACACAGTATGTTATCTGTATTTAGAATACAACACATTTTTGAGGTTGGCCAATAAAATATGGAGGTTTATTTTCAGTGCCCCAAGAAGCGGTAAATAACCAACAGCCGTGAACGATCACGTGGAGAAAGTTTGGAATCTTTCAAAATCTACAACAATCTATCAAGAAATACAACAAATTACGCAATCAGAATCAATAAAGCCAAAGACAGGGGAGGAGGGGGAGATACAACTTTATCCCGACCTGTCTTCTGCCATGCTGGCATACCATTGGGCCTTGCACCCCTTCACCAGACAACTGCAAGCTAACAAGATCAGATACCACTTGTGCTTCCCCACAGGCCTACAGGTCCACACGCTGAAGGGCCCCTTTGTGGTCAAGATTTGGACACCCTCGCAGTGGAATTACACACAGAGCGCAATTGATACACAGAGCGCAATGCCAACGGGCGCGGCATTGACGGGCCTCTGGAATTGGGGAAAGGCCCAGGGTGTAGCGAGCATAGGGCGGAAGAAAGAGCCTACCTGGGTAGGTACTCCCCCAACACTACACAAGATCACCTTGGATCACTCCCCATTATGCTGGAGATGTGAGGAGGAGAGAGGCACACTCAGCCACATATGGTGGGAATGCAAGAAGATCCTCCCATTCTGGAAGGGAATATATAAAATGCTAGAGTTATTCACGGAAAGCCCAACCCCTTTCAAACCCGCAGAAATGCTTCTGCATCACACCAAGGCCCCTAGAACCCTCTATAAGAAATATATCATGATCCACATCCTGAATATAGCCAAATTAGTAATCCCACAACACTGGAAACAACCAGTAACTCCCCCACTGAGGTCATGGTTCTCCCAAATGGAGGAGCTAAGATCAATGGAGGACCTTCACACCAGCACAGCGGGCACACACCAATCATAGTTAAACACATGAACACAATGGCTGCTGATGACGACGAAACTAGACTTTGCAGACAAGCTACTGTACTGAATGACATGGATGGACCACGAATTTAATCACAACAAAGACGCACGACACGGATGACTCCCTGACGCCCCCATATCCACCCCTGTGCCCTGTTTTCCCCTTTCTACTCTACCCCTACACTCAGACCACGGCTCTAATTGGGCAACAGGGACCAGCCAGAGCGATCCGCTGGGAGGACTCTCTCAGTGCAGTAGTTTGGGAAAATCACAATGTAGGAATTCTGAGATCTGAGACACGCCCAGCAAACATAAGAGAGTGTCACAAGGCGAGATAGTGGTAATGCGAGTCCATAACTGACAGGGGCCTGCGAGCCCAAAACGTATACCCACCTTATAATACCATCACTAACCCTTGCTGACACACGCCTGAAATTCCGGGATATAAGTAGAAAATAACAATCATCAAACTCACAAAAAGGAAAGTGCGGGGAGAGAATACAGAAAACCCAGCAATAAACTACCATTGCTATACTGGAAAAGTGACTGCGAGTCCTCAGATGCTTGGGGCATGCGTGCCTGCATAATGTTGTGATTTTCTATGAATATTGCACTCCTCTTAGTTATATAAGGGAAAATTACCATTAATAAAACAATAAAAATTATATTTACAAAAAAATAAAATAAAGCCTAAAGACTAACAAAGAGTGGAGAAACCTCACTATCTGTCTAAACCCCCCATCTTCCCAGACTAGGAAATCAGGCTGATTGGAGCGTTATTGGATCATTTGGTGTACTTTCACCCGTCACTTCATTCAGCCGATTAATTGGCAGATAAACCTTTCTTTACGTTATTATTCTATGTAAACACTCATGGTGGTTTAATGGATGAATGTCTAACTTCAGCATGGTCCCTGGGAGGAATCCTCCAATGCCTGATGGTCTCGGTGGATGGCTGGTAATTAATGAGTCAGAGAGAGCTGCTGTGTTGCCGGCTAGTTATAAATTGCTGGAATTACATGATTTTCATGCTGTTGGGCCGGTGGACCAAGGTAAGGCCGCTGTTTCCTCCTTCGTGTCATAGGGTCATTAAACTTCACCCAAGACCACCAGATGTCCCACTAATCCATGAAATGTCATGAATGGCCCAGATCATTTTACCCGTGTCTGCCTTGTGTTTTCAGTTATGGGGGTCCAGGGGACTTACTAAGAGTCACTGGCCACATTAATAATTATTACTGTAAACTGCAGCATTCACAAAAAATATTGCGGCAGAGTCTGCATTCACGAAAGCGTGGTCACAAGTCACCTGAACCAGAAACATATCATTGATTAGCAAGCAGCGAAAAACATGATAGTATTCACTTTAGTAGAAAGGGTCGGCTTTGTTTTCTGAAAGTGTTTTTGGGAAATAGTCCAGCAAGTTTTAAAAGCCAAATTGTAGGATATTTGCAGTTTATTTAGAATACCTGCCTGCCTGTTCGGCATTGTTGGCAAGCATTAGCGATTTGTATGAACTGCAAATCTGGGCAGTGTTCTAAAAGTGGGCCAGAACATTCCGTTGGTTTCCATGGTGACTGCTTCTTGTTTAGCCCTTGGCCGCAGGATTGCTCATTATAAATGATCTCAAGTTAACATTATTTCCCAGCTGGTTCTGGATCCAGAAGAGGAATTGAGAGTTAATACCCATAAAATACTGGGCTTTATTGCTGACATTTATTAAAAAGTACACAGCTCGCTATTAAATACTATTATTGGGATGTTTTATAGTAACAGTTAGACAGAGGGAATACGAGCGTGTGATTTCTAAAACCAATACTATTTAATCTGAAATAAAATCATTTCAGTTTTGGGGATTTTCTGTATTTTTACACTCTGCGGAGTTTCTCCTTTTTGTGGTTAGTTTCCCGTCTGTTTTATTTCCCAGAGTTTTATACTTGGCAGGAAATTGGGAATAGAGAAGAAAATTACTAGAACGTTATACAAAACATCTCTGACCCGTTGTACTCGCTCCGAGACAGCGGACGCTATGTGCGCACACAGCTCTCAATACAGAAATATATTCAGATAATAGGGAGAAAATCTATTTTTTAATATAGGAATGAGATATTTTTTGGCTTCAATTTTTCAGATCAGGTTTTGTTAGTACATACGTGACTGGCTCATTTAAGAAATAGCGTACTTTGTAGGAATAAATATTAAATTACGTAGCGTAGAATAAAACCGCAGAGTTCGGAAGGTTTTGTGTTTGCTGTCTCTCCGAACATCGCTATGTGGAGGAACACGGCAAAGCTGAAACCAATGTTTGTTTTTTATAAATGATCCCAATTACATTAAATGACCCTGGAGTTGGTCTCCCAGTACAATACTTCTCATATTCACTTCATAAAAGTGACAAGCTTTCTTGAAATCTGCGCTTTTATGAATTGGGACAAGGGGTGCACGTGGAGTTTGGGGAGTCTCTTTAATGATTCGACACCAGGCGGTGCCAGAATGACGTATTGTTCCCCTTTCTAGTTGTTCAAGGGTTAAATATACAGTAGAACCTTTCTAGGGCATAATAGGGTTTACTATTTACACGATCCTTGGCCTTGAACATGTATCGAAAGGAGCTAAAATATTACACCATTTCCTGCAAACTCTGAAATAAAGCAGCATTGCTAAAACAATACGAAACATAATTGCTGGATTTAAATATTTCTGCTGTTTTGTTTTATACGTCTCTCTATTTAATCTCCTGTTTTCTAATTCCCCAAATTGAGCACAATGGGTTCATTCTGGTTTACTAAATCCAGCAAGGAGTGTCTGGAGCAGCACCCCAGGATTACTGAATAGACCAAAATCCCTTACACAAAGCAGAATCTCTAAACATCGCACAAAGACTAATAATAACCGGCATTAATATCGTTTAAATTACACCGTTTCTCCTAATAGGAAATCCACAACTTCGTAGGCAGAAAATCTAATGTAACAAGATGATTAATAGCCAATCTCAATCATAGTGAGCAGTACCTGTATTACACACTGGCCAGTCCATATATTACACACTGACTAGTCCCTATATTACACACTGATTAGTCCCTGTATTACACACTGGCCAGTACCTGTATTACACACTGGCCAGTCCCTATATTACACACTGGCCAGTCCCTATATTACACACTGATTAGTCCATGTATTACACACTGACTAGTCCCTGTATTACACACTGGCCAGTACCTGTATTACACACTGGCCAGTACCCGTATTACACACTGACTAGTCCCTATATTACACACTGATTAGGCCCTGTATTACACACTGGCCAGTCCCTGTATTACACACTGACTAGTCACTGTATTACACACTGGCCAGTACCTGTATTACACACTGACTAGTCCCTGTATTACACACTGACAAGTCCCTGTATTATACACTGACTAGTCCCTGTATTACACGCTGACCAGTCCCATTCACATTAACAAGTCTCTATATTACTCATTGACTTGTCCTTTTTTTACACACTGCCCAGTCCCTTTTAATGTATATTATACACTGGCCAGCCCTTCCCAAAGCACAGTGGCAGCTACCTAATAGGTCTCTGCCAAACCTCAAATAGTGGTATCAGAAAGAATCCATTCAGGCGGACGTGCTGCTGCCTAAAAAGTGTATCGGTGTCTATGTGCCGTCTGTGAAAATGTAGCAACAAAAATAATACTAGAGGCTAAAAGTCCTCAGTTTGACATCAAGCGATGGTACCCCCTCCCCAGTTTCAGCATACCGTACCCCACCCCAACTCTCCACCTGTTTATACTGAGACTTTACATAATTTTTGTTAATTAACATGAAACATTTGGTGTTGTATTTGTCTGTAAGGGGGTGAATACATTCTGGGCTATTTCTGTCTGCTTTCTCTATTATAGATGAATGCCAATGGCTGCCGGCAATGAGACTGGATCAGCTGCCATCTTTGTTCTTATGGGCCTCTCAAATGTTCATCTTCAAGCTGTGTCCTTCATCATCTTTTTCAGTATTTACCTCCTTACCCTGGTGGGCAACATGATCATCCTATCTGCTATTGTCTCAGACCGCCGTCTGCATAACCCCATGTACTTCTTTCTAGCGAACCTGTCGATATTAGAGATGTGTTACACATCTGTCACCATACCCAACATTCTCACTAACATCGTTCAGGGAAGTAATACCATCTCGTTTGCTGCTTGCATTTGTCAGGTGTATCTGTTTACATTGTGCGCTACTACCGAGTGCATTCTCCTCGCCATCATGGCCTTTGACCGCTACGTGGCCATTTGCATCCCACTGAGATACAGAAACATCATGAAACCTTCACTGTGTCTTCAGCTCTCAGCTTCGGCTTGGTCTGGTGGTATCAGTAATTCCATCATCCAAAGCCTCCCGACTTCCCTGCTACCATTCTGTGACCTTAACCAGATAAACCGCCTTTACTGCGAGGTCCAGCCGCTGCTCCAGCTGTCGTGCAGTGACACATCCATTAACAAGATTCTGACTTCGGTCTCGGCCTTGATATTTGGAGTTGGATTTATGTGCTTCATCTTGGTTTCTTATGTATTTATAATTGCAGCCATTCTACGGATCCCGTCCTTGGCTGGCAGGATGAAGGCCTTCTCCACCTGCAGCTCCCACATCACTGTGGTCACCCTGTATTATGGAGCGCTTATCTTCATGTACTTGAGGCCAACGTCAGACACCTCACTGAGTATAGACAGTGTGATATCTGCCATTTATTGCATGGCCATCCCTGTGTTAAACCCCATCATTTACAGCCTAAGGAACAAAGAGGTCAAGTCTTCCATATGGAACATTGTAAAGTACAAAATAATAAAACGTGATCCTAACTGTATATATTGATAGGGTTAATTTCTGTTCGGCTGGGTGATAAGATTAACAGCCTTGTACATTGCAAGGACGTCACATACGTAGTTTTGCCCCTAACCATGCCAGAATGGCTCATACATAGTCTTGACACATGACCATCTTTGTTCTATCCTATTCTAAGAAGATCCAACCTAGTAATACCCCCCTAGAAGAGTTTCATATCAATGATTGGTTCTATGCTTTCACCAATGTTGCATGTGTGAACTTGTTCATGACATAAATTGATAGTTGTCAATATTTGATTGGTAATTAATTATACTCCCCCAAGACTCCCTTCTATTGCTTGTTATTATAAAACCTTTGTTCTGTTTAATAAACATCAGCCATCTTCTTACCGGCTCCCTTGTATGTCTATCAATAATGTCTTCAAGTACTTGGGATGTGGCTCAGTTTGGATAGAACTGTAGGACCTTGACTGGAAATTCTGGTGGTCACCAAAGGACAGGAGGAGTTAGGGAGATCATTTTATAGAGGGAGTTAGGAAGATCATCTCACAGGGGGGAGTTAGGGAGATCAAATTACAGGGGGAGTTAGATAAATCATTGTGCAGGATGAGTTAAGGAGATCATCTTACAGGAGGAGTTATAGAGATCATTTTATAGGGGGAGTTATAGAGATCATCTTATAGGGGGAGTTAGTGAGATCATCTTATAGGGGGAGTTAGGAAGATCATTTTACAAGGGGAGTAAGAGAGATCGTTTTACAGGGGGGATTAGGGAGTGGTGTATAGATGTCAATGTTTAGTAGAATGTAGAACTGTATCTCCTATCTAGTAAGATGGAGAAGGTTGGCGATGAACCTTTGTTAATGTTAATTTGTAGAATTTGTAGGTTTTCAGTTAGTTGGTCCATGTTAATGTGGGACTGGACTGGAGTTGAGGTAAAAATATTGGGTCAGAATTGGTGTAGAAAGGACTTTGTAGAGTAGAATTTTGGATATTTTTACTGTACCATAATACAACCCATAATCCTACCCATCCTACCCATAATCCAACCAATAATCCAACCCATGATACTATTTATAATCCAACCGATAATCCAATGGATAATCCAACCGATAATCCCACCCATTATCCAGCCATTAATCCAACCAATAATCCAGCCAATAATCCAACCTACGATCCAGCCAATAGCCCAACCCATAAACCTACACATAATCCAACCTATAATCTTACCAATAATACTACTCATAACCCAACCAATAATCCAATGGATAATCCATCCTATAATCCAACCAAAAACCCAACCCATAATCCAACCAATAATACTATTTATAATCCAACCAATAGCCCAACACATAATCCAATGGATAATCTAGCCATTAATCCAGCCAATAATCCAGCCAATAGCCCTACCCATAATCCAACCCATACTACTATTTCTAATCCAACCCATAATCCAATAGATAATCTAACTAATAATCCAATCAATAATCTAACCCACAATCAAACGGATAATCCAACCAATAATTATTTATCAATCCACAGGTGCATTCATTATTTATCAATCCACATGTATATTAAGTATCTATCAATAAACAGCTGTATTATTTATCTATCAATCACTGGTGTATTAAATATCTTTCAATCCTCAAGCGCATTAATTCTCTATCAATCCACATGTGTATTAAGTATCTATCAATAAACAGGCATTTAATCTATCAATAAACAGGTTTATTATCTATCAATAAACCAATAATCCAACCAATAATCAAACCAATAATCCAACCAATAATCTAACCCATAATCCTACCAATAATTCAATGGATAATCCAACCGATAATCCAAAAATTAATCCAACCAATAATCCAACCTATAATCAGTGGTGTATCCTGGTTTTGTGCTGCCCTAGGCAGGACAAAACTCAGGCACCACCCTCCCCCTGCGCCACCCCCACCCAACCCTTCCCCCCACCCCACCTCCCAACACACACACACACACAAACAGTCAGACACACACACACAAACAGTCAGACACACACACAGTCAGACACACACACACACAGTCAGACACACACACACACAAACGGTCAGACACACACACACAAACAGTCAGACACACACACACAGTCAGACACACACACACACACAGACACACACACACACACAGTCAGACACACACACAAACAGTCAGATACACACACACAAACAGTCAGACACACACACACAGTCAGACACACACACACAGTCAGACACACACACAAACAGTCAGATACACACACACACAGTCAGACACACACACACAAACAGTCAGACACATACACACACAGTCAGACACACACACACAATCACTCACATTAACACTTTTTTTTTTTTAATTTAACCTGCCTCCAGCCTCCTTACCTTTGGGAGTGCTGGGGGGGGGTTCCCTCTGTCCCTGGGGGTGCAGTGGCTGCTGGGTGCTGGCTGGCGGCTGGCGAGGGAGCTCTTCCTCTGAGCGGTCTGCTCAGCTCCCTCGCGCGCCGCAGAGTGAGGCTGGGAGCTGGGTCGATGACGTCATATTCCGGCTCCCAGCCTCACTCTGCGGCGCGCGAGGGACCTGAGGAAACTGCTCAGAGGAAAGTGCTCCCTCGCCAGCCGCCCGCCCGACCATCAGCCAGCCCAGCATGTTAGTTAGCCGCGAGGCTAACTAGGCATTTGCCCTGGGCATTTGGGGGCGGCGTTTTTTTGCCGCCCCGTGAAAAATGCCACCGAAGGCAAATGACTTGTTTGCCTCGCGGCTAATACGTCCCTGTCTATAATCCAAACAATAATCCTACCCATAATCCAACCTATAATACTATTTATAATCCAACCCTTAATCCATGTTTTAAACCAACCCATAATCTTACTTCTAATCCTGACCCTGAGAAAACCTGCTGGTACTTTTACTGCATCACAGTCTATGCCATCAAGGGAGGTCAAAGTCTTGCACTGCCTGACAACATAGACCGTCACGTGGTTTTGGAAATGTATTGCTTGTTTAGTAAATAATAATTGTCATGAAAATCAAGCTGAATGAACAAGAAGCCAATACAAATAATCAGCATCATCATTTGGCCGGGGACAGGAGCTGCTGAAGTCCAAATTCTTCTTAGTCGTGAAAGTCTATGCAATTCATTGTAACTGAAAGGACCACACACAACACTATAAAGTCTCAGGCACCTGGGTGCCATTTTACCATATGGGGATAAACCATGTACGAAAGTTCCAACCCTTAAATCAACTTGCCTTTCACTTGGACCTTCCTTTGACAGGCCGGGATCTTCAATTAGAGAAAGGGTGATAGGCTGAGAGCACCAATAACTGCCTATTGAGAGACTTAGACAGATACATATCATTCACTAACTAACAGGAGTATTGATCATTAGTCCACAGGTGTATTACTTATTTATCAGTCCACAACTGTATTAATTATCATTCAATCACAGCTCTATTAATTATCAATCAATCGACAGCTATATTAATTATCAATCTATCCACAGCTGTATTAATTATTCAATCACAGCTCTATTAATTATCAATCAATCCACAGCTGTATTAATTATCAATCAATCCACAGGTGTAATACCTTTCTATCAATAAACAGCTGTATTAATTATCTATCAAATTACAGGTGTATTAATTATTTATCAATCCACAGCTGTATTAATTAGCAATAAATCCACAGCTGTATTAATTATCATTCAATCACAGCTCTATTATCAATCAATCCACAGCTGTATTAATTATCAATCAATCCACAGTTGTATTAATTATCATTCAATCACAGCTCTATTAATTATCAATCTATCCACAGCTGTATTAATTATTCAATCACAGCTCTATTAATTATCAATCAATCCACAGCTGTATTAATTATCAATCAATCCACAGGTGTAATACCTTTCTATCAATAAACAGCTGTATTAATTATCTATCAAATTACAGGTGTATTAATTATTTATCAATCCACAGCTGTATTAATTAGCAATCAATCCACAGCTGTATTAATTATCATTCAATCACAGCTCTATTAATTATCAATCAATCCACAGCTGTATTAATTATCAATCAATCAATCCACAGTTGTATTAATTATCATTCAATCACAGCTCTATTAATTATCAATCTATCCACAGCTGTATTAATTATTCAATCACAGCTCTATTAATTATCAATCAATCCACAGCTGTATTAATTATCAATCAATCCACAGGTGTAATACCTTTCTATCAATAAACAGCTGTATTAATTATCTATCAAATTACAGGTGTATTAATTATTTATCAATCCACAGCTGTATTAATTAGCAATCAATCCACAGCTCTATTAATTATCTATCAATAAACAGGTGTATTCATTATCTATCAATCCACAGGTGTATTCATTATCTATCAATAAACAGGTGTAATAATTATCTGTAAATCACAGCTGTAGTAATTATCTATCAATCCACATGTGTCTTACATATCTATCAATAAACAGGTGTATTAATTATCTATCAATCCACAGCTGTATTATCTATCAATAAACAGATTTATTAATTATTTATCAATCAATCACAGTCCTAGTAATTATCTACCATTGAACGGCGTATTAATTATTTCATCAATCCACAGCTGTATTAATTATATGGCAATCACAGATCTATTAATTATCTATCAATCACAGCTGTATTAATTATCTATCAAATTACAGGTGTATTAAGTATCTATCAATAAACAGGTTTATAAATTATTTATCAATCATATGCCTAGTAATTATCTATAATTAAACAGGTCCACAGCTGTATCAATTATATATCAATCACAGGTGTATTAATTATCTATCAATCCACAAGTCTTTTAATTATCTACCAAACTATAGGTGGATTAATTATCCATCAATCCACAGGTGTATTATTTATCTCTCAATCAATCACCGGTGTATTAATTATCAATCCACAGGTGCATTCATTATTTATCAATCCACAGGTGTATTAATTATCTATCAATCCACATGTGTCTTAAGTATCTATCAATCCACAGCTGTACTATCTATCAATAAACAGATTTATTAATTATTTATCAATCACAGTCCTAGTAATTATCTATCATTTAACAGGTGTATTATTTCATCAATCCACAGCTGTATTAATTATATGGCAATCACAGATCTATTAATTATCTATCAATCCACAGCTGTATAAATGATATATTATTATTATTTTATTATTTTTTATAGTGCCATCAGATTCAGTAGCGCTGTACAATATATCAATCACAGGTGTATTCATTATCTATCAATCCACAGGTGTATTCATTATCTGTCAATCCTCAGGAGAATTATTTATCAATCCGCATGTGTATTAAGTATCTATCAATAAACAGCTGTATTAATTATCTATCAATCACAGGTGTATTATTTATCTATCAAACTACAGGTGTATTCATTATATGGCAATCACATATCTATTAATTATCTATCAATCCACAAGTCTTTTAATTATAATTTTAATTATAGCATGTAAGCTCATTGAGCAGGGCCCTCAACCCCTCTGTTCCTGTGCGTCAAACTTGTCTGGTTATAACTACATGTCTGTTCATCCACCCATTGTAAAGCGCTGTGGAATTTGTTGGCGCTATATAAATAATAACATAATAATAATAATAATAATAATAATAATTAGCTACCAAATTACAGGTGTATTAATTATCGATCAATCACAGGTGTATTAATTATACATCAATCCAGTTGTGTATTATTATCTATCAATCACAAGTGTATTAATTATCATTTCACAGGTGTATTAATTATGATTTCACAGGTTTATTAATTATCATTTCACAGGTGTATTAATTATCTATAATCTAGTTGTATTAACTAGCTGTCTATCCACAGGAGTATTGATCATTAGACCACAGACATATTAATTGCGTATCAATACACAGGTGTATTAATCATATTTTGCATTAAAATCTATTTACTGAACTCCAACAGCAAACAGACTTTACACTAAAACAACCAATTAGAACAAATGTTAGCAGGGCCTGACAACACAAGCTCCTCCTCTTTCTTTGCTGCTCCTGCTGTAACAGGTCAGAGTATTGGTTCTCTTGGTTCTTGTCTATTGATTGTATTGATGGTTTACTTTCTTTATTTTGCACTGTACTTATTACCCTTTTGCTGTGCCCCCCCACCTGTCTAACCTTTTATTCCTCCTAGTTTATAGATTTGTGTACTTTTCTCTGATTTCCTTTCAGGACCTCCTGTTCTGTTTGTTTACATTACTGTATATTATCTGTCCAGGGGTTTCGGGGGTATTGTGGGTGCTGGGGTACCCTTCCACTCACTTCTATCCTTGCTTGCTCACTTCTCGCTAGCCCTCGCGGGCACATGGCAGACATCTTGAATTTTGGGAGACTCTCGGCGGCCATTTCATTTTTGGCCGAGATTGAGATTCACCAGGATCTGCCCCTATGATTCTACTTTACCACTATACCTACAGTAAGCATACAGAGTTATTGGGGGAACGTACTATGACCTCATTTTATGTTTGACTGTTGTGATTCTAGAAGTACCCATGACATACCCACACAGACTGCCTGGGGTGACCCCCCCCATATAAATACTTGACCACACCACTAGTAGCTTGTATTTTAGGGATGAGCCCCCAACAGGGTATCTGTCTGGACACTGGTCTGAAGGGATTGTGACCAGACAGATACCCTGTTGAGCCCCCAGCATTATTATTAAGAGACCGCTCTGCTGGCAGCAGGTCTAAGGGTCAGCCCCTTATTGGTACCTTCCCCAACCGAATAAGAGTCATGGGGGTGAGCCCTCTGATACTGAGTACTCATTGTCTCTTATACTGTATAAAAGTAAACCCCATGGTTATTATTGACCTCTCATATCGGTCATTTACAGAGGGTGATCTATTACTGACATTTTACTGGTCTCCTGTGGCAGCTACTATGCCTTTTCTGGGTTAGCCAAAGTTGCACTAGGAGGACATTCGCACTTGTCCTGATCCCACTGGCATTTTGCTATTTCTCAAAAAAAGGACAGGTATGGAAATTATCAGTAGTAATCATGGGCTAATCTCCACAGCCTATTCAGGACTTCCAGGCCATGATCAATGCCACAATAGTGGCCTCTGTGGAAAAACCACTGCCTAAAGTACTAACTCATCTCCTGACAGCACAAACTGTTCACGGCCTGATGCTCAATATTGACGGCACAGAGTTTTCAGTTAGGGAGCATTCTTTTCTCGCCAAGCACCATTGGAAGGGTACTGGCCCAGCCTCCACTAGGTCAGGAGGTCGAAGCATGTGGAAGTACAGGATGTCTCTCCTCCGACCTTGCCCTCTATGGATGAAGAGAGTTATTATCCTCCACCTTCCTTAGCTGTCGTAGATGAGTGGTGAGCGGACAGCTCCACTTCCGATGGGGAATAAGAATGGTAAAACATCCCTGAGGTCACCCGTTCTGTCAAGGAGTCCATGGTGGGTAACAGCCTCCAACAGGGTTGATATCCACACATTCTTGCATGAAGAAATAGATGTCTTCCTGGACACTCAAGGGGTCCCTCTACTTGACCCACTGTTCAACCTGACACCCGAGATTCTCAGAGTGGAGCCTGCTAGATCATCTGACCAAATTTGTCCACTTTAGGCTCAGAAAGCCACTGAAATGGAAAGTACACACCCGCATGCAGACTGAATGCCCTCACCTTCTACTCCCAGATAAGATGGCTAACACGCCAGAATTCAACACCACTGTCTTCATGTCAAAAACGGGAAACAATCCACATAAAAGCATTGAAAAAGGCTTAAAGGCGGCCCAAGACAAGCTCCTGGTTATGCTGGGGCCACTACCGAAGATTTATTTTATAATCTTTTATCTTTATAATATGTTATATTATGTTATGTTTTGCAGATCTGGCTTTATTGCAGGGCATGCAGTTGAACTAAAATGCTATTAGTCAATGGTCGCAACATTCCATCTGTCTTCTCACCAACACTAATGCTCAGAGCAACGCAAAGCAGCACTCCTACACTAACAGAGGACTGGGGAGACACTTACAGAAGACTAGTGTGATGCTAACAGAGGACTGGGGGGAAGCTAAAGGAGCACTGTAGGCACACTAACAGAGAATTAGGGTGATGCTAACAGAGGACTGGGGAGACACTTACAGAAGACTGGTGTGATGCTAACAGAGAACTGGGGGATGCTAACAGAGCACTGGGGTGACACTAACACAGAACTGAGGTGACTGTAGCGGAGCTGCAATATTAAAATCAATATGTCCGCTGGTAGACTGTAGAACATCAAAGAGAATCGCAGTGTAGCAAAATAATCCTAATTCCCCAGTAACCGGACAATACACAGTTCTGGGAGTCAACTGATTTTTATTCAGCCACAGCTGGCTTATATGCAACTCCCCATGCAAGGGGTATCTTAATTACATTCCAGGGGTTTTCCCCTGGTGGACCCTGTTGAAGACAAGGGACAAATCAACATTTCACAGACTCCTTCTCTGTGCCTGGGAGATAATTGAGTAAGAACAACTCTTTAATTTCACTATCTCCCAGGTACAGAAAATATGCAATATTGCAAAACATTATAAAACATATTTTAATAGTTCAGAACTCCACGAAAGATACGTCACTGAATAGCAGGGATCTGAGCGCCCACTTTGTCAAAATATTACTCAGATCCTTTCGGTAGATTAGGAACACCATTTAAGTGAAGTTTAGAGTTTAGTTTGGGAGTATAAAACATAGGAAATAATGAATGAAACCATTCGTATAACAGGGGGTCGTGTGCCCTGTGTTTGGAACTTTATTTCATACGAATGCCGCTTTTTCTAGGTGAACTGAAAGAAACATACAAAGGGGTGGTAGTTCAGCTGTGTTTGCGCCGTCGAGTGTCCGATCATAGTTCCATGCACTCAACAACCAAACACCGCTGTCTCTGTTCATAGACAAAGATGGCACATGTTCGGTCATACGAACGACGACCACCCAGCCGACCGCCTAGAACCTTTTGGTTTCTAAGTGTGAATAAGGTCAATTGGAGGCACACGACTCCCCTGGGTGGTCCAACTGTTCGGTAGATGGTTTGGCATACGAACAATATAGCTCTAGTCTGTTTGGGAACTCCAATTGTCGAACCAGCTAAGTCTTTGGTATGAACCTGTCTGTAATACAAATAGGTGGCTGGTTCTGCCACAGTGACACTAACAGAGTACTGTGAGGACCCTGACAGAGAATTAGGGTGGCACTAACAGGGGATTGGAGGGATGCTAACTCTAACTATAAAACCTAACTCTAACCATAATCCTCAAACATAACTAGATTACCTAATTCAAACCACACTCACTAACTCTAACTATAAAACCTAACTATAACCATAATCCCTAGCTGAAATCAAAATCTCTAACTTTAACCATAATTACTTATTCTCTCCAGAATAACCCCCATAACTTTAAACATGCACAAACCCTATTCTCGAGCCATCCCTGAATATCCATTACCTTAAACTCTCATCCATTATGCTTGATTCTAAATTTCCCAAAACATCACCAATCTCTAATCCAACCCATAATCTTAACCCAAATCTCCCAATTCTAAATATCCATAAACTCTAATCCCAATTCCTTCAATCTAATCCTAAACCTTTCAACCCTAAACACACACAACTATTCCAACCTCCTACTCATAATCCTAAAATCCATTATCCTGCAAATGATAATCTTAACCCGAACCATCTAAAAACTAATCCTAACCTTTAATTGAAATACTAATTTCACTTTCCCTTAGCACCCCCTGTGGCGAAACCAACCTCGCCACTGTACACTGGAGAAGCCTGGTTGCTCGCCTGCTGCCTTTGGACTATGGCCCCATGTTAAAAGACATCTTTTTCCCTGCAGAAAAGACTTATTCGTGCTTTTCTGCCGGGTGTTCGGTAGATTCAATCTACCGAACAACCGCATGAATGAATAGATCACCTGGGAGCTGGAGTGTGCCGCAGTGTCCCAGTCTCCCATTTGGTCCCCTAGGGGAGTGTCCACCAGGTGGGAGACCTGCAGAAAAGCCGGGCAGTTAGCCCCAGTAAATCAGTTCCTGCTTAACCCTCAAAGTGAAGTGTCGTCTCATTATTGGGGGAGGATTTACTGTATGCTGTTAGAGACTGATTGCCAGGAGTGTAAGCCGCTTGGGAGCTTTTCCTGTTCGTCTGCTAGCAGCTATTCGTGTGTCTCAATTTCGGGAGTTGGTGAATTTGTGGGTTTGCAGTTCAGGAGATTGGCGCTTGCAGTAGCTGTCGGTGCAGCTGAAAAAGGGAAATATCGCCTAAACGGTTTTTAACCTCTTTTGGGCAAAACGGTCCGTTACACCCCCAAACTACACCCTTCTAACCCCAGTACTATCTTCCTGAATGTTATACTGTCTCCTGCTTCCTTCTGACAGGATGGGAGCAAGAATGTTTCCCTCGTGGCCCAGATCATCTGGAATAAAGCCCTCTGCTGGCCCTGGCATTACTCATGGATTCTGAGCGTGGCCAGAATTCTGATCCAGCCACGTCCTGGCTCACTTGTAAGTGCTGGGCAGAGAAGAAACATTGAGAATGTTGCACAGATACATGACCCAATAGGCTGGATGGCCTGGAGTGATTTTAAAATCTCCTAGCATGGTTGGGCACACCCCATGTAAATGTCTTATTAACTGAATTATATTGTTAACCCTGCCACACTTAATCCTCAATATAACATACCCTTGAACCCAGCACAATTAGTTCATAGAAATGTTTCTATTATGTTATTATTTAATTGCAGTGTGTCTATTAATGAATGTTGATATTAATGTAACAATGTTTCATTACTATTAAAGGACCACTCTAGGCACCCAGACCACTTCAGCTTAATGAAGTGGTCTGGGTGCCAGGTCCTTCTAGGGTTAACCCATTTTTTTATAAACATAGCAGTTTCAGAGAAACTGCTATGTTTATGAATGGGTTAAGCCTTTCCCCTAATCCTCTAGTGGCTGTCTCATTGACAGCCACTAGAGGCGCTTGCGTGCTTCTCACCGTGATTTTCACAGTGAGAGCACGCCAGCGTCCATAGGAAAGCATTATGAATGCTTTCCTATGTGACTGGCTGAATGCGCGCGCAGCTCTTGCCGCGCGTGCGCATTCAGCCCAGGAGGAGGAGAAGAGGAGGATCGGAGGAGGAGAGCTCTCCGCCCAGCGCTGGAAAAAGGTAAGTTTTTAACCCTTTCCCCCTTCCAGAGCCGGGCGGGAGGGGGACCCTGAGGGTGGGGGCACCCTCAGGGCACTATAGTGCCAGGAAAACGAGTATGTTTTCCTGGCACTATAGTGGTCCTTTAACTGCATCATTATAGTAAAAAACAAAAAGTTAGCATTTAGAATTTATAAAAAAAAACAGAGTGAGGAAGATAGACAGATCTATAAGATTGGGCAGAAAGCAGCTAAGCAAGTTATAAGAGCTTTCAAATCACACACAGAACATAAAATAGCACAGTCAGTAAAAAAAGGGGATAAAACATTTTTTAGATACATAAATTATTATTATTATTATTATATTTATAGAGTGCTATCAAATTCCGCAGCCCTTTACAATGGGTGGACGAACAGACATGTAGTTGTAACCAGACAAGTTGGACACACAGGAACAGAGGGGTTTACATGCTAGAGGGAGTAGGGTAAAATAAAACAAAAATGTAAGGATAGTATTAGACTAGTGACAGTTGCAGAAGAGTAATCAGTCAGGAGCTATTAACAGTTTAATTGATACGCTTTTATGAAGAAGTGGGTTTTTAATGATGTTTTGAAGGAGTGGAGACTGGGTGAGCATCTAACAGAGGAGGGAAGCGAGTTCCACAGGAATGGTGCCGCCCTCGAGAAATCTTGAAGGCGAGCATTAGAGGTGGGAGTACGGAGAGAAGATAGACGTAAGTCTTTAGCAGATCGTAAGGGCCTAGACGGGACATACTTGTATATAAGGGAGGATAGATAGGTGGGAGCAGCATTATGTAGAGATTTGAAAACAAGAACCAGAATTTTAAATTGAGCTCTATATTTTATAGGAAGCCAATGTAGGGACTGACAGAAGGGTGAGGCATGGGAGGTGCGGGCAGACAGGAAGATGAGCCTCGCCGCCGCATTCATTATGGACTGTAACGGCGCAAGTTGGGAGCACGTAAGACCACTGAGAAGCGGATTACAGTAGTCAAGGCGAGAAAGGACAGTGGAATGGACCAACACCTTAGTCGCATCAGGCGTTAAGTAGGGGCGGATGCGCGCAATGTTTTTGAGATGGAAATGACAGGATTTGGCGATAGATTGAACATGAGGCTTGAAGGAGAGGTCGGAGTCAAAGAGAACACCTGGGCAGCGAGCCTGCGTGGTGGAGCTGATGGTAGCACCGTTGACTTGGAGGGAGACAGACACAGGAGTAACAACACTTGAGGGAGGAAAGACCAGAATTTCAGTTTTGGTCAAGTTTAGGAAGTGGGCAGCCATCCAGTTAGAAATAGCAGAGAGGAGAAACAGCAGAGAGGCAGTCAGAGACACTAGTCAAGAGGGACGGGGAGAGATCAGGAGAGGACAGGTAGATTTGCGTGTCATCTGCATAGTAATGATATTGGAAGCCAAAGGAGCTAATGAGTTTACCAAGGGAGGCAGTAACAATGGAGAACAGTAGGGGACCAAGGACTGAGCAGAGAGGAGTTGGGGAGAAGAAGCAGAGCCAGAGAAAGAAACACTGAAAGAGCGCTGGGAGAGGTAGGAGGAGCACCATGAGAGAGCAATATCTTGTAGACCGATATTGTGGAGGATGAGAAGAAGCTGTTGATGATCAACAGTGTCAAAAGCCGCAGACAGGTCAAGGAGAATTAGGATAGAGTAGTGACCACGAGATTTTGCAGCGAGTATATCATTGGATACTTTGGTCAGTGCCGTTTCCACAGAGTGCTTTTTTCAAGGATCTTGGATGCAAAAGGCAGTAGTGAGATAGGACGATAGTTGGATGGGGAGTTAGGGTCAAGATTGGGCTTCTTTAGAATTGGGGTTACAGTTGCATGTTTGAAGGGCAATGGAAATATACCAGAGGAGAGAGAGAGACTGAGAATTTTAGTGAGAGGTGGAGAAAGAGAAGAAGACAAAGTACGGATGAGATGCGAGGGAATTGGATCTAGGGAGCAGGTGGTGGGGCGGGAGGACTGGAGCAGAGCAGAAACCTCTTCCAATGTTGCGGGTGTGAATGAACATAGAACAGTAGAGGGAGTGAAGTTAGGGGAAGTATTGTAAGGGGAAGAAGAAAGATGAGAGATCTCTTCTCTGATTGTAGAGATCTTGTCAGTGAAGTGAGTTGCAAAGTCTGAGGCAGTCAAGTTAGTAGGTGGAGGAGGAACAGCAGGGCGAAGAAGAGAGTTAAATGTGTGAAATAGTCGTTTGGGTTCGCGGGAGAGCGTGGTTATGAGGGAATATGATGTATAAATGAGAAAAGGAAAGTAAAACAAGGATTAGTCAGGTTAAAAACAAAAGAAAGAAGGTATGTAGAAGAGGATAAAGATCTAGCTGACTGCCTCAATTAATATTTTTGTTCAGTATTTACAGATGAAAATGAAGGAAAGATGCCTCAGTTGGGAAAAAGGACAAGTTAGTCATTTGTTACGTGTGAGTTTACAGAGGAAGAGGTTCTATTTCAACTGTCAAAAGTAAAGACAAATAAGTCAATGGGACCTGATGGAATACACCCAAAGCTGTTAAAAGAGCTTAGTGGTGTACTAGCAAAACCATTAACAGATTTATTTAACCAATCATTGTTAACAGGAGTAGTCCCAAAAGATTGGAAGTTAGCGAATGTTGTGCCCATTTACAAGAAAGGTAATAGGGAGGAGTCGGGCAACTATAGGCCAGTAAGCCTTACTTCAGTAGTGGGGAAAGTGATGGAAACCATGTTAAAGGAAAGGATTGATGAACATCTAAAATCACATGGATTTCAAGATCAGAGACAACATGGGTTTACTTCAGGGAGATCATGCCAAACTAATCTTATTGATTATTTTGATTGGGTAGCTAAAATAATAGATCAGGTTGGTGCAGTAGACATTGCTTACCTAGATTTCAGTAAGGCTTTTGACACTGTTGAACATAGAAGGCTTATCAATAAACTGTAATCTTTAAGTTTGTATTCCAATATTGTTGAATGGGTAAGGCAGTGGCTGAGTGACAGGCAACAGAAGGTTGTAGTCAATGGAGTATATTCGAAGCATGGGCTTGTCACCAGTGGGGTACCTCAGGGATCTGTACTTGGACCCATTCTCTTTAATATTTTTGATGATACTAAGATATGTAACAGGGTTGATGTTCCAGGAGGGATAAGCCAAATGGCAAATGATTTAGGTAAACTAGAAAAATGGTCAGAGTTGTGACAACTGACATTTAATGTGGATAAGTGCAAGATAATGCATCTTGGATGTAAAAACCCAAGGGCAGAGTACAGAATATTAGATAGAGTCCTAACCTCAACTTCTGTGGAAAGGGATTTAGGTGTAATTATTTCAGATGACTTAAAGGTAGGCAGACACTGTAATAGAGCAGCAGGAAATGCTAGCGGAATGCTTGGTTGTATAGGGAAAGGTATTAGCAGTAGAAAGAGGGAAGTGCTCATGCCACTATACAAAACACTGGTGAGACCTCACTTGGAGTATTGTACGCAGTACTGGAGACCGTATTTCCAGAAGGATATTGATACCTTAGAGAGGGTTCAGAGAAGGGCTACTAAACTGGTTCATGGATTGCCGGATAAAACTTACAAGGAAAATGTGACGGAGCTCCCTGTACCCCGGCTGGGTACCTCCACCAAGGATTGCTTCCTAGCTGGAACAGGGGACAACCGCAGCCCGTCTGCCCACAGTTGCCGTGGCTTGACTGGGGCCCTGGAACCGTTCCTTCCTGGAGCCGAATGGGGAATTAGATCTAGACACTCCCAGGCACTGGACGACACTCAGTCCTGGGAGCTCTAGTCCTTATAATGACTTTTCCCATTGAATCTCCTGCAAGCTGGAACAGCAGACACAGGAGTAAATCTTATTTCCCTCCAATAACAGGACGACACACAGTTTTGGAGTGTAAGCTGGAATAGATTTTAATGGTAGCCACACTTGCCTTTTATGCATGTCCCCAAGCAAGGTGTACGCCCACATGAACCTTGTTGGGGACAGGGACACAAACTTAACAACCGATAACAACACGGTTACAAAGTGTGACACACCCAATACAAACATCCCTCCCCTCTGCTTGGGAGATAATTAAGGTAGATATTGCATTAACCCAATTATCTCCAGGCAGAAAAAAACACATATTTTACAAAAAAAACAAATTACCCCAAAAACACATAGAATCCCCACAATTATTATTATTATTATTATTGTGGCGAAACCGACCTTGCCACTGGGCATTGGAGAAGACTGATTGCCAGCCTCCTGCCATGTGACTATGGCCCCTGGGATGTACTGCCCTTTAAAGACATGATTTGGGCATAATGGATTTGTGTTGTGCTGCTGCTAGCCCTTTTAAGAACCATCTGGGGACATACTGTGGAGTTACTGGGTGGCCACCATTTCCTGTATCAGAAGCACATGGTGAGAACAATGGATGGCGGCCATTTTAACTCACAGACACTGTTTGGACTTTTCAACACGGTGCCATTTCGCCAGTATTTGGTGCACAGAGACATCGTGCAGTGGTTTTGGACTATACAACAGGGGACACATTATACAGTGATTGTTTTTCATATAGCCTGCATATGTTCTGTGGAATCTGCATTAAACCGTATCTTCCAAACTACTGAACGGATCTGGGTGAATTTTGGATATGTGGTTCACCCAGGTCCCCCGGTTCCAAGGATATACTATTTTATGGGGTTATTGCATGTTTTGTGTTTTATGAAACTGTATTTCTCTGTCTGTGATAACTATATTACCCATTGTGTAAGGTATTGTATCACAGACAGAGGGGAGGATTTTGTGTGGGAGTGTCTGAGTGTATTGTACGTATTGATTGGTTGTTTTCCAAAACCCTGTGGGTGGTACTAATGTGTATATAAGAACAATAAACCCACAGCTCAGTCAGTTCCGCTTGACCTCAAAACGAAGTGTCGTCTCGTTATTGGGGGAATTGGATTGTATGCTGATTGCCAGGAGTGTAAGCTGATTGTATGCTTTTCCTGTTCAGCTGCTTACAGCATTCATATGCTTGAGAGCATTCAAATGCTTCTCTGGTTCAGTGGTTGTGGTGTCTGCTGCAGTGCTTGGAGTCCTCAGGAAGCGCTAGGAGCATCCTTCAACGGTGGAACCCAGTCGGGGTGCCAGGTGATCCGTTACAATTATTATCCCCTGATAGCCCTGATCTGGGTGTCCAACATATCCAAAATTCACCCAGATCATTCAGGGGTTCAGGAATTCTTTGGAAGTCCCATTTTGACCAACCGCACGCATGGTTTCATCCCCAAAACAGTTCCAGAGAATCAAGCTGTGCGGCCGGTCTACTTTGAGTATTAGAAATAACGTTCGAATTACTGAGCGAAGTTGTTCGTGGATATAGTTAGTGTATGTCTCTTGTTCTAGGGCATCTTCTTACCGAACACCGTTCGACTCCCATTCGAATAGCCGAACATCCATGGAAGGTAAAGTTTTAGCGGTGTTTGTGCCGCCGAGTATCCGATTTGAGTTCCATGTACTCGAAGACCAAACACCGCTGGATGCATTTGATTAAACAAGATGGCCGCCACGTGTTTGAATGCCACTTCGAATGGCTTCGGGAGTTCAACAGTTCGAAAGCCATTTCAAAAGTTTGAATTGTTCCTGTTACAAGTCCCAACAGGCACCAATAGAGCTTTTAAACACAGGCTACCACAGGGCCATAATAACAGGGCAGGAGGCTGGCAAACAAGAGCTTGTGGCAAACTCAGATAAACAGAAAGGTTAAAGGATCTTAACATGTATAGCTTGGAGGAAAGACGAGACGGGGGGGAAATGATAGAAACATTTAAATATATAAAGGGAATCAACACAGTAAAGGAGGAGACTATATTTAAAAGAAGAAAAACTACCACAACAAGAGGACATAGTCTTACATTAGAGGGACAAAGGTTTAAAAATAATATCAGGAAATATTACTTTACTGAGAGGGTAGTGGATGCATGGAATAGCCTTCCAGCTGAAGTGGTAGAGGTTAAAACAGCGAAGGAGTTTAAGCAAGCGTGGCATAGGCATAAGGCTATCCTAACTATAAGATAAGGCTCTTATCTGCCGTCACATTCTATGTTTCCATGTTTCTATTATTTAAGTGTAAGTTAAACCAATGTTGTAACAATGTTTAATCACTCTGATCTTGTCTGCACCTGAAACACTGAACATCTTTTGACAAAAATGTTATTAAATTTTTTTAATAGCATATCTGAAAATATTAGCATTGCTTTTATTTAAACAAGGGGTACCTAGCTTGCACATGCATGACTGATAAAAAGCAATTTTTTTGTGTATAGATTGCTGTATGAGGACATGTAAAAAAATAAACTTTTAATAACATAGAAAAAAAAAAAGAAAAGAAAATGCTCTAATAAAAAATGAAAAAATCTTCTGCAGTTACGAGGCATCAAGAGACACAGGATAATTGGAAGAGTTTCAATGCAGAGTCTCCGAGATCGGCCACAGTACCTGATGAGCTCCCAGCAGACCTGCTCAATCTCAGATAAAACAAGCTGTGTTAGGAGAGCCTTGCTTTGTGGACAAGAGGGCTGGATATTATCGGCACTCCCTGAAGGTCTAAGAGCCCCTTGTGCTAAAAGTTATTTATCTTATGTCCACAGCTTCTGGCTGCCACTGGTCCTGTGGCCAGAGTATGTGATTCCTATATTAACAGGTCTTTGCAGACTGCTCTCAATTTATATATAACATTTTATTATGTAGAAACTAAATGAGAACCAGAAGCTTTATGATCTCTTAAAATCTTGTGCTTTCCATCCAGCCAACACACAGCTCCTGAGTCCATGTCTGTTATAATCCTGATCTCCTGGGAAGCCAATAAACACTTAATGAAACGTAATATTACATTTTACCGGAAAGGTTGGTACATCTTGTATCATTAAAAAAACATTTTATGTATGATTAAAGTACAAACTGTATTATAACTCCAGGGCCTGGCAACATTAAATAGGATGTGTTGGAAATTATTATTTATTCATTATATGTAATTTATTTGTATCTTTTTTCCCTTCAGTTAGGGTGAAGGTTGGATGGTTCCTGCAGTAGATTAGTTTAAGGTGAGGGTTGGATGGTTCCTGCAGTAGATTAGTTTAAGGTGAGGGTTGGATGGTTCCTGCAGTAGATTAGTTTAAGGTGAGGGTTGGATGGTTCCTGCAGTAGTTTAGTTAAGGTGAGGTTAGGACGGTTCCTGCAGTAGTTTAGTTAAGGTGAAGGTTGGACGGTTCCTGCAGTAGTTTAGTTTAAGGTAAGTGTTGGATGGTTCCTGCAGTAGTTTAGTTAAGGTGAAGGTTGGACGGTTCCTGCAGTAGTTTAGTTTAAGGTAAGTGTTGGATGGTTCCTGCAGTAGTTTAGTTAAGGTGAAGGTTGGACGGTTCCTGCAGTAGATTAGTTTAAGGTAAGTGTTGGATGGTTCCTGCAGTAGTTTAGTTAAGGTGAAGGTTGGACGGTTCCTGCAGTAGATTAGTTTAAGGTAAGTGTTGGATGGTTCCTGCAGTAGTTTAGTTAAGGTGAGGTTAGGACGGTTCCTGCAGTAGATTAGTTAAGGTGAAGGTTGGACGGTTCCTGCAGTAGATTAGTTTAAGGTAAGTGTTGGATGGTTCCTGCAGTAGTTTAGTTAAGGTGAAGGTTGGACGGTTCCTGCAGTAGATTAGTTTAAGGTAAGTGTTGGATGGTTCCTGCAGTAGTTTAGTTTAAGGTGAGGGTTGGATGGTTCCTGCAGTAGTTTAGTTAAGGTGAAGGTTGGATGGTTCCTGCAGTAGTTTAGTTTAAGGTAAGGTT
Organism: Pelobates cultripes; assembly: GCA_933207985.1. Taxonomy (NCBI): domain Eukaryota; kingdom Metazoa; phylum Chordata; class Amphibia; order Anura; family Pelobatidae; genus Pelobates; species Pelobates cultripes. Next base: position 147,698,458 of record OW240920.1, on the reverse strand, counting down.
GGATGGTTCCTGCAGTAGTTTAGTTAAGGTGAAGGTTGGACGGTTCCTGCAGTAGTTTAGTTTAAGGTAAGTGTTGGATGGTTCCTGCAGTAGTTTAGTTAAGGTGAAGGTTGGACGGTTCCTGCAGTAGATTAGTTTAAGGTAAGTGTTGGATGGTTCCTGCAGTAGTTTAGTTTAAGGTGAGGGTTGGATGGTTCCTGCAGTAGTTTAGTTAAGGTGAAGGTTGGATGGTTCCTGCAGTAGTTTAGTTAAGGTGAAGGTTGGACGGTTCCTGCATTTGTTTAGTTTAAGGTGAAGGTTGGAAGGTTCCTGCAGTAGATTAGTTTAAGGTGAGGGTTGGATGGTTCCTGTAGTAGATTAGTTTAAGGTGAGGGTTGGACGGTTCCTGCAGTAGATTAGTTTAAGGTGAAGGTTGGATGGTTCCTGTAGTAGTTTATTTTCAGGTGAGGGTTGGATGGTTCCTGGAGTAGTTTAGTGAAGGTTGGATGGTTCCTGCAGTAGTTTAGTTAAGGTGAAGGTTGGATGGTTCCTGCAGTAGATTAGTTTAAGGTGAAGGTTGGATGGTCCTGCAGTAGATTAGTTTAAGGTGAGGGTTGGACGGTTCCTGCATTTGTTTAGTTTAAGATGAAGGTTAGATGGTTCCTGCAGTAGATTAGTTTAAGGTGAAGGTTGGATGGTCCTGCAGTAGATTAGTTTAAGGTGAGGGTTGGACGGTACCTGCATTTGTTTAGTTTAGGGTGAGGGCTGGACGGTTCCTGCAGTAGTTTAGTTTAAGGTGAGGGTTGGACGGTTCCTGCAATAGTTTAGTTTAAGGTGAGGTTCGGACAGTTCCTGCAGTAGATTAGTTTAAGGTGAGGGTTGGATGGTTCCTGCAGTAGATTAGTTTAAGGTTGAGGGTTAGATGGTTCCTGCAGTAGTTTAGTTTAAGGTGAGGGTTGGACGGTTCCTGCAGTAGTTTAGTTTAAGATGATGGTTGGATGGTTCCTGTAGTAGTTTAGTTTAAGGTGAAGGTTGGATGGTTCCTGTAATAGTTTAGTTAAGGTGAGGGTTGGGTGGTTCCTGCAGTAGATTAGTTTAAGGTGAGGGTTGGATGGTTCCTGCAGTAGATTAGTTTAAGGTGAGGGTTAGATGGTTCCTGCAGTAGTTTATTTTCAGGTGAGGGTTGGACGGTTCCTGCAGTAGTTTAGTTTAAGGTGAAGGTTGGATGGTTCCTGTAATAGTTTAGTTAAGGTGAGGGTTGGGTGGTTCCTGCAGTAGATTAGTTTAAGGTGAGGGTTGGATGGTTCCTGCAGTAGATTAGTTTAAGGTGAGGGTTAGATGGTTCCTGCAGTAGTTTATTTTCAGGTGAGGGTTGGACGGTTCCTGCAGTAGTTTAGTTTAAGGTGAAGGTTGGATGGTTCCTGTAGTAATTTAGTTTAAGGTGAAGGTTGGATGGTTCCTGTAATAGTTTAGTTAAGGTGAGGGTTGGGTGGTACCTGTAATAGTTTAGTTAAGGTGAGGGTTGGGTGGTTCCTGTAGTAGCTCCGTTTAAGGTGAGGGTCGGACGGTTCCTGCAGTAGATTAGTAAATATTTCTTACTTTGTCTCTCTTGTCACTCTATTTTCCTGATTTATTGTGAGTCTTTTTTCCGTTCATAAATGTGTCGCTCCTATCGTATAAAACTAGATGTGCAATATTACGCCTGTATTTTCAAAAAAATTTTTTACCAAATATTGCATCACTGTCAGAATTGTGGTTTTCTGTTACAGGTAAAAAATAATAGTTCATATAAAGTAGCGAACAATCAGAAAAAGAATTAAAACATGGCACATTATGGAAATGGCAGAAATGACGAGTAACAATTTATATATAAGACACATTCATACAAAACTCTGTAAATGTGACATGGAATGTAGTGATCTCACAATTCTTCTGTCTGTCTTGTTACTGCTAACTCCTTACTCCACTAATCAGACAAACAGACATCAACAGACCAGACAGATTGCGGTCCAATATTCAGTATCGCAAGGTAAGTGGCTCTTATTGAGATTATACTGTACATTCAGCTACATTTCTACTCGAATAATAGACTGTGAGACAATAAATAATACTATATTTTATTACTATATGCACTTTTCAGTACCAATTAGGAGATTGTACTGAATTTTCTAATTTATAAGGTTTTATTCGAGCTTTTGTTTTATTTTTCGTAACCTTTAGGAGTATCTCAATCTAAGGTAAGACCCTTAAAGGGATATTCTACTGCCCAAAACCAAAACAATAAAATAAAAATCAGTAGTAGATATGCCACCCATGAAATCATGCCTGCATTTATTTATGCTTTTTGTTCATTGGGGTTATATTAAAAAAATAGCTTGCAGAAGAAGCAGATCTCTTGTCTGCAGCCTCTGCAATCCCTCCCCTTCTAACCCTGCCCAAACTTTCTGTGGCTGTCCAATCACAGACTTCCCAATGCAGCTCAATAGAAACATAGAATGTGACGGCAGATAAGAACCATTCGGCCCATCTAGTCTGCCCAATTTTCTAAATACTTTCATTAGTCCCTAGTCTTATCTTATAGTTAGGATAGCCTTATGCCTATCCCACGCATGCTTAAACTCCTTTACTGTGTTAACCTCTACCACTTCAGCTGGAAGGCTATTCCATGCATCCACTACCCTCTCAGTAAAGTAATACTTCCTGATATTATTTTTAAACCTTTGTCCCTCTAATTTAAGACTATGTCCTCTTGTTGTGGTAGTTCTCCTTCTTTTAAATATAGTCTCCTCCTTGACTGTGTTGAGAAGTCATTGTAAGGCAGGTTCTCTGGGCAATTGCTGCCTCGTGAGTTTATCGTAACTGAGCTAACCAAACCAGGATGTAACATAAATGGGTGTCTGATTGACAGCAAGGGGGTGTAACCAGGTTTATTTATAAATTTGCCAATTTCTTTTGAAATCTGCAGTTTATGTAAAATGAAGGAAGAGGACTAACACTTCACACTTAAAGCATTTCAGCAAAAAAATGTAAAAGCCTAATTTACTTGTCATCAACCACTTCAGCACCAAGGGAAGGGGACCCTGAGGGTTGGGGAGTCCTAAGGACGCTATAATGTCAGGAAAATGAGTTTCCAAGAAAAACAGTTATACAGTGAGACACTCCCATACAGTTTACACAATCCCTCCCCTAAACACAACATATCCCCATATGTTACATCCCTTCATAGCCCTTATCTGGGTGAACAACATATCCAAAAATCACCCAGATCAAATCAGGGGTTCAGACATTTTATGGTCCTAATTTTGCCCAGGCGCAGGCATGGTCCCATGCCCAAAACAGTTCCAGTGCCGCTGGAGGACCGACCAGGAATCGCAAGGTTTTCAGGACGAAAATTGTTCCAGGGCATTCACGGTTAAATCCTCTTGAAGTCTATTCGCAGTTTTAGTCTATGCAAACAAGATGGCCGCCACCACGTGTTCGAGTGTCGAATGGCGGCCACTTCGACTATTCAGGAGTTTGAAGTGCCACTTCGAAAGTCTGAAATGTGGCCATAAAAATCCAAAAAGGCACGAACAGTGATTTAAACCAAGTTATATCACAGGGGCCATAGTCACAAGGTAGGAGGCTGACTAGTATGCCCCTCCAAGAACCAGTGGCGAGGTTACTTTCGCCACAATCATCTATCCCTGTAATACATTTCTTTTACACATATCCCAGATACATAATTATTAAACAAAATCCAAATAAATCAAGGTTATTGGCTTAACCCCTTAAGGACACATGACATGTGTTTGGTCCTCAAGGGGTTAAACAATATGTAGAGATGGTAACAATACAAAGTGTGTCGTCAGCTAGTGTTGAACAAAAAAAATCCAACGTAGTATCTTCAGTATATTCAGTGTGTCTAGAAAGGTTTAAGAGATGGTAAAAATTCCCAACCGGCAGATCTCTAACAAAATAGGGGCATCTTAAGTAAACATTTCATATAGTAGGGATCAGTAAATATAATGTCAGAAATCTTCTTATTGATCCTTTTCATTGGGGATTTTTCCTATCTCTTAGGGTTTTAGGGTTAGGTCCATTCTAAATTGGAGAATTGACTCTTTAGATGATTTCCCCCTTTTTTTCTTTATCTGGTAAGGGTGAAATGTGACTGCAGTCATCCACTAATATTATGTTTAACTTCACAGCAAGTGAATGCCGGGACACAGAATGGGGAAAGTCAGCTTGGGTCACGAGATAAGGACGTAGTGGGAAGACACAGACCAGCGTAATAAGCTTGTACTACTATTCAGTTCCTCCAATCCAAATCCCTGTAATGTTTAACAGTACGGTGACAGAGTTTATCATTCTTGGTTTTTCCGCCTTCACTGATATCCAATTTCCATTCTTCTTCCTCTTTTTCTTCATATACCTGATCATTCTGTTGGGCAATGGGACTGTTGTGTACATTGTGAACTCCGACCCATCACTGCACTCTCCAATGTACTTCTTCCTTTGTAACCTGTCAACACTAGAGATTGTGTACTCCTCAGTTGTCATCCCAAAAATGTTGGCCAACCTTATCTCTGAGGACAAACGGATATCGTTTCATGGTTGTGCTCTTCAGATGTTTTTGTTTTTATCTTTGGGAACCACTGAGTGTCTTCTTCTGGCTGTCATGGCTTATGATAGGTTCACAGCCATTTGTCGCCCTCTAAGTTATAGCCTTATTATGTGCCAAGTAAGGTGCCACCAGTTTTCTGCCTTTGCATGGTGGTCAGGAATTCTCCTATCTTTGATCCAGACCACCTTGATTTTTGTGCAGCCATTCTGTGGTCCCAATGTCATTGACCACTTTTTCTGTGACATTCCCCCTGTTTTGAAGTTGGCATGTGCAGACACGTACCTGAACGAAGTTTGCATTTTCAGTGTCTGTGTGGCCATCCTGCTGGCACCGTTCCTACTCATTCTGGTTTCCTACAGCCAAGTTCTCTACACCCTTCTTAAAATGAGTACAGTCGAAAATCGTAGGAAGGCGTATTCTACATGCATGTCCCACTTGACCTCAGTCACATTGTTTTACGGTACTGCGTCCTTCATGTACCTTCGTCCCAGGTCTCAATACTCCCTGGAGATAGACCGCTTTCTGGCATTGTTTTACAGCGTGGTGACGCCTTTGTTAAACCCTTTAATCTATAGCCTGAGGAACCAGGAAGTGAAAACTGCACTTTTCAGACTTTTTAATATAATCTTTATTAGAAGTAAATAATTTCTAGTTGTCCAAAACTATGGATTCTCCTGTCCTCCAAAATTCAATGTATCCCTAAACACAGCACCCCAACGTTAATTGTAACCCACACATCACTTTTTATCTCTGCCCCCAACATTCACTATACCCCACACATCCCTTGATACCCCTTCCCCATCATTCACTGTACCCCACACATCACTTATTACATCTGCCCCAACATTCACTGTACCCCACACATCACTTGTTACCTCTGCCCCAACATTCACTGTACCCCACACATCACTTGTTACCCCCATCATTCACTGTACCCCACACATCACTTGTAACCCCATCATTCACTGTACCCCACATATCACTTGTTACCCCATCATTCACTGTACCCCACTCATCACTTGTTACCTCTGCCCCATCATTTACTGTACCCCACACATCACTTGTTGCCTCATCATTTACTGTACCCCACACATCACTTGTTACCCCCCATTCACTGTACCCCACGTATCACTTGTTACCCCATCATTCACTGTACCCCACATATCACTTGTTACCCCATCATTCACTGTACCCCACACATCACTTGTTACCCCTGCACCAACCATTCACTGTACCCCACACATCACTTGTTACCCCATCATTCACTGTACCCCAGGGCTCAAGTGCTGCAGGAACGCGTTCCTGTACTTTTTCCACAGCAGGAACGCCGTTCCCATTAGTAGTGCTGCAGGACCTGCCCTTTGATTACGTATAATGCACAGCATTCAGACTGCATCAGAAGAGCAGCGCGAGGGAGCAGAGTCTGTGCGTCCCAGCGCCTGCCCTTTGAGTGGGGCAGTCGTATGGGAAAGGGGAGGGGCCGAAGAACAGGACAGAAAGTGGGGCAGCAGGGAGCACAGAGGACCTGGCAAGCTGCGCATCCAGAATAGGGAGATACTCCCTGCATGCTGTCACTAAGCTGATTACAGCACTCCGGACACGACACAGAGATCCCCATGATGGAAGTACTGCTGCTGCTGCTGCCTGTGACTAGATAGAGGGAATAATTACTATGACTCACTTGCTGGCTGACTATTTACATCAAAGGGATTTAGACTTTTACAAATGTGTGGCAAAGACAGAATGTAAAGGGTTTAGTGGTCTGTTTATATCATGTTAAGCAGTATTCAGTTAGCAGGAAATATGAAAGAAGTAAGATATTCAGAGATATTATATAAATGATATTGCAGCTTATGGCAATATTTGGTTACATTTATAAAGTAATATGTTCTAGTCTTTTGCTGTGGGAAATCACCCTTACTGTTTCTGTGATTTAAGTCAGGGATAGCTAAAAACAGGACTACAATTATTTTGATGCTGTGATGGTTAAGCATCATGGGAGTTGTAGTTCAGAAACTAAAGAATCAATTTTTGGGGCATTTTCTGCTTTTGCATTGTTTAGGTTCAAGACACTCGAATTGCTATATCGAGATGTTATGTTTTGGTTTACATACTTATTAGCAGAGCATAAGCATTGCAGCATCTGCGTCTTGGACCCAGGCAGTACCATGTCTTGAGCCGGCCCTGGTCGTATGGTACGGTCGGGCTCCCTTCAAGCCTGTCACTGTATGTAACGTGGATGTAACGTGGATGTAGCATGTATGTAACGTGGATGTAACGTGGATGTAGCATGTATGTAACGTGGATGATCGGACCGCAGGTAGAGAGGTGGATCTTGGGTGAGTTCCTATACTTTTTTCCCCCAGGACTTGACCGCTGCTGTACCCTACACATCACTTGTTACCTCTGCCCCCAACATTCACTGTACCCCACACATAACTTGTTAACCCCTGTCATTCACTGTACCCCACACATAACTTGTTAACTCAGGTAAATACAGCAGCATGTGCTGCATAATATGTATATAATTAGCACTTGAGCTGTAGATGGCGCTGTGCAGTTCGGAGTACTGTTTATATATACAGATGAACTTGCTGGTACTCACAGGAAGGAAGGTCTTTGCCTCTCTTCCTTTCACCCTGCTGGCTGTTGTTTTAAGTAACTGATAAGTTATAATTGTTTGCTGTTTATCCACACAAGTAAAGCCTAATATGCTTCTTCGCAATCTGCCAGTGTCTCTTTTTGATGCATAACCAACAGGTTATGGGCCCAGACACTAAAGGAAAACCACCAGTCAGTAAGTGCTGCATTTATGATCCCAGTAAATACTGAGTGAGCTGCATCCAATTTACTGAAATATGGCAAGTGGTTCAGATGTGAAGTTTGCAATAACAAAGCTCAACAGTACCAACTACCAGCTGTGGGAATTCAAGCTTGAAGAAATGACTTGTGGCAGGTACTGGATACAAACAGACCCACTGACAGCCCTAAAGAATGGGCCAGAACAGGCAGGTTGAAGCAGTTCTAAGCCTGTTAGTGGAGGATGATCCACTGATTCATGTAAGAAAACACGGATAAAGGTATGATGACTGCATTATATGTATGTACGTAGTGGGGACTTGGGGGCCCTTTTACCATAACACAATTACCTACCAACAAACCCGACCAAGAAAGACAGACACCAATTTGGATGAAACAGACCACAGCATTTATTAAACCATATAAGAAATACGGTGTAACATATCCATAACTTTCTTAATAAATGTATAAATTATTCTTAATAACGTAACATAAATTAACACAGTGTCATACAGGAACAAACTTTAATTAACGCCATTGCCATACTAACAGAGCTGATACCTATTGAGAAAACCCCCCAAACGGTTCTCACTCCCCCCTCGTCCACCAAATCCACTTCCTTTAAAAATGCCAACCACTAGCCAGCTTTTAGCTTAGTGGGAACGTCCAATTTGGTAACTCCTCAGTTAACCACATAAAAGTCAGGGGAGGCTGAGACCTGAACCTTGTCCACAACATCTCTCTCACTGTAAAAAATGGCTCCCAAACTGTTTGGAAAGGACATGCCCCCACCTGCCATGACAAAGAACCCCGCCACAATCAGAAACAAAGAATAGAGGGAAGATGTTGCTGGCCCAGCTAACTAAGTGGCACTGAGGTAGGATGTATCCTGTTACCAGGGGAGGGCTGGCAGCCTTAGGCCTGGGGGGCAAAACCAGTCAAGTGGCCCATTGCACCACCAAATCAGTTCACCATCCATGCCCACCTTTTCCTGGTTTTATAACGGATATTGATGTTATGCTAATCAGTAGCTCTTTGCCATACCCGCTCCTTCACGGCTCCAGGCACTGCTTGTTGTGAGTGTGAGCCACTGTAAATTAGGGGCAGAGGGCACTTGCACTGCGGTAAAGATGGGGCTGGACAGGAGGAGAGTGCAGTGCAATCAGTGCACTCCCCTCCTGTGGGTCACCAGTAGACTGGTGCACCTGCCCAGGATCAGTGCCGGTGCAAGGATTTTTGCCGCCCTAGACAAAATAAAAATTTGCTGCCCCCCCATGTGACATCACAATGCCCCACCCATATGAACTAACGCCAGTGCTGCACACAGTGTGTGTTTACATTAAAAAGCCTGCAGGGACCAGCTATAGACACCAGAACCACTTCATTAAGCTATAGTGTCCCTTTAATGTGAGGTACATTATAGATTAGTGTCACTAATAATATACTAGATTGCCTACTTACAAGCAGATGAGGATGATGATGGGCTGCAGTTTGGCTCCACTGGTCTGGTGTAGAACAGGATCTCTGGAGGCTGTTTGCAGCTGTGGTCACAAAATTCAATGTTCTGGGAGAATTGGAAGCAGCTCCATTTTTTGGGGCCCCTTACACAGCTCAAGGTCTGGGCCCCAGGGCCTGACGGTGAGTATGCCCATAAGGCCCACTCATAAGTTCCACCCACCCATGAGTTCGCTCACAGGGAGTGGAGTGTGTAGGGGATGTGTTATGTGTTATTGTAGAGGATCTAATATGTGTGCTTATGGTATGTAGTGTATAGGGTTACCAGTTTGTGCAGGTGATGCAGTGTGTTTGTGTGTAGTGGAAGCAGTGTGTATTTGTGTATAAGGGATGTATTATGTGTTTCTGGTTGTGTGTAAGGGATGCATTGTGTGAATCTGTGTTTGTATGCATAAGGGATGCAAGGTGTGTGTCTGTATGTGTGTGCATTGAGTGTAAGAGATGCATTGTGTTTCTGTGTGTATGTAAGAAAAGAAGTGTGTGTGTTTGCATGTGTGTGTACGGGTTTGCATTGTCTGTTTCTGTGTATGTGTGCAAAGGATGCATTGTCTTTGTGTGTAAGGGTTGCATTGTGTGTGTGTGTGTGTAATGGATGCATTGTGTGTTTCTCTGTGTGTAAGGGAAGCATGTTGTGTTTCTGTGTATGTATAGGGATGCATTGTGTGTGTGTGTGCGCGCGCGTAGTGTGAAAGAGCTCCCTGTCTTGGCCCCTGTCCTATAGAGCTGCCCCTTCTGTCCCGTAGAGCTCTCCCCTGCACCTTAGTGGTCTCTCCTCTCCCCCACCCTCCCCTAGCGGTCTCTTCTCACACTCACCCACCCTCCCTGTGCTCTTCTCACTCCTCCCTCTATGTGTTCTCCTCACACCCCCTGTGTTCGTCTTACCCCCCTCCTCCCTGTGTTCTTCATACTTCCCCCCTTGGTCGTCTTACTCCCCCACCTGTTCTTCTTAACCCCCTTCTTCTTATTGCTCCCCCTTCTTCTTCTTACCCCCCCTTCTTCTTCTTCCTCTTCCTCCCCCTTCTTCTTCTTACTCCCCCCATTTCTTCATACTCACCCTTCTTCTTACCCCCTCTTCTTCTTCTTACTCCCCACTCTTCTTCTTCTTACTCCCCACTCTTTTTCTTACTCACCCCTTCTTCTTCTTCTTACCCCCCTCTTTTCTTATCTCCCCTCCTTCTTACTCCACCCTCCCCTTTTCTTGTTCCCCCTCTCCCTCTTACTCCACTTCCCTCCCCTTTCTTATTCCCCTTTCCTCTCTTCTTGCTCCCCCCCCTCTTCTTCTTCTTACTCCCCCCCCTCTTTTTCTTACTCCCTCCTCTTCTTCTTACTCCCTCCTCTTCTTCTTACTCCTCCCTCTTCTTCTTCTTCCTCCCCCATCTTTTTCTTCCTCCCCCCTTCTTCTTCTTACCCCCCTCTTTTTCTTATCTCCCCTCCTTCTTACTCCCCCTCCCCTCTTCTTACTCCCCCCTCCCCTCTTCTTATTCCCCCTCCCCTCTTCTTATTCCCCCCTTTTTATCCCCCCCTCCCCTCTTCTTAGTTTCTGTTTCCTGTAACCGGCCGGACTGACAGGAAGTGCACACTCAGTGTGCACCCTCCTATCACTCCGGCCGGCTGGCCGGCCACCGCGGACCGGAGTGCAGCTCGGCCACGCTACAGGGGAGGGAGGGGAGGGGAGGGGAGAAGCTGCAGCCGCCTGAGGCTCTTAACAGAGCGCTCAGGCGGCTGCAGTATTTAAAGGGCCGGCCCGCCGCGGCCGGCCTTACAGGAATTTAGGGCGGCCTGGGGGGCAATTGCCTCCCTGCCCCCCGGCCCAGCCCGCCCCTGCCTGTTACACACACTAAACACTTAGACACTCCCACCCATACTCACACAACCAATCCATACCTACACTCATACATGTGCTCTTGTCCGCTAACCTCCATTTTATACAGTATAATAAAAATACATAAAAATACACAATTACAAAACTCCTGAACAGAATCCCCACATTCCATGAATCCCCAGATAGCCTGGATCTGAGCGCACGATATTACCGAATAGCGCTCGGATCCTATACACACAGTTCAATCGCCAGAGCCAATAGTCACATAGTCTTTCATTATACGAATGGGCTCCACGGGATAGCTATCTGGGATGACTCTGTTCGTATGAAAACGTACCAAACGGTACGGCGTTCGTATGAATGGAAAAACAGATGAAGGGCGGTCGGCGGCTTCAGCGGTGTTCGTGTGAAAATAGTGTCCGTTTTTAGTTCCATGAAATCGTCGACGAACACCACTGGGCGTTCGTATGTCCAAGATGGCCGCCGCCACGTGTTCGTTCATGCAAATGACGATCACCCAGCCTACATTCGACAATTAGGAAGTGTCTGCGGTTAACAACAACGTTCAACGAGGCCAAGAGGTTAACAAGCAGCACACTTCCATGCTGGGTGGCCGGCTGTTTGGCAGTTCTTTTGGTAAAAAGGGGAATAAAGCGTAGGGACCGGATGGACAGGGAAATAGCCGAACAAACAGATGTACCCAGGGAAAATAAAAGTAATTCAAAGACAGAGAGGTCTGTCACAGGAAAGAAACCAGGGTATGTTTGCGGTGCAAAAAGGCCAAAACCTGAAAAAGAACTGCTCAATCTGGAAATCTGAGCAGTGAAGGAAAGAGCCACCCATGAGAGAAAGGAAACCGCAGGTGCATCATGGAGTGGCACCTTCAAAGTAACTCAGAATAGCACATCACACGGATGGTGCATCGACTCAGGGGTAACAAGTCACATGACAAGTGATGAAACGTTTTTTACAGAAATTGATTACAGTGCAAAAGACAAAGTCTTCCTAGCAAATGGTGAAAGTATTACAGCTGGAGGTAATGGTCAAGGTTTCCTGAATGGCATCATACCATCAGGGGTTAAGCAAAGCATCCTTGTAAAGAATGCTCTATATCTTCCATGCCTAGAAGAAAGCCTCCTACCTGTGACTACTCTTGCTAAAAATTGACTCACAGTCTAGATTCGAGGCAATGAATGCACAATTCAAAACAGAAAACAAATCCTAGCAAAAGAAGGGTTGAATGAACACCTGTACGAACTCATCACTGCAAGCAAACAAGCCAGAGCAACAACTCATAATGTACACGACAAGTGTATCCACCTGTGGCCAGGCCCGGACTGGCCATCGGGCATACCGGGCAAATGCCCGGTGGGCCGCGATGGCCGTGGGGCCGAGGCCGGCAGGGGAGATCACAGGATCTCCCCGGCCGGCTCCTGCAGGGCCAGCGCTACCCGAGCGCCGGCCCCGCTGTGTGCCTCCATGGGCCGGTGGGGAGATCAAAGATCTCCCTTTACCGGCCCAGAGACACTTCCAGGCGGCCGCTTGCTGGGGTTTGAGGGAGGGAGGAGAGGACCGGCGGAGCTCTATCCAGCAGCTCCGCCGGGTCCTCTCGCGGGATTCTGAGCGTTACCGCGGCAACGCTCAGATCTCGCGAGAGTGAACTCTAGCCTACAGGCTAGAGTTCACGCTCACCACTAGGACCACCAGGGATCAGGCAGCATGGCTCTCCTCCCTGGCAGAACGGCTCCCCCCCCCGTCCCAGGCAAAACGGCCCCCCCCTCCCAGGCTAAAGGTAAGAAGGGAGGGGGGGGATATAACTTTTTTAAAAATTATTATTATTAATAAAATAAAAAAATAATTTAAATTAAAAAATCACACTCACACACACACATCACCCCCAGACACACACAGTACCCCCAGACATACACATCACCCCCAGAAACACACAGCACCCCCAGACACACACATCACCCTCAGACACACACATCACCCCCAGACACACATCACCCCCAGACACACACAGCACCCCCAGACACACACAGCACCCCCAACACACACAGTACCCCCAGACACACACAGTACCCCCAGACACACACAGTACCCCCAGACACACACAGCACCCCCAGAAACACACACACAGTACCCCCAGACACACACACAGCACCCCCAGACACACACAGCACCCCCAGACACACACAGCGCACTCAGGCACACAGCACCCTCACTCACACACAGCACCCTCAGACATACACATCACCCTCAGACATACACAGCACCCCCAGACACACACAGCACCCCCAGACACACAGCACCCCCAGACACACAGAACCCAGACACACACAGCACCCCCAGAGACACACAGCACCCCCAGACACACAGCACCCCCAGACACACACAGCGCACCCAGACACACACAGCGCACTCAGGCACAGAGCACCCTCACTCACACACAGCACCCTCGCTCACACACACACACACACATATATATATATATATATATATATATATATTTTTTTTTTTTTTTACAGATATATATATATAATATATAAAATAACCCTCAGTGAGTTAACAGACAAAGAAAATTAGAATGTGACGGCAGATAAAAACACCCTCACACACAGCACCCCTCTTACATACACACACACTGCGCCCCTCACACATACAATACGTCCAAATATATATATGTATGTATATATATATATACACACACACACACACACTACAGCACTACATACATTACGCTCCAGATACACGCTAGATCCCTTACCTTATATGCACTCTTAATCCTCTATACACACACACACACACACACACAATCTCCTATACACTCTGGGTCCTTTACACACTAGATCTCCTACACACACACTGCACCACCTACACACACACTACATTCCTTGTCAGCAAACACATACAACATTCTCTAAACACACCCTCTCTACAACCCCTACACACACACTACGTCACCTATATACACACACTACAGCCCGTATGCACACATTCGCTACATCCCCTATAACACTATGCCACCTATACACACACTCTCTACAGCCCCTAGCCACACATATTACACCACAAACACATATGAAATTGACCTATTTACACAATACCACACCACACTCTACACACACGCAATCCCACAAGCAGGCTCCAAACACATGCACCATACACTTTCCTGGCCCTTTTGTCCTCTGGTATCCCACTTGTTGAGACAATTTAAAAGCAAACACAGCTCAAGCATGTTATTAAATTTGCTTGCGCTGCGCAGAACAAATACAGGGCCTTTTTCTAATGCCAGAGCTCTTCAGCGCAGCTCTGCGCATTGAACCAACATGCTCACTTTGAGAGGAGGCGTGCTTGTCATTAGTGATGACAAAACACACCCTCTCTGGCCCCGCCCCCTTCTTAGGGGGCCGCTCTGATTGAAAAATGCCCGGGCCTAATTTTTTCCCCAGTCCGGCCCTGCCTGTGGCATAGAAGATTTGGGCATCGAAACCTAAAAGTCATAAAGGAATTTGCTAAGAGAGGTCTATCAGAAGGTATGATAATATCGCATTGTCACTCCTGCCCCCCAACCTCCCCTGTACCTCACACATTAATTATTACCTTGTTACCTCAGCCCCCAACATTCACTGTAACCCTCACATTACTTGTTACCTCTGCCCTCAACATCCCCTGTACCCCACACATTGTTACCTTGTTACCTCTGCCCTCAACATTTACTGTACCCCACACATTACTTGCTACCTCTGCCCTCAACATTCACTGCACCCACACATTACTTGTTACCTCAGCCCTCAACATTCATTGTACCCCACATATTACTTGTTACCTCAGCCCCCAACATTCACTGTACTCCACACTTTACTTGTTACCTCTGTCCTCAACATCCCCTGTACTCCACATATTACTTGTTACCTCTGCCCTCAACACCCCCTGTACCCCACATATTACTTGTTTCCTCTGTCCTCAACATTCACTGCACCCCACACATTACTTGTTACCTTGTTACCTCTACCCTCAACATCCCCTGTACTCCACACATCACTTGTTACCTCTGCCGTCAACATCCCCTGTACCCCACACATTACTTGTTACCTCTGCCCTCAACATCCCCTGTACTCCACACATCTCTTGTTACCTCAGCTCCCAACATTCACTGTACCCCACACAATACTTGTTACCTCTGCCCTCAACATCCCCTGTACTCCACACATCACTTGTTACCTCTGCCCTCAACATCCCCTGTACCCCATTACTTATTACTTATTACCTTGTTACCTCTGCCCTCAACATTCACTGCACCCCACACATTACTTGTTACCTCGGCCCCAACATTCACTGTACCCCACACATTACTTGTTACCTCGGCCCCAACATTCACTGTACCCCACACATTACTTGTTACCTCAGCCCCCAACATTCACTGTACCCCACACAATACTTGTTACCTCTGTCCTCATCATTCACTGCACCCAACACATTACTTGTTACCTTGTTACCTATGTCCTCAACATTTACTGCACCCCACACATTACTTGTTACCTCTGTCCTCAACATTCACTGTACCCCACACATTACTTGTTACCTCTGTCCTCAACATTCCCTGTGCCCCAAACATTACTTGTTACCTCAGCCCCCAACATTCACTGTACCCCACACAATACTTGTTACCTCTGTCCTCAACATTCACTATACCCCACACATCACTTGTTACCTCTGCCCTTAATATTCACTGTAACCCACACATCATTTGTTACATCAGCCCCCAATATTTACTGTACCTCACACATCACTTGTTACATCAGTCCCCAACATAAACCATACCCCACACATCACTTGTTACCCCTGCATTTACTGTACCTCACACATCACTTGTTACTTCTTTATTGAGCAGAAAATTATCCGGCCGACTGGCAGAAGCTTACCGGGTAGTACCCGACTTGTACATCCATGATTATGAGCGGGTAAGAGACATTTTGCTGGCCCGGTATGCTGTAACTTCTGAAGCGTACAGGAGGAAATTTCGGGGACTAAGAAAGGGGAGCAGAGATTCCTCTGCTGAATGGACCAAGCAGCCAGGAACTGGATGCAGGGATGCCAAGCAACAACCTTGGAGGATGCTGTACAATTGTTGCTACTTGAACAATTTTTGTGACCACACTCCAACAGAGACCAGAGACTGGGTGAGAGATCAGAAGGCGGGCACCGTGGAGGAGGCAGCATGGTTGGCTGATGAATATCATGATGGGAGAAAGGTAGAAACTAGCGGAGGATGACCCACATTCACGCCATCTTACCTGGTGCAAAACACTCCACCACCATCCAGATCCGCTACCTTAACCCCAGCACCACCTCAAGCACCCATCCAACGCCCTATATTCCCATGTCATTGTGGCAGATCTCCCTGCCTCTGGATTATTATTTAAAACCTATTTTGTCTGTTTGTTCAGTTCCCGGTTGTTCGTCTGTTTCCTGCTTGCATTCGTCAAAATATAAATGAACTACCGAATGGCAGGCCACCCAGCAGGGAAGTGTGCTGCTTGTTAACCTTTCTGCCCTTATTAATATTGTGGTTAACCACAGACACTTCCAACTCCCGAACGGTCGGCTGGGTGGTCGTCGTTCGTATAAGAACGAACACGTGGCGGTGGCCATCTTGGACAGTCGAACGCCCAACGGTGTTCGTCGACAAATACATGGAACTAATTTCGGACACTGTTTCCCACGAACACTTCTCCGTGCAGGATCAGCAGTGTACGGGCAATATGCCATTTGTATTGTATTCCATGTTTTCGCAAAAGCGTAGTGAATGGACTGAGCGATCTCCTCCAGGCAAGTGTGCCCTTATTGAGATCCGCATAGAATGACAGTTCCATCGCTTCAATCTTATAGGGTGAGCAGTCCCTGGTCGCTGCCGTGACTGCAGCTTTATCTTTGTGTCGCTGGAACCATGCCGGGGTTGGTGCTTTAGCCGGCTTCAGAGCCCAAAAGAAGCCATCCAGGTTAACTGCCTGCCTGCCGTGGTGAAAGCAGGGCCACTGGTAGGCGTCGCAATAAATGTGGTAGTTCAGCCGCCGGGGTGTTCTCTGGGATGCCCCAGACCTTCAGATTGTTGGTGTGGCGTGGGCAAACCAGCGATCATATGCCTCATTCTGTTGCCGAAGTCCCTGGACTACTTGATGCAGTGAGGTGATTTGGTCAGTGCAGACACTAGAAAAAGCAGACTCCAAGGCTCTTAATCGTCCTGTTAGGCCATGGATGTAGACATGGAGCAAGGCAACGTCTGACTGGATGGTCTTCTGGAGGTCTGCAAGGAGCAACTTCAGAACCGGTGTTGTCACCGGTAAAGCATCAGCTTTCTGGGCGACTGGTGCTGGGCACCGGGGGTAAGTCAGCTGCCTCTGCCCCCGAGGAGAAATCATCCGATAGCTCGAAGTAGGTCTCTTGGTAGGTGGCCATCTTGGGTCCAGTTGCCCCATGTGTCTGACACAGTAGCTCAGCAATGTTTGGTCCCTGTCGCATTTTGTCCAGTCTTAAAAAGTGAATAAAAATACATTTTGGATGTTCCAAATTAGTAGATTTGCAGGAGCTTGTGTGCCATGCGACTGTTCAGCTCAGTTGCTAAGCTCCGCCCCCCTTTTATGTGTATTTTTAATGTATTTTTGATATTTTGTGTTTTATACAGAGTCATTGTGACTCAGAAATTCGTGGGCATGTTGTGAGAGTTTTTGTGGGCGTGTATACTGTATTCCTGAATTGCATAAAAGCCGGCCATCTAGCCTGAATAAAATGATTCCTTCCACCCAGTGGTGTATCCTGGTTTTGTGCTGCCCTAGGCATGACAAAACTCAGGTCCCCCCCCTTTCCACAGCCCCCCCTTACCCGCCTTCTAAATACACACACACACATTTACTGTTGCATTTATAGTGGTAAAACTACTCCAGGCGCATGACAAAAAAGAAAAAAACAAAACCAAAAAAACCCAACAATATTACTTATGTGATATCCTGAAGCCGTCAAGATTATAAGTCAGATCAAGGTCAGTCGTGGAAATTGTTAGAAATCAATTATGATTTTATTAATCTGTCAATAGAATTGGTATCACATCCTATACCGTTTAGGAATCCAACCTAGTTGGATCTTTTATGATTTTAATCCATTTAATATATTGATCGTGTTTACTTAAAGAATGTGTAGCAAAGACCAATAGATCTTTTTCCATACGAAGTTGAACTAGCAGTTGCTCGGTTAGATGTCGGTACGACTTCCATTGTCTTGCTATTACAATCCTAAGGGCTAAAAAACTGTGAATTACAAGGTGTGACGAGACCAATCTCGCCACATTGCATTGGAGAAGCCTGGTTGCTCGCCTGCTGCCTTTGGACTATGGCCCCCTTTTAAAAGACTTTATTTTTGCCTGCAGAAAAGCTGTATTTGTGCTTTTCTGCCTGGGTTTCAGTAGATTTGTTTGAATGTGTTATACCCCAGATGGGAATCCCATGGAGCCCATTCGTATGAAACTGACTGTAAAGACTTTGGCTCCATGGTGATTAAACTGTATTTGTGTGGTCCGAGCGCCATTCACTTAATAATGTGCGCTCGGACCTGAGCTATCTGGGGATATGTGAAATGTCTGTGTTTTATGTATAAATGTGACTTTATGTATTTTAAAGTGCTTTGTGTCTTTTTGCAACCATGTGCTTAATGGAGTCTTGTGTCTGTCCTGGGAGATAATTCAATTACTTATCTCCAGGATAGAAGACTCTGAAACTGGTTTGGGCCAGAAAGCCATGCTTCATTTAGTCACAAAGGACTTTTTACTAACTTTTGAACCCCTTGTCTGATTTGTGCCATTTTGAATATGTTGTTCCCCTGAATGGATTGATTGAGAATATGTAATTTTATGTGAATGTGATGTATGGTTTTGGAGTTATGAAAGTTGGGTAGAAAGTATGTTTTAACTGTTTGTATAATTGAGTTTCCTCTCAGGATAAGGGGAGGGAATATGTGGGATGTAACTGTGATATGATTGGTTGTTTTATCCCTCCCTGTGGGTGGTCCTGTATTTGAAACACTGTAATAAAAACCAGGGTGGGTGTGCCAGCACCTCAGACCACTGCTTGACCCTCAACACGGAGCCTTGTCTCGTTCTTGGGGGGATTCACTGTATGCTGTTGGAGACTGATTGCCAGGAGTGTAAGCCGCTTGGGAGCTTTTCCTGTTCGTCTGCTGGCAGCTATTCGTGAGGTTCCAGTTCGGGAGTTGGAGTGCTATTTTGTATCCAGTTCATGAGTTTTGGTGTTCTGCAGTAGCTGTGCCTGGATCTCTGGAAAGGGGGCCGATCGCCTAAACGGTTTTACCCCTTGTGTGCAAAACGGTCCGTTACAATTGGTGGCAGCGGTGGGATCGTTCCTACAGCCAGAAGGACAGCTACAGGAGACACCGTTTCTTTGGATTTACAAGTGGGGGCAACGCATGTCCCAGTACAGCGACCCTAAAAGCAACAGAATGGAACCAGCAGTGTTATACAAGGAGGAGGACCTGGATGGCCGGGATGCATTAAGGAAAGGCATCTGGTACCAGGCCCTGGATAATGTACAATACCAGCGGGGTGAGAGTCTCCCCAGTGAAGAGCAGCGGTTGCAGAAGCAAGTGGCCCTGCGGATGCCCTTCCTGGGAGAGCAGCCCCTGGAGGAATGGGTGAAGGAACTAGAGCATCGGGTATGGCAGGAGCTATGGCTGGAGGATGCCTACCAGGCGCTCTGGTGGTATATGGCACAGTATATACCCTGGACAGCTGAGCATGACAAGCCAGAGGGAGAGGAGTTTGATGGTCCTGGCTTGTTATGGGAGTCCTTTGCAGAGCCTGACTTCGGGAGCCCTGCGCAGAACAGACTTCAGGAAATTTTCTACGAGAGGGAGGCTAGGCATGACTGGGATGACCCCCATGAGGTAGAGCAAGACCTAGCTCACCTAGCAACCCTGGAGTGGGAACTGGAGCAGGACTACCGAGATCTCTTCCACTCCATTGGGAAGGCTCCGCAGGACAGCAGAGTGACAGATCCAGTCTCAGACCCATTCAGCTGGGAAGATATTGTTGAAATTTACTGGGAGGAACCCCAGGCGGCAGGTGGAGAGGGGACCGAGGTCTCTCCACCGGTATGCAGGGAATTGGGAGCCCGAGCTCCATTCCCCAGCGGGAGATATTGCAGGGAATTGGGAGCCCAAGCTCCATTCCCCAGCGGCAGGTGATATGCCGGGAATTGGGAGCCCAGCTCCATTCCCCAGCGGCAGTGTAAAGTGCAGGGAGAGGAGAGCAGCATCCTCCCTCCCCAGCGGCAGGCTGAGTTACAGGGGGCAGAGGTGTTGTTCCTGCCCTCCAGCAGCAGAGTGATATGCCGGGAAGGCAGTGTAAAGTGCAGGGAGAGGAGAGCAGCGTCCTCCCTCCCCAGCGGCAGGCTGAGCTACAGGGGGCAGAGGTAGTTGTTCCTGCCCCCCAGCAGCAGCATGATTTTTTGGGAATTGGGAGCCCAGTCTCCATTCCCCAGCGGGAGATACAGCAGGGAATTGGGAGCCCAGTCTCCATTCCCCAGCGGCAGAGTGTCCTACTGGGAATAGAGAGCCCAGTCTCCTTCCCCAGCAGCAGGACACTGTATTGGGAGCAGAGACAGTCGGTCTCCCTCCACAGAGGATGAAAGTATGTATGGGAGAGGAGCTTGCTACCACCTCTCCCCAGCGGCGGATCATTAATGGGAAGGGAATAGAGAGCTCAGTCTCCTTTCCCCAGCGGCAGAGTGTTCTATCGGGAGAGGAGCCTGTTACCCCCTCTCCCCAGCAACATCTTAGAGTATCCAAAGGGGAGACAGTCGGTCCCCCCCTCCGGCAGCAGAGCTGTGCAACAAAAGGGGAGACAGTCGGTCTCCAGCAGCAGAGCGGTGTATCTAAAGGGGAGACAGTCGGTCTCCAGCAGCAGAGCGGTGTATCTAAAGGGGAGACAGTCGGTCTCCAGCAGCAGAGCGGTGTAGTTAAAGGGGAGACAGTTGGTCTCCCCCTCCAACAACCAGGCTTCAACCAGGCTACCCTCCCAGTAGTGCTGGCAACAGGGCAGAGTGCCGCTGGTCTCTGCCCACGCAGCAACCCACCAAGTCAGCGTACCCGTACCCAGCACAGCCGTGGTGAGGCACCTGGACATGGACAAGCTTCTCCTTTACCCAGGTGTAGTAACCATTTATTGTGGGTGGGCTGTGCTGTTGATTATGTTTTGTGGGTGGGCTGCTGGACTAACAAGGGCACGGACCGGCAGGAGGTCAGATACCCTGTTAGTCTGTTTGGAAAAGGGGAGAGATGTGACGAGACCAATCTCGCCACATTGCATTGGAGAAGCCTGGTTGCTCGCCTGCTGCCTTTGGACTATGGCCCCCTTTTAAAAGACTTTGTTTTTGCCTGCAGAAAAGCTGTATTCGTGCTTTTCTGCCTGGGGTTCAGTAGATTTGTTTGAATGTGTTATACCCCAGATAGGAATCCCATGGAGCCCATTCGTATGAAACTGACCGTAAAGACTTTGGCTCCATGGCGATTAAACTGTATTTGTGTGGTCCGAGCGCCATTCACTTAATAATGTGCGCTCAGACCTGAGCTATCTGGGGATATGTGAAATGTATGTGTTTTATGTATAAATGTGACTTTATGTATTTTAAAGTGCTTTGTGTCTTTTTGCAACCATGTGCTTAATGGAGTCTTGTGTCTGTCCTGGGAGATAATTGAATTACTTATCTCCAGGATAGAAGACTCTGAAACTGGTTTGGGCCAGAAAGCCATGCTTCATTTAGTCACAAAGGACTTTTTACTAACTGTTGAACCCCTTGTCTGATTTGTGCCATTTTTGAATATGTTGTTCCCCTGAATGGATTGATTGAGAATATGTAATGTTATGTGAATGTGATGTATGGTTTTGGAGTTATGAAAGTTGGGTAGAAAGTATGTTTTAACTGTTTGTATAATTGAGTTTCCTCTCAGGATAAGGGGAGGGAATATGTGGGATGTAACTGTGATATGATTGGTTGTTTTATCCCTCCCTGTGGGTGGTCCTGTATTTGAAACACTGTAATAAAAACCAGGGTGGGTGTGCCAGCACCTCAGACCACTGCTTGACCCTCAACACGGAGCCTTGTCTCGTTCTTGGGGGGATTCACTGTATGCTGTTGGAGACTGATTGCCAGGAGTGTAAGCCGCTTGGGATCTTTTCCTGTTCGTCTGCTGGCAGCTATTCGTGAGGTTCCAGTTCGGGAGTTGGAGTGCTATTTTGTATCCAGTTCATGAGTTTTGGTGTTCTGCAGTAGCTGTGCCTGGATCTCTGGAAAGGGGGCCGATCGCCTAAACGGTTTTTACCCCTTGTGTGCAAAACGGTCCGTTACACAAGGCTTTTGGATGAGGAAGAATATAAGTTCCAATTTAAATGTAGTAAGGCAACATCAGGGTTTTTTCTCATTGTAATATTAAATAAAGATTTGAGCATTTCAAAGGCCCAACCCCAAAGGCATTTGACTAGGTTGCAGTACCACCATATATGGACGAGGGATCCATCAAGGCAACCGCACCGCCAGCAGTGAGAGTTCTGGCCTGGATACATCTTACTTAGCCTTTATGGGGTCAAATACCAGTTGTATATAAGCTTATATTGGCACTCTATTAAGTTCAAACAATGAATATTTTTTGGAGTTGGAACACCATTCGGCATCTGTGATACCGATATATACGTCATTTTTCCATTTATCTATTATGTTTAAAGGTTGACGGTCAGAGGTAAGTAACAAATTCGTGGCGTTAGAGAGAATTTTTTTAACAGTAGTGTATTTGAAAATATCCTGAATAAGAGGGTTTATTGTTGAAGTTGATTTAAGTAAAGCTGTATTCAAAAAGCCCTTAATCCTCAAATTAGAAAAGAGTTCTTTACTGGGAAGATGTAATTTAGCTCTAATATCAGCAAAGGATAATATTTTGTCATCTTTAATAGTCCATTGAAATTTGGACCAGTTTTGAAGAGAAATATCTTGAATGTTATCCTGCAAAATGACCAAGTTGCATGTTTTAATTATGTTGTTGGAAATTTGTAGTAGTTTTTTAAAATATCCCATGCTTTAATAATTTGTGACAGAATTAATGATTGATTGCTTAGTCTTTCTGTCACTTTTTTATTACTCTTTAGCCATAGGTATACCTCTAATCTGTCCCTGCCAATGGCCTCAGATTAAATTATGTACCATATATCGTTTTTAAATGTTTCAACCTGGAGTTTATATACGTGCCCAATAATGTTAGCAGAATAACAATTTCTGATATCTGGGTAATTCAGACCCCCTTGTTGGTATTTTCTGGATAAAACATTTGAACTAATTCTAGGTTTTTTGTCTTTCCAGATAAAGGTCTGAAAGCTAGATTGTATCATGGTTAGCCAACTCTCTGGCATTTGGAGAGGAATCATCCTAAATATATATGACCATTTAGGAATGATGTATGCATTGATTATATTAATCCTGCCGGACCAAGAAGATTCTAACCGGCGCCATTCTTTTAACTTTATGTTTGTATATTTTATAAGATTTAAAACATTTATTTCAATTATATTTTCAACTTGAGTTGAGATTGTAACACCCAGATAATTAAAAACATACTTAGACTATATAAATTCTTTTAAGTTCTTTTATCACTAAAATGTAAAACCTGGTGGAATGCGAACGGTCAGGCCACTACTAAGAGACTTGTTAAAAGTCATAATAACGTATTGTTTTCTGTAACTCACCATTGTGATTTGGGTTTTGCAAAAGCCTACTTGATGTAATACCGCATATCTATCAGTGCAAAAATAAAGAATTTAAAAAAATATATATATTCCTCTTGTACCCTTCATCTAGTCTCGACTGATGTTTGGATATGTGACTGACGAACCGCTGGATTTATTTTCATGCTTCACTTTGATTTTCGAGAACGTACGAATCAGCATTCTGAGAAACTGCTAGTGGCTGTCTCATTGACTGTAAAAATCACAGTGAAAATCACAGTGAGAACACGCAAGCGTCCATAGGAAAGAATTATGAATGCTTTCCTATGAGACTGGCTGAATGCGCGCGCAGCTCCTGCCGCGCATGCGCATTCAGCCGAAGAGGAGGAGGAGAACTCCCCGCCTGGCGCTGGAGAAAGGTAAGATTTTAACCCCTACCTCTCCCCAGAGCCCGGCGGGAGGGGGACCCTGAAGGTGGGGGCACCCTCAGGGCACTATAGTGCCAGGAAAACAAGTATGTTTTCCTGGCACTATAGTGGTCCTTTAATGTACCTAAAAACTTGAAAGATATCTACTCTTTCAACTTTGAGACAAAACGGCTAAAATTGAGTGGGGAGCTTACCACACAGAGCTCATTTGAATTGTCGTGGCTAGGAAGAATCGCTAATAAAATTTTTCCTAAAATATTACATTTAATTAGAGCAATCCCGGTACAAATTCAAAATAATTTTTTATAAAAAAAGTTAATTCAGACATAACAAAATTCTACAACGACATAAAGGATTAGGCGGTCCAGATTTGACAAAAATTATTATAGAGCCACCAATGCAGCTCTTGCCCTAAAATTTTATTTGAATACACATCTACCTAAAGGGCTAATAGTGGAAGAAGAATTAATATCACTTTGTTGATTAGAAGATGTTCTGTGGTTACCAACAATACAAAGATCTGAACAAATTAAATGGCTATGCCATTATCTGCATTCTTTCATAACCTGTATTTAAATATCGATGTTACACTGTGGAACTCATTTTCCATAATATATATCAATAATTTCTTCTCAAAAATGTCACTACTTATCTTTTGATGTTATGAAAGATAACTTCAGTTTAAGCGATTTGATACTTCCCCAATACAATTCGATTGTGACCAAATGAAAAGAAATATTTAATATTAGCGCTATAGATCGAAAATCTGATTCCTTGAAAATATCTAACCTAGTCCTAATCCACGACATGCTATACCTATCTGTTATTTTTACATGGATCCAGGTTTTATATAAAAGCTAGAATGTATGTGGGGAGAAAGAACTGCTAGCATCGTTTACATTATTGGAGTGGTACAATATTACTTATGCCCTTCAGGGTACGACACAATGTACAAACCACTTTGAGACAGTGGCGTCGCTGGGGGGGGGGGCAGAGGGGTCCATGGCCCCCTACAACTTGCTGGCCATTTGCTTAAATTCTATTCCCTCGGACTGTAACAGTGTGTGACAGCCTGGGGGAATGAAGTGCTGGGTGCTGTCTGTGGAGAGATGCTGTGGTACTGACAGCCTCCCCGGCGCAGGCCCCGCCCCCAAACCAACCCCGCCTCCCACACATAAGCCCCCTCCCCCACCGTTAAGCAGCAGACCTTGCTGCTGTTGGGAAGGTCAGAAGATGGCTGTCTGACTCCCAGCAACAGCCTCCAGTGACAGGTAGGCTTGGTGTGTGTGTGTGTCTGTGTGTGTGTGTGTATGGACTCGGCAGCCTGTGTGTCTGTGTGTGTCTATGGACTCAGCAGTCTGTGTGTGTGTGTCTATGGACTCAGCAGTCTGTGTGTGTGTGTGTGTATGGACTCAGCAGTCTCTGTGTGTGTGTGTGTGTGTGTGTGGACTTAGCAGTCTGTGTGTCTGTGTGTGTATGGACTCAGCAGTCTGTCTGTGTATGGACTCAGCAGTCTGTCTGTGTATGGACTCAGCAGTCTCTGTGTGTGTGTGTGTGTGTAAGACTCAGCCCAGTCTGTGTGTCTGTGTGTGTATGGACTCAGTAGTCTGTCTTTGTATGGACTCAACTTGGTCTGTGTGTGTCTGTGTGTATGGACTCAGCAGAGTATGTGTGTGTGTGTATGGACTCTGCAGAGTATGTGTGTGTGTGTATGGACTCTGCAGAGTATGTGTGTGTGTCTATGGACTCAGCAGTATATGTGTGTGTGTATGGACTCAGCAATCTGTGTGTGTGTATATGGACACAGCAGTCTGTGTGTGTGTATATGGACTCAGCAGTCTGTGTGTATGGAC
This sequence comes from Pelobates cultripes, assembly GCA_933207985.1. NCBI lineage: Eukaryota > Metazoa > Chordata > Amphibia > Anura > Pelobatidae > Pelobates > Pelobates cultripes. The sequence goes on along the minus strand of OW240920.1, from coordinate 147,672,678 downwards.
TCAGCAGTCTGAGTGTGTGTGTGTGTATGGACTCAGCAGAGTCTGTGTGTGTGTATGGACTCAGCAGAGTATGTGTGTGTGTGTATGGACTCAGCAGTGTGTGTGTGTGTGTGTATGGACTCAGCAGAGTCTGTGTGTGCGTACATTCAGCAGTCTGTGTGTGTGTGTGTATGGACTCAGCACCAGGTGGTGTGTGTATGGACTCACAATGTGTGTGTGTAGGTATGGACTCAGCAGTCTGTGTGGCAAAATGGACCCAGCAGAGTATGTGTGTGTGTGTGTGTATGGACTCAGCAGAGTCGTTGTGTGTGTGTGTATGGACTCAGCAGAGTCTGTGTGTGTGTGTGTGTGGACTCAGCAGCGTCTGTGTGTGTGTATGGACTCAGCAGCGTCTGTGTGTGTTTGTGTGTATGGACTCAGCAGAGTGTGTGTGTATGGACTCAGCAGAGTGTGTGTGTGTGTATGGACTCAGCAGAGTCGGTGTGTGTGTATGGACTCAGCAGTCTGTGTGTGTGTGTGTATGGACTCAGCAGAGTGTGTGTGTGTGTGTACGGACTCAGCAGTGTCTGTGTGTGTACGGACTCAGCAGTGTCTGTGTGTGTACGGACTCAGCAGTGTGTGTGTGTACGGACTCAGCAGTGTCTGTGTGTGTACGGACTCAGCAGTGTCTGTGTGTGTACGGACTCAGCAGAGTGTGTGTGTGTGTATGGACTCAGCAGAGTCTGTGTGTGTGTGCATGGACTCAGCAGCCTGTGCAGCACCAGCAATCTGTGTGTGTGTATGGACCTGTGCTGTAATCTGTGTGTGTGTGTGTGTGTATGACCTTTCGTGCAAATCTGTGTGTGTATGTGTGTGTGTGCGTATGGACTCCGTGCAGTGTGTGTGTGTGTGTGTATTGACTCGCAGCCCGTGTGTGTGTGTGTGTGTATGACCGCAGTCTGTGTGTGTGTGTATGGACTCAGCAGTCTGTGTGTGTGTGTATGGACTCAGCAGTCTGTGTGTGTGTGTATGGACTCAGCAGTCTGTGTATGTGTGTGTGTGTATGGACTCAGCAGGTGTGTGTGTGTGTGTATGAATTCTCGCAGTCTGTGTGTGTGTGTGTGTGTGCGTGTGTATGACTCGCAGTCTGTGTGTGTGTATGGACTCAGCAGTCTGTGTGTGTGGTATGGACTCAGCAGTCTGTGTGTGTGTGTATGGACTCCGCAGTCTGTGTGTGTGTATGGACTCCGCAGTCTATCAATAATTAAAATTCCTGTGAGTTGTTGTGTAGGAAGGGCCCCAGTGTATTGCTTTGCCCAGGGGCCCTTAACTCTGTTAAAATGGTACTGCTTGTGTGTGTCAGTGAGCTTCTATATAGTGAGCATGTGTGTGTCAGTGAGCTTGTCTTTAGTGAGCTTGTGTCCCCCCCCCTGAACTTCTTTGTAGTGAGCCTTCTGTTTATACGAGTGTCTGTAGTAAGCTTGTGTGTGAGTCAGAGAGTTTTGTCTGTCAGTAAGCCTATTTGCGCATGTCAGTGAGCTTGTGTGCTTACTGTAATATATATATATATATATATATATATATATATATATTTATTTGTGTTAGGTGCTTAAGATAGTACAGTGTGAAATACCATGAATAAGCGTAGGATGATAAAAGGAGCAAGTCGGTTGTGGTGTGCCGAAACCGACGATGAGGTAGGCCTGAGAAAGAAGAAGGCCCACCCAGGAAAAGAAATAGAAAGGAAAATAAATGTTAAAAGTGGTGTGGTGGGAGGGTCATTCAACGCTGACCTCGAACGGTAAGGAGCCAGGCAAGGGGAGTGCCTTTAGTAGGCTAGGGGTGGAAAACCAGCACCTCCCACAAATGCAGGCAAATTGCCTTAATACTTGTGTTAGGTGCTTAAGATAGTACAGTGTGAAATACCATGAATAAGCGTAGGATGATAAAAGGAGCAAGTCGGTTGTGGTGTGCCGAAACCGACGATGAGGTAGGCCTGAGAAAGAAGAGGGCAAAATTAAGTAATCCAATTTATTAACAGACCACCAATACATATACATTTATCAACCAGACATGTTTATGAAAGCATCTCTTAACTCTTGTACTGGGTTCGGTATGTACCGTGAGTAAGCGGATGACTTCCAGCGCCCCAGTGTTTTGATAACATGAGCTGGGACGTTGAAACTGGAGGCTGTGGACGCGGCTCCTATACGAAAGGAGTGTCCTGAGTAATTGTTTGCGTTGAGGCCCAGTTGTGTGAGCAAGGACCTGACGTAGGTCATGAAGGTTGTAGTGGTGAGTACTGCACCTTGTAGTTGTAATAACGGTTGGGAGGGCAGTAAGTGATGGTGCTGTATGTAGGCATCAAGAACTTTTACGGGACACCATCTGTTGTGCGTGGGGTAGTACGGAATGTTTACAGGTATGTGCTGGCTGGTTTTGGAGTGAGGTAAAGACAGGATGTAATGATCCATATGTTTTGTCAAGGGGGAATAGAGGAGGAATGGAGTGGTTTGGGTCGTGGAGGTCGTAGTGAATTCTCTGGGTCGTAGAAATCCATAGAAAGCGATGTATATTGCTGTTTTGATGATAGAATTCGTATTAGTGTCAAACGGTTTCAGGTCGAGTAGGTTAGATAAAGCTTTGAAGATATGGTTATCTATGGGTAGCCTCTGGGCCAAATGTGTGGGTTCTGATTTTTTGAATACCTCTGAGTATGGTCTTAATTTGGTGAGAGGCCATGAAACTGTTGTTATTTGGGTGTAAGATGAGCATGTGGTGTTGAATGCCAGTGAGATAGAGTTTGATGGTGTTATATGACAATTTGAGTTTAAGGTGGCAAAAGGAAGCAAACCCCAAAAAAGATGTCATAACAAAC
>OW240920.1:147641088-147669721 GCA_933207985.1 Pelobates cultripes | reverse complement strand
AGACTCAGCAGTCTGTGTGTCTGTGTGTGTATGGACTTAGCAGTCTGTCTGTGTATGGACTGTGTGTGTGTGTGTGTGTAGACTCAGCAGTCTGTGTGTCTGTGTGTGTATGGACTTAGCAGTCTGTCTGTGTATGGACTCAGCAGTCTGTGTGTGTCTGTGTGTATGGATTCAGCAGTCTGTGTGTATGGACTCAGCAGTCTGTCTGTGTATGGACTCAGCAGTCTGTGTGTGTCTGTGTGTATGGACTCAGCAGTCTGTGTGTGTGTGTATGGACTCAGCAGTCTGTGTGTGTCTGTGTGTATGGACTCAGCATTCTGTGTGTCTGTGTGTGTGTCTATGGACTCAGCAGTCTGTTTGTGTGTCTATGGACTCAGCAGTCTGTGTGTCTGTGTGTGTATGGACTCAGCAGTCTGTGTGTGTGTATGGACTCAGCAGTCTGTGTGTGTCTGTTTGTGTGTATGGAGTCAGCAGTCTGTGTGTGTCTGTGTGTGTGTGTATGAACTCAGCAGTCTGTCTGTGTGTGTGTGTATGGACTTAGTAGTCTGTGTGTGTCTATGGATGCAGTAGTCTGTGTGTGTCTATGGACTCAGCAGTCTATGTGTGTGTGTCTGTGTGTGTATGGACTCAGCAGTCTGTGTGTCTGTGTGTGTCTATGGACTCAGCAGTCTGTGTGTGTCTGTGTGTGTGTGTATGGACTCAGCAGTCTGTGTGTCTGTGTGTGTGTCTATGGACTCAGCAGCCTGTGTGTGTCTGTGTGTGTCTGTGTGTGTGTCTATGGACTCAGCAGTCTGTGTGTGTGTGTGTGTGTGTATGGACTTAGCACTCTGTGTGTGTGTCTATGGACTCAGCAGTCTGTGTGTGTGTGTGTGTGTGTGTCTATGGACTCAGCAGTCTGTGTGTGTGTGTATGTGTGTTTGTGTGTGTGTGTATATGGACTGTGTATATGGATACAGTGCCAACTATGGCACTGTATCAAGGGAAATATGTTTGATTTTTAATAATCCCTGGTGGAAAATAATGAATCCTCCACCAGGGATTATAAAAAAACAAACACATTGTGTCGGGGGTGGGGCTTAACATGCGGCAGGGGCGGGGTCAAACTGTGGCGAGGGCGGGGTTGTTTCCCCCTACTTTTGTCCCTGGCCCACCATGTGCTCCCCCTAAAAATGAATCCTGCTTTGAGAACCACTTTAAAATATTATACAGGTCGTATCTGGTACCGACTAGGCTTCAATAGATGTCCCCAGGCAGATACTATGTTACACATCTGGTGAAATTGTGCAAAATTTAAACAATTTTGGAAATTTATGTTGGTTTTAATTTAAGTTATTAATCCTGGAATAGTGATATCATAAATTGATAACTGCTTCCTCTATTATGCCAACATATTGGAACTCTCCCACCATGCCAAGAAAAAAGATATTATATCATTCATTTCTGAAAGCCAGGGATACAAACTAGTCTTGAGGCAACGGCCTCAATCCACACACCGAGAAATCTCTGCTCAGCACTACCACCCACCCACGTTCCCCCTAAATATAGCCACCCTCTCCTTCTGCTGCCAACCCACCCTCCCCTCCTACCGCCCACCCAGGTTCCTACTAAATTCATAGCCTGCTCCTCCAGCTGTTTGAGAGTCTCACTCAATTACTTCTTCAGTCCCTTTATATTTTACCAATAGCCGCAATTTGCTGTGAACTACTTTTAGCCATCACTTCCCCCCGCTACCTCTTGTCTCAAATCCCCACTGTATCCTTTAGATTGGAAGCTCACAGGCAATCTAGCTAAGCACGTGTATAAAGCTACTGAGGAAGCTCATAGAGTGAAACGCGTTTAGCTGATTATTCTGGACTTTTAATTGGACTTTTATTGGATTTTTTACTTTTTAGTACGTATCTATATTGTTTTTATTGTATTGTTAATAAATTTATACATTATATTATTTTACACTTTAGTCCAAAGTCCTTTCTAGCCGTCAGGAACTCCATTGGGAGAGTGCTATTCCCCCCTAAAAGTAGAACATTCTTTATCAACCTCAGAGCTGGGATTTCAGGGCACTGGAAAAGGTGAGCACAACTATTTACACTTTTGATATTAATATAGCATGTGCTTTTCTACACAGTTGCTTTTCTGTTTTCTCTCTCGTTGTATATTCCTGGAGGGATACTGCCTGGGACAAAGGGGTGTTTGCTGCCCAAAGAGCATAAATGATCTTTTTACGGAGCCAATATTGTATAGGCTCCTGTCCATGTGAGTGGTTTAAGTCATTTTATCACCATCAATTGTCTATTTGGAAAACCGTCTGCACTATATTTCTTGTTCCCTTTTATATATTTATTCAAGTTTCTCAAGACTGTCACTGCACTAAAAGGGGTGAGTAAACCCCTCTACTGTTCAGAGCGCTCCACTTGTTTGGTATAACATTTATACCTTATTTTTTTGTACTTGTATAAAGAGCTTCAATGGCTAGTTTTCAGCTTACGGGTAGGGCCCTCTCTACCTTTTGTATTTGTCTGTGTATATTGTACGTTGTCCACTAATTATACATCCTTATAGGCACTGTGTTTAGGTCTAATTAGCTGATCTTTATATTACTATTTAGGTTTGAACAGTTGTATAATTTGGATACCAGCGTTACCCTTCAAAGGTGTGCCAATCCGTTTTAGAAACATTTGTTACACTGTTGCCACAACACACGATACATTGTCTTGGGAATTAAAGTCTATTGAGACACCCAAGATACATCATCAGCTGACTGACTGCAATTGGTGTGATTACACTACCAGTATTTCTGGACAACCCAATTACTTTTGCATATTTCACATTGTGGCGGAACCAACTTTGCCACTGGCCACTTGAGGAGCCTGGTCGCCTTCCTCCTGCCACTGGACTATGGCCCCATGTTTAACACTGTTCTTTTTCCCTGCAGAAAGGCTGGTTCGTGCCTTTCTGCGGACTGTTAAAGTCACGAACACCGCTGAGCCGCCGACCTCCCTTCTCCTACCTGCAGTCAATTATCCGAACAACAGTCCGTTCGGTACTTTACTGTTTAACCCATGCTACCCCAGATAGCTATGCCATGGAGCCCAGCCATATACTGAAAGACTGTATGAAAGACTTTGGCTCCATGGCGAATGAACTGTATGTATGTGATCTTAGCGCCATTCGGTAATAATGTGCGCTCAGATCTAAGCTATCTGGGGATAGGTAGAATTTGTATGTTCTATGTGATAAATGTAACAGTATGTATTTTAATGTCTTTTATTGTCCTTTGTCTCACATGTGGTTAATGGAATTTTGCCTCTGTCCTTGGAGATAATTGGATTACTTCCCAATTATCTCCAGGACAGAGAGGAGGGATTGTGATGCATTGTGGGATTGTAAGGATGTGATTGGTCAATATCCAATATGTTTCCTAGTCTTCCATCTGGTCACCTAGGGAGAGTGTCCACCAGGTGGGAGACCTGCATAAAAGCCGGGCAGGTAGCCCCAGTAAATCATTTCTGCTTGACCCTCAAACGAAGTGTCATCTCGTTCTTGGGGGGAATTGGATTGTATGCTGTTACAGTGTGACTGCCAGGAGTGTAAACTGTCCGTATGGTTTTTCCTGTTCGGCTGTTTACAGCATCCATATGTTTCCTGTTCGAGAGTTTGGAGCATTCCCCTGGTTCCAGTTCGGGAGATTGGTGAATTCATGTGTTTGCAGTTCGGGAGATTGGTGATTGCAGTAGCTGTCGGTGCATCTGAAAAGGGGAATATCGCCTAAACTGTTTTTAACCTCTTGTGTGCAAAACGGTCCGTTACAGACATATGTAGATAATCTTAATCATACATGTATAACACTGTGTCCGATGTGATTTAACACAATGTACAATTATTTATACAAAATTATAAAGCCCTTAGTCCCTGTTAGTTGTTACATTTACGTGTATAATATAAATTTTATACATTTTTAATTTTTAATAAAAGTATTTGAAACGAAAAGTACTTTAGGGAATCCCATTCCATCTTAGAGGAGTGGTTTAGAAGATACGGTTTCTTGTTAGAAGAGAGAGTAGTTAGGGGATACTGTTTTGTGTTAGAGGAGTAGTTTAGAGTATCCTATTCCATTTTTAAAGAGTAGTTTAAGGGATCCTTCCTTGTTAGAATAGTTGTTTAAGGGACCCTGTTCGTTGTTGGAGTAGTAGTTTAGGGGACCCTGTTAATTGCTTAAAGAGTAGTTTAGGGGATCCCAGCTCTTGTTAGACAAATGGCTAGAAGATCTCAAAATTCTTTAAAACAGTTGTTTAGGAGATTCCATCTTGTGTTCAAAGAGTAGTTGTTTTTTTTTTTTAAGAAATCAAAATCTGGATTGAAGAATACTTCTGCTCTTATAAAAGGCATCAATTGGGAGATCCCAGCTCTTGTTAGGAGAGTCTTTTTAGGATATCCCTTTTCTGTTTTTTTAAGACTAGTTTAAGACATCGCAGCTCTTGTTACGAGTAGTTCATGACATTCCAGCTTATTACAAGTAGTTGAGCGAACCCGAACTGAAAAGTTTGGATTTGTACCAAACATTACGTTTTTTGGACCCCGGACCCGAACACGGACATATCACTGTATGTTCGGGTTGGAGTTCGGTGTTCAGCAATTTAATGGCGCGTTTTGAAAGGCCGCAGGGCAGCCAATAAACAAGCGTTTGACTCGTGTGCCCTTAGAAGCCATCATAGCCATGCCTACTAATGGCATGGCTGTGATTAGCCAGTGCAGCATGTGACCCAGCTAGTAGGGGCATGTCTATTAAACAGTGAGCAGCCTGTGGCTGCTCATTGTTAAAAAAAAATTCCCCCCTCCTGAGCCCCCACCCGCAACGCGAAGACCTATTGCCCCTCCCTGATCCCCCATGACATCCCAGCTCTTGTTACGAGTAGTTTAGGGAATTCCAGCTCTAATTACAAATAGTTTAGGAGATTCTGTCTCAAGTTACAAGTAGTTCTGGAGATTCCATCTCTTGTTATGAGTGGTAAATGACTTTCCAGTTCTTGTTGTGAGTAGAGCAGGAGATCATAGCTCTTCATAGGAATAGTTCAGGAGTTTCCAGCTCTTGTTACGAGAGGTTTAGGACATTCAAGCTTGTGTTACGAGAAGTTTAGGACATTCCAACTCTTGTTAGCGGGAGTTACAGGGAGTTAAAATAATGGCCCCTAATTACAGGATAAAGAGGTGTGGATTTCTGCATTTAATTTAATTTTTTCATGCCTCACAAACACATAGTTGTTAAATATAGAGGATAAGTAAACAGAATATTAAGAATCCTGGGAAGTGACAACTCCCCTTCAATGTAACTTTAGAAGTAGACTGTGTTGTTTAAATTAATTTGGGGGAGGAAATCTGCCACTGGGTATTTTTCACCCTTTTACTATTAGTATTAATGTATTATTTTTCTCCTCATTTATCAGATGAGTCCTCCAAAATTAACCAGAAATATAATTTACTTTCTTCATTAATACTGTACAAACATTGAAAGATGAAGCATCGACCCTTGGGACTGCAGAGTAGAGACTCCTAAAAGACAAATTTGTGGTTCCCTGCTTCCTTGTACAAAACGCATTCACTCACAAATCTGTTAACCGTAGCAGCAGGGGTGTGCGAGGTGTGCGGAAGGCACCATGTGGCCGACACAGCTCACATATGGCAGCCTTAGGGGTGTGCGAGGTGTGCGGAAGGCACCATGTGGCCGACACAGCTCACATATGGCCAGGTGACAGGAGTGCAGGGGGGGAGCTAAAGCAGGTACCCTGGTGGAGGATTTCATTATTCTCTATGAAAAAAAATATTGTGGCAGTGTGGGGCTTACATAGCAGTGGGGGCAGAGCTTATAACGCGGCAGAGGTGGGGCTAAAATGGCAGTGGAGGCAGCGCTAATATCTACCAGAAGCCCCTGGTAACTGCTGCACAGGAAGGAGAAAAAAGCAGGAAAGAAGTCCCTGCTTCCACCAAAACCAACTACCTCCACTCACCCTTCCAGCCATAATGTGTGTGACTGCCTGCCTGTGTGTGACTGTCTTCCTGTGTGTGTGTGACTGTCTTCCTGTGTGTGTGTGACTGCCTGCCTGTGTGTGTGACTGCCTGCCTGTGTGTGTGTGTGTGTGACTGCCTGCCTGTGTGTGACTGTGTGTGTGTGAGACTGCCTGCTTGTGTGTGTGTGTGTGTGTGTGTGTGTGTGTGACTGCCTGCCTGTGTGTGTATGTGACTACCTGCCTGTGTGTGACTGTGTGTGTGTGTGAGACTGCCTGCCTGTGTGTGACTGTGTGTGTGTGTGGCTGTCTGCCTGTGTGTGTGACTGCCTGCCTGTGTGTGACTGCCTGTGTGTGTGTGGCAGTCTGCCAGGGTGTGTGACTGTCTTCCTGTGTGTGACTGTAACTGTGTGTGTCGCTGTAGCTGTGCCTTTGTGTGTGCCTGTGCCTGTATGTGTGACTACAACTGTTTGTGTGACTATCTGCCTTTAACAGAGTGTGTGTGTGTGCCTATCAGTGTGCGTGGGTGTCTGCCTGCCTGTAACCGAATGTGTGTGACTAGCTTCTTGTAACAGAGTATGTGTGACTGTCTGCTTGTGACTGTGTGTGTGACTGTCTGCCTGTAACTGTTCATGATTGTGTGACTGTAACTGTGTGTGTGTGACTGTCTGCCTATAACTGTGTGTTGGTCTCTGTGACTGTCTGCCTGTAACTGAGCATGTGTGACTGTCTCCCTGTAACTGTGTGTATGACTGTCTGCCTATAACTGGGCGTGTCTGACTGTCTGCCTGTACCTGTGTGTGTGACTGTATACAGGCAACTTGGGGAGGGGGGGCGCCGTGAAGACTTTTCGCACAGGGTGCCTAATGGCCTAAGGTCAGCCCTGAGTAGCAGCTATCACTTTCCACGCTGAATTCACATGTGATGCTGTGTTGTCATGGCCGACTAAGTATTCAGACTGAGTGTCATGAGATGAGGGCCCAAGTATATGGAGGGCCATATTGTGACTGAGTAACCAGAGGCCAGCTGGGGAACTCATCAACTGGCCTGCCAAGTGTAAGGGTCTGGCTCTGGTGGAGCCCAATGCTACAACAGTTTTTGCCACCCCAATTGTACTCTAACAAGCTCTTCCTGCTCAATTGTATTTGTAAATATCATATCTAATGTCATGGCAATGGACTATCTCCAACCCCTCCACACACTGACTGCATGTCCAGTGACAGGACTGGCGAGAGGACAACACATTGCCAGGCTTGGCAAAGCAACAACAGCAAACAAGATAAGAGGTGAGAGATGGAGAGAGACATCGGAAGGAGCATGGGATGGAGAAAGTCCAAGAGGAGAAAAGATTTATAGAACCTTGAAACTGGGGGTGAAGACACAAAGTACTGCAAGGTACGTAATACAATATTTCAGACAATAGGCTTTGTTCTTCAAATGACTGGGTTAAATTTTTAATGTTCCTTGTTATTTAATTTAATTAGTATTTATAAATGCTTTTTAACATTAACAATATCTTATATTTTCATTAATACAATATACATAAGCAACAACAGTCTGCATATGTTGACATCCAATATTTATGTATTCAGTATATTAAAAGAAAGATATTGAACACTTCTCTCATTTTTTAAAGAATTTTTCTTCGACCAACAATCCCTTAAGGACTAGTAGTGGACTTATTATATATACGTGTGTAATTTAATTATAAGTGTATTTTTATATTAATATAAGTACATATTAATATAAAAATACACTTAGTCTGACATTATATATATGATATATAGACATATATTATATAGATATAATAAATGTCTATATATAATATTTATATACACATATGTAATTATTATTTTTTTAATTAATATTAACCTTTATTATTTTTTATGATTTTACACTAGCAGGGAGACTGCCTGTCAGTACAGACAGTCCCCCTGCAGGCAGACACATGGGCACCTACTGTGACCATGTGATCGCTGTGTTGAGCGATCACATGGCCACAGGGGTCCTAATCCGGTGTGGGGAGACTGTCTGGGCTGCAGGCAGTCTCCCCACAACCGGAGCCACGCTGATCGCCGCCGTGGGAACGACGGCGATCGGGTAAGTACATCTGACCGTTAGGATGGTTCAGGACCGTCACTGATCGGCAACGCAAAAATGCTGATGACGGTCCTGAACCGTCCTAGGTCGTTAAGGGGTCTCAATATAAATGGTGATTTCTGTCTACCGGTGGTGTCTGTATGAGGAATGGAAAGGAAGCCGTTAAACCCCACATTGCCACCAGCTACAATTAACGATAAAATGGTCTCAGCTATAGATAAAACTGTGAAAGAGTGAAAACAAAAGGAGTCTGTGTGGAAACAACAAACTACAATATTATTTTCCTTCAGGTATCGTAACGGAGGATTGGAGGAAGACAGATGTGGTTTCTTTATTCAAAAAGGGTTTAAAAGCTTTGCCTGGAAATTATAAATTATAAATCACTGGTACGACCACACCTTGAATATGCTGAGCAATTTTGGGCACCTGTTCTAAAGAAGGATGTTATCACACTAGAAAAAGTAGGTGGGCTAATAAATGGAATAGAGCATTTTAGCGATAAAGAAAGATTAACAAATGTAAACCTCTTTAGTTTGGAAAAACGGCACCCCAGAGGGGATATGATAACATTATACAAATATATTCGGGGCCAATACAAACCATTGTGTGGAAATCTATTCACAAACCGGACCTTACATAGGACATGAGTGCACACATTTAGACTGGAAGAAAGAAGGCAAAGGAAAGGTTATTTAGAGTAAGAGCAATAAGGATGTGGAATTCTCTGCCTGAAGAGGTGGTTTTATCAGAGTCTGTACAGATATTTAAACAGCAATTGGATAAATACTTGCAAAAACATAATATCCAGGCATACACATTTTTAATTAGTGGGGTAATAGCTGCTTGATCCAAGGATTAATCTGACTGCCATTTGGGGTCAATAAGGAATTTTTTCCTAGTTTGTTCCAAAATGCGAATTATTTCAAACAGTTTTTGCCTTCTTTTTGATCAACAGCAAAAACAAATGTGAAAAAAGCAGAACTTGATGGACGCATGTCTCTCTTAAGCTATGTAACTTTGCAACAGAATGCGCTGTGGGAGGAGTCAGTGAAGCAGCTTGATGGAGACTCAGTGAGACAGCTTGATATAGAGTCAGTGAGATAGTTTGATGAGGGTTGTAGCATTAGTAAGAAGACCTCTCTGCTGCCTTTGACACTGTTGATCATGCTCTCCTTCAAACTCTTCAATCACTCAGTCTCTGTGACTCTGTCCTCTCGCAGTTTTCCTCCTATCTCTTCCAATGCTCATTCAGAGTCTCCTTTTCTAATGATACCTCCCCCCTCATCCTTTCTCAGTTGGAGTTCCCCAAGGCTCTGTCCTTTCTCTTTATATTGCCTCGCTTGGTAAACTTATCACCTCATTTGGATTCCACTACCACCTGTACGCTGATGACACCCAAATATATCTCTCCTCTCCGGACCTCTCCCCTGCCATCCTGCAACGTGTCACGGCTTGCCTTTCTTCCATCTCTGACTGGATGTCCTCCTGCTTTCTGAAACTCAGTCTCTCTAAAACTGAGCTCCTTATATTTCACTCTCCCTTCAAGTTAGTGGTATCCACTTAAGTCCATCCTTGCAAGTGCGCTGTCTTGGTGCAGTCTGTTACCAAATCCTGTAGAATCCATCTTAAAAACAAAGCCCACCTCCGCCCCTTTCTTATGCAAGATGCTACCAAGAAGCTTGTCCATGCTCTAGTAATCTCTCGCATGGACTATTGTAACTCTCTCCTAATTGGTCTTCCCAAAAGCTGTATCCCTACAGTCTGTAATGAATGTCGCCGTCAGACTGATTTTTCTCTCTAGTCGGTCATCTCACACCTCATTAGTGCTCATTAATCCATATCAGTGACCATTAAAGGTATGAAGACCACTTCATCCCAATGGTCTGGGTGCTGCAGCCCGTTTGTTTAACCCTGCAGTGTAATAAATTGACATTTAGCAGATACAGCAATGTTCTGATTGCATGGCTAACACATCTCTATCTTCCTGAATGCCACTAGAGGCCCTTCGGTGCTGAGAACTGAGTCAAACTTTGTTCTCAATTTGATGCCGCTCCAAGATCAGCATTTGATTGGCACAGTGCGGTGATTTCCCACGCGTGCGCTCTGGCCTTGTTTGAACGGGATTGTGATGTCAAAATTGAAATATTTTATATAAATGTAAAAAATATAGAATCTCTTGGAAAAAAATGTTTTAACACAAGCTCTAGGTGATTTTAAATAAATTACAGATATGTGACAGTCCCCCTTTAAGGATCAATGATCGTTAGTAATGCCATCATAATCTAGTCCCTCTCTAGGGACCCTATATTAGAATGGAATGACCAGTTTTGGTCATATATATTGTATATATATATTATTATAAAATACAAATAATAAAGAAATGAAATTAAATAAAAATGTAAAATAATAAAAATGTTAAAAAAAATTATATATCTATATGAAATTTTATTCTAACTGTATTTTGATATTAAAATATATATATTTATATCAAAATACACTTAGAATGAAATTGTATATATATCCAAGTATATATAAATAAACAAAAATAATACGAAATATACATATGTCCATATACAAAATTACATAAATAATTATATAAATATACACGTAGACTTCAAATATTTAAATATGCATATATATTTAAATTCTACGTGAGTATTTATGTAATATTTTTACATAATTAAGTAATTTTATTAATTGCAATTTGAGGGACCTGCCTGCCAACCCAGGCCGAAAGTCCAGAGAATTTAATTTGCTAGCACTGTAACTTTCTATGACACCCTAAAACCTGTACATGGGGGGTACCGTTTTACTCAGGAGACTTCGCTGAACACAAATATTAGTGATTTAAAACAGTAAAACATATCGCAGCGATGATATTGTCAGTGAAAGTGACTTTTTTTTTAATTATTTACACACAAACAGCACTTTTACTGATGATATAATTGTTGTGATACGTTTTCCTGTTTTGAAACACTAATATTTGTGTTCAGCAAAGTCTCCTGAGTATCACAGTACCCTCCATGTACAGATTTTATAGCATAAAAAGTTGAAAGTTACAGGGTCAAATATACAGGTCAAATATTTTTACATTGAAAATGGTCAGGTTGGTTACGTTGCCTTTGAGAGCGTATGGTAGCCCAGGAATGAGAATTACGCCCATGATGGCATACCATTTGCAAAAGAAGACAACCCAAGGTATTGCAAATGGGGTATGTCCAGTCTTTTTTAGTAGCCACTAGTCTCAAACACTGGCCAAAATTAGCGTTCAATTTAGTTTTTTACTTTTTTCACACACAAATATGAACGCTAACTTTGGCCAGTGTTTGCGACTATGTGGCTACTAAAAAAGACTGGACATACCCCATATTGAATACCCTGGGTTGTCTACTTTAAAAAAAAATATGTACATGTGGGGTGTTATTCAGAGATTTATGACCGATAATAGTGTTACAATGTCACTATTGATAAATTTGAAAAAATTTGTTTTGAAACCGCAATATCCTACTTGTACCTATAGCCCTATATGTAAAAAAAGCAAAAAGCATGTAAACACTGGGTATTTTAAAACTCAGGACAAAATTTTTAATCTATATAGCAGTTTTTTTCATAGACGAATAAAAGATTTTTCAAGTAAAAGTTAAAAAAAACATGTATTTTTTTCAATTTTTCATCTATTTTTTTTTTATTTTTTAAAAATTAAATTACATGAGATTATATAAATAATGGTATGTAAAGAAAGCCTTTTTTGTCCTGAAAAAACAATATATAATTTGTATGGGAACAGTAAATGAGAGAGTGGAAAATTACAGCTAAATACAAACACCACAAAAGTGTCAAAAGAGGCCTGGTCGCAAATGTACAACATCGCAAAAACAGTCCAGTCCTTAAGGGGTTAAACGTTAATATATTTTAATCTTTGTTTTTCTTTTTTTTTAACACAGTTACATTTTACAAACTTTGATTATTAAATTGTAATTGCGAAGAGACATTGCAATCTTTTCTAAAAACTGCAATGTACTAACTGGTGATAGCACCTTTATCTAAAACAGTGATGGAATAACAGACTACATTTCATTTTCTGCTCAGACAACCCAGAGACAGGCTGGGCATCATGGGAAATGTAGTCTATCACAGCTGCATTGCGGTACCAGACATTGGTCATCAGTGCTTTAGAGATTACACCCTTAGTAAGTGAATGATGTAGCTCGGTTGGTATAGTAATAAATTGTGATTTTAATGATCTTCCATTTTTAGCATATTTTATAAGTGACATGATGCCAATGAACCTGCCTCTATAAATACAAGATGGCGGCTGCTTGTAGGATCAATATTTTATCAATATTAGAATGGTTTGGTATTGTGAGGGAAGAACATGCTATAATTATAAGCTAAATTAAGTTGTGTTACTCTCTTTTAATAAAGATCTCATTGTCTTTGTTAGTCCTTTATTGGTATAAAACCCTTGGTTTATGTTGCCTTTGATGACATCAAATGCTCTCTGGTATTCATTGATGATCTCAAAAGGATTATATAACATTTTGGGCAAAATATGCAACCCAGAAGTCCTAAAGTTGACAGTAATATGGCAAAAACCTCAACGGCTACCACATATTTCCCTTTGGTGCTGAGATAGGCTGGGATGAAGGACGCCCAGACACTTAGGAAGATCAGCATGCTGAATGTGATGTGTTTGGCCTCGTTAAAACTGTCTGGCAAGTTTCTGGCTAGAAAAGCCACAACAAAACTGACCAGGGACAGGAAACCCAGGTAGCCCAAAGTGCAGTAAAACATCTCGAGGGATCCTTCGTTACATTCCAAGAGGATCTTACCCTCCATAAGGTGCATGTTGGATTCCAGAAATGGGGGGAACATGACCAGCCACACCATGATAATAATCACCTGGACAGAGGTGGAACTGAAGACCACAAGTGCTGCTGTTTGGTAACCAACCCATATCCTCAAATTACTCCCCGGTTTAGTGGCTTTAAAGGCTATGACAACAATGATGGTCTTGGCCAAGATGCAGGAGATACATACAGAGAAGGTGAGCCCAAAGAGGGCTTGTCTGACAGTACAGGTCAACTTGACTGGGGTGCCGATGAATGCCAGGCAACAGAGGAAGCAGGCAGTCATGGAGAGCAGGAGAAGATAGCTGAGATTACGGTTATTTGCTTTAACCATTGCAGTTTCCCGAAACATGATAAAGACGAACAGGACCATCAGCGAAACGAGGGAGAAGACAACAGAGAACGAGGCCAAGACCAGCCCCAGCGGCTCCTCGTAGGACAGGAATTCAATGACTTTAGGGATACACATGGTCCTCTTGCTATTTGGCCATTGATCCTCTGGACAATTAAAGCAACTGACAGAATCTGCAGGAGACAATAAGAAGAATCTCCATAAATCAATGTGACCAATGATATCTTTCAAACGCTGCATTAAATAATGTCTCCTAGAAGAAATGCTTCAAATGGTTAACAGAAACGGTTCACAGAAATTACATCAGAATAGGCAGTGTGGCAGACCTCTCTGCCGCTGGATTGTTATTTTAGACTATTTAGTCTGTTTGTTTGCCAGTCCCCGTTGTTCGTGTGTACCCTGATTACATTCCCTAAAAGACAAATGAACTACCGAATGGCGGGCCACCCAGCAGGGGGAACCTTTTTGACCTTATTAACATTATGGTTAACCGCAGCCACTTCCAACTCCCGAACAGTCGGCTGGGTGGTCGTCGTTCATATGAACGAACACGTGGCGGCGGCCATATTAGACAGTTGAACACCCAGCGGTGTTCGTCAACAACTACATGGAACTAATTTCGGACACTGTTTCCCACGAACACCGCTGAGATCACCAACCATCCATCTCTTCGTTCCAGTTCATACAAACGCCGTGCCATTCAGTATATTGACAATCCACGAATGGAACTGTCCCAGATAGCTAAACCCATGGAGCTTATGCTTTCTGCCAAACACACAATGAACACCCTTTCAGCTCCATGGTGATTTGACTGTATGTATGGGATCTGAGCGCTGTTCGGTTATATTGAGCGTTTAGATCCAAGCTATCTGGGGATATGTCGAATGTGGGGGTTCCATTCGGTAAAATAAGACTTATGTATTTTTATGTGTTTTTCTGTTATTGAAAAATGGGTGATATTCTCTATACCTGGAGATAATTGAGTTACTTCATGGCTCTTAACCCAATTATCTCCAGGATAGAGAGGAAGAGTTGCACTGTTTGTGTGGGAGTGTTTGTATACTGTAAATGCATATGATTGGTCACTGGAAAAATGTCTCAGTCTTCCATAAGGTCCCTATGGGAGTGTCCCTTGCTGGAAGACCTGCATAAAAGGCTGACATGTGGCCACCATTAAACAGATCCTGCTTGACTCTCAACACAGAGCCTCGTCTCGTGCTCGGGGGGATAATTTGTATGATTCATGTTCAGCACCTAAGTGTGTTCGGTAGCTGACTTCGCATTCGGGAAAAAGAACAGCTTTGGCGGCGTTAACACCTTCTCATACCCGGGGTGCCGTTACATCCAGCATTGTGTACAGTATACACATTTATAGCAACTCTTTATAATTGTTACATCGTGACTTTATACCACTGAGACCAGGATTTATCAAACAGACCATGAGAGGGTAAAGGACATCTCCTCATATTAACATAGCCATTTCTTTTGGCTTCTGTTTGCCCTTTGACGCTATTCATATCATAATAACGTGCTAATTATTGGAGATTTTAATTACCTGGACATAATTTGGGACAGAGGGACTAGTAGTTCAGCAAGGGGAGTCAGGTTTTTGAATGTGTTACATGACACCTTCATGTCACAACTGGTACAAAAAAATAAAAGCACATGGGGTATACTAAAACATATCATTTAAAAAAAGCAAATTTCAATAAGAAAAAAAGCAGCTTTACAATATATCGTGAGCAGGCGGATTGCGGAGCCTGGGATTAGCAGGATCGGAGCCACAGCTTCTTATATTCTCGTCAAGATCACTCATCCTATATCCTACAAGCGGGGATTATACCGCTGTACGCCTAACAAACTAGAGCTAGCCGAAGCTCTACCAAATGTGAGTGTATCTATTATATTTTATACCTTCTATTGCACGTGTGGAACATACTGCACCATTATTGTCTCCATTTTTATTTCCAACTTGGTCACCTGCCACTAAATATATCCTGCAAGCGGGGATAATACCGCTGCAAGCCATTCACACCAGAGCTGGATTAAGCTCTGTCAACTGTAAATAAGAACTCTTCTATTTTTACACATTTGGATTATCCTTCACGTCATTGACATCTTCTGGATATCGCAATAAGTAGAACTTTGGAAACAACAATATAGATCCTATTGGACTTAATATTATCATTTATTGTGCACATTGGCGCAGACCCATCCCCACATTTTTTGCTTTTGTCTATTGATTTCCAGGGACATTAGAGGGAGTCGTTGTCCGGGACTGCTGCCTTCCTGATTAGCGCTGACTCTACTCCTTGTTTTGTTTACAATATATCGACTGGCATAAAATCTTTAGTGGAAAAAACACTGAGGATAAATGGAACATCTTCAAACAAATATTAGAAAGGTACATTTCTCAGTATGTACCATAGGGTAAGAAATATAAAAGAAACAGATTGAATCCAATGTGACTTAGTAGAGAAGTAAAACAAGATATTAAAAAAAGAAAAGGGCATTTAAAGCATTCAAATCAAACAAATTAGAGGCATCCTATAAAAGATAAAAGGAAGCCAATAATGCTTGCAAAAAAAGCAATTCGAGTGGCTAAACTATGAAGTAAGAAATTGATACTAAAAAATGCAAAACCAACCGGATTTTTTATTTTCAAATACATCAATTTAAAAAAAAAAAATGAAAGTGTAGGTACACGGAAAACGGAGATTGGGGTGTTAGTTAATGATGACCAGGAAAAAGCAGAAATTTTAAATAACTATTTTTCTTCAGTATATATTAATGAGGATTCTATGACAAGATATATACAAATTATTGCTGAGAAAAATTTGCAGATAACTTGTGATTGGATGACTCAAGACAAGGTTCTACAGCTGCTAATGAAAGTTAATGTAAATAAATCTCCACGGCCTGACGGTATTCACCCATGAGTACTTAAGGAGCTAAGTGTGCAAATAAGTGAACCTCTGTATTTAAACTTTCAAGATTCTTTTCTTACAGGAACTGTTCCGGAGGATCGGAGGAAGGCAGATGTGGTTCCTATATTTAAAAAGAGTTCAAAATCCTTCCCTGGAAATTATAGAGCTGCTAACCTAACTTCTGTGACTGGGAAAATATTTGAAGGGCTATTAAGGGATAATATTCAGGAATTCATTGGAAAGAGCTTTGTTAGTAGCAATAATCAACATGTTTTAGTGTTTGCAGAAGACACACAACTCTGTAAAGTAATAAAATCTGAGCAGGATATTGCTTTTCTGCAGAGGGATTTAGATAGATTGGGGGACTGTGTACTCAAATGGCAGATTAAATTTATTGCAGAGAAATACAAAGTTATGCACATCGGGGTAAAGAATGCACAAGCAATTTACTCCCTAAATGGTAGTGAATTAGGGATAACACACATGAGAAGAATTTGGTAATTGTCATAGACAACAAAGTAGGCAGCAATATGCAATGTCAATCAGCAGTTGCTAAGGTCAGTAAGATATTGGCATGTATAAATAGGGGCGTTAATTGTAGATTATGCTGGCTTTAGTGTACCTATAATCTTAATTTTATTAATGACAGGAGGCGATTATTTGCTTAAGTCTCTCTTTACTAGAACTCCACAGCAGCACAGAAAAACAACCAATCAGAAAAAAGTTAGGTATTATAAAACTCCCCTCCCCATACATTATTTCCTCTTTCATGCTGCGACAAACAGAACAAAAGGCAGAAAATATAATGGGGAAGAAATGAAGGCCTAGAAACAATGAATACAATAATGCCCACCATCCGAGAGGAACTGCCAGACCAGATAGTGTTGATGGACTGTAAACTGAAACGAGAAAAAACAGAATCGAACAGGTTGGTTAGCCAATGAAATGTACTCTGAACAAACATGTAGGTACCCAATGTGCCAAAATACCCTAATACGTAGATATCCCAACCCTACTTATGGAAAAATTAGACAGAAGAACAAGTGACAGGTAGCAGAGACAACAAGCAGAGTTGCATACTTACCTGATGGACCCAAACTCTAAAATTTAACAAGGGAGGGATAAGAATGGGTGGGAAATACTCGCCTCCTGTCATTAATAAAATTAAGATTATAGGTACACTAAAGCTAGCATAAGCTACAATTTTATAACATGACAGGGGGCTTCGTATTTGCTGTTTTAACGCTCAGCCAACAAATCCAACGCTGCTTGTTTCGCTGGTACCTATTTCCGGGAGATGACTAGAACAATCCCCAATGGACCCTCCAACTGCGAGAAGTGACCGTAGACGGATCAATGAAGATGCCAGCAGTCAATGTACCCCAAAATACGTGAAAAACTCCATCCGCTGTTAGATCCACTGTACGTGGGGTTACTACCTGTTTCCTAGCAGACATCCATGAACTGCCAAGCTGACCTATTATCCATATCCCCGTAGGTGTAAAACACAGAGGGTTATCCGTGGGTTTAGGATCGCGAGAAAAACTGCCACCAGGTCTTGACTTTCGATATGGAAGATGGCTTCTTCGATCGTGCCGGAATCACCAGGTGACGTAGTCTTGTAGACAAATTCCAACCTCAGGTAATGTGTCTGAGCTTACCACCAATTCCGTAGTCGAACCAAATAGTCTTACCATTCCCTCATGACCTACCCGGTAAGTGGTCTTATCCGAGAATGAACCTATTATGCCGGCAAGAGTGTTTCCAGTACTCCAAATGCACTGCATAACCCGCAACTGTGGTAGAACAAGGTACTCCTAAGGGACGTCCAATCCGAGTCCCAACACTGAACTAACGTAGCGAAACATTGATCGACTATTGTGGGGGACTGTGAATCCCGGATCTAACCAAAAGAGGGAAACGAAAGTAGAGGATGAGATTTCCATCCAAATATATCCTAGTCAGGGAGTGATAAATGGTCTGAATCCAAAGAAAATAGGGCCCAGCATAGACGAAGAAGAGTCCTCCATGCTGGATTTGCGTGGTGGACCACAAGAGCTTCGAAATCTAAGTGTAGGCTGGCTGATGGAAAATGAAACAGCCCTGGTGAGCGGGTCTGGAGCCGGACTTCCATCCATGAGATTGGCGACTGATTAGGGAGAGAGTGAATAATCTGATTAATCGCCTGTATGATCCTGTTCCATGCCTGACCTGTCCAAGTTCGTGGAGGAACTCATGGTCAGCACGCCACCCTCAAGTAGGGTATAATATAGTGAGCCCTTAGGTCCCTGTATCCCTGACCGTCCGGGAATGTATCTCCACGAGTAGACCCTAGGCCAAGGGACTCCGGAATGAATCCGAGAAACGAGTTATAGGAATACCTCCCTTTGTAGCCTGGAGTCCCTGCGCAGGAAGACGTAAAGTCCCGACACTAACAGGTGATTCCAGAGAACAGATATAGTGAAAAAAACAAGGTCCTAGCTTCAACCGCCCGAAGCATGGGCCGTCCAGTTTGGGTACGTCAGCAGTCATATCCGAGACTGCTACAGATCCTGAGCATTACTCCAGCTGTAAATTGCGTCCCGACTTTGTGACGTCTGTGTAGGAGTCGGGGTACACAGGGTCCCCACCATAGATTCCAAGCAGGTCTCCTTGACGGTAGATGAATAGGTGGTTTAACCCACAACCAAGACGATTCCCATGAGTGATAAAAGCATAAAAGGAGGGTCCTCCATAACCAAATCATGTTCTCAGAGGAGCAGAGGTAGTCCTGTCACCTATCCCAAGATTAACAACCAGGTAACCCAAAGTTGACCGAAGTTTCTGTTCTTTCCATGCAATCTATGCGTACGGTGTGCCTGCAGCCCGGGTAGTGGGTTTTCCCTATTCTTGTCACCTGCGTAAGGCAATGTACTTTTCCTCTACGAAGGCCTCAGGATCTCACGTCACCTTGACATGGATAAAAACTGTCTGAACCGTTTGTACGCAATGGTCTGTATAACCTAGACAGAGTGCGATTGTATGTTTGGTATAGGGTAGATCATACTAAAACCTGCACTCTTGTAATGACTGAGGCACCTCTGTTAGCCATACCGTCTCCAGGAGTACATCCAATAGGGAGGTATAGGGTCACCAACAAAATGGGTCAATCCTGGGAGCTGTACCCAAGATGGGCAGTGTAAACAGCCCTTACACTGTCCATAAAATCTCAGGGGAGCCTCCCCTCTGCGGAACCTCCCCCAGTAATACTTCAGTGGGTATTTCTCGCGTGGGATACAGTGGTAAGGAGCCAGTAGATCCATTATAGGAGGTGAAATAGAAAAATCCAGTCTAAACATTTATACCCTAACGAAGTCAGTAGCATGGACTTCAGATTAAAGGGAGGGGTTCTCTCCCCTTGCCCAGTCGTTGTGAAGTATCATCTCCCTTGCATACCAGTGAGGTACTATAACCTGTACAAGAGCTGAAGCATCAGCGGTAAACCCGGTATGTGGCACGTACCTCTAATTGAATTGAATGTAGGAGGGACGCCCTTCTATGCAGGCATCCTTGTCCTGTACAGGCCTGTGTAACAAACAAGGGGAGGCACCATAGTGCGTTAGTGTATGAGAGAGCCGCACTCTCTAACAATGTAAATCGAACTCTGTGTCAGCATCAGGCTGATAGCAGGAGCGGGCCGAACCCGTTAATAACAAATGTTAGTGTCTACCTCCGTGTTCGGTTCCTTCTATGAGAATGGGCCACACTGAGAACCTGTCTCCCGTATCGATCACAGTATCGGACTGAAGTTGGAGGAGGGCTGCGTCCTTTAATAATGAATTTGTGTCCAGTTCAGTATACGAGAGGGGTTCGTTCTTTACTCGTGTAAATAAATATCAGTCTCCGCTGAGGTGATGGAGGGCCGTACCCTCTTGTAATCCCAACTAGAGTCCATATCAGACTCAGGGTGACCAACTACGGGGTTCACCACTAATAATCTCAGTGTAGGACTGAAATCCTGAGGAGGGTCCCTCTCTGACCAGGAGACCACTCTCTGAAACATCACCCGAGAGGTGGGATCAACTAGCGCAAAACCAGACCGATGGTTGACGGAGTAGTATACAACCTCGGGCCGTGCCCGTCTTTAATAACAGAAAGGGGTGTTGAGGGAATGCAACCTCTGAAATAATGATGAAATCTACCAACGGACCGCCCGGAGCCTGTGCGCGGGATTCAGGATGACCGTCGGTAGCCTGAGGAAAGCTGGAGACGTTCTCCGCAATCCCTGACAGCCCGGGAGGTCAGAGGAGGCCAAGTCAGGTCTCTCGACGAACAGAGCGATAGGAAAATTGGAAGACACGAAAACAAAAAACGACAATCAATGTAGATAAAGGTAAATACGTACCTCGGATAGAAGCTAAATGGCAGACGGGAAAAGCAAGTCAAGTAAATCCAACTGAAAAGGGCCGGGAGCTAAACATAACGCAGGAATAACTATAAAAAGCTAATATGGACACCAGAGAAGCTGTTAAAGGGTTAATTGCTAAAGACAAGGAAAACACTGTGCTCCCCTGTTGTCCTCTGAGCACTGGTCCCTGCCTGTGTGTAATTCTCCTTGGAGGTGTGCCGCCGCCGGGCTGGCATAGACCGTGGTTGTGCGCCCGGGAGTCTTCATAAAAGCCTTGCCCCTAGGGCATAAGGTTTAGGGCCTTCACCCTTCCAATCACATTTACGTGCCTGTATACTGGATAGTATGGTAGCAGTGCTTGCCTGGACACTCACCTATCTCAATATCAATAGTGGGTACTGGGCTTTCCTCTGTGATATTTCCCCGGGCCTGCGGCCAAAAGGGTTTGGACACAGACATAGCAGGCCAATCAAATGGGCACAGACATAGCAGGCCAATCAATGGGGCACAGACATAGCAGGCCAATCAATGGGGCACAGACATAGCAGACCAATCAGAGGGGCATTAAGTAAGTAATAAGGGATCCCTGTGTTTGGGAAGGGTCCCATGATAATCTGTAAATCCTCACGGAGTCCTGTGACACGAGACTCCAGACATCAACCCCTTTAGAAGTTTCACCCAGGAGCTCGGGGAGTCCAGGGAGGCAGCCAGATGGCTAGCCACCTGAAACCCCGAGCGCAGCACCCGCAGCCGCGAGTGAAAAGGGCGGGAAAACTGCCGGGGGCAAGATAGTGGGTTATCCGGGGTGGGGAAGGGGGGGAAAGCAATGGGAAGGCACACAGAAATAAGGTACCCCTAGGATCCCCCATAAAACCACCACAACAATGGAAGACATCACAGAGCAAGACATGGGAGGCAAGAATGTACCAAAAACATCAATCCCAAATAAGCTAAATAAAGGTAACATAAACATAGGAAAAACATAATTTAATATAAATCCCGAATAAGGTAAATAAAGGTAATATAAACCATAAGTAAAAACATAACTGATATAAATCATAAATAAGTCCTTAATAAGCTAAATAAAGGCAATATAAATCATAAGTAAAACATAATAATATAAATCATCAATAAATCATAATAAATCCCAAAGCCACCCACTCGGAGCAGGAGGCAGTGGTACTCTGACCTGTACTGACTGCGGAGCAGCAAAGAAAGAGGCAATGCTGTATGGGGAGGGGAGTTTTATAGAACCTTATTTTATTCTGATTGGTTGTTTTCCTGTGCTGCTGTGGAGTTCTAGTAAAGAGAGACTTAAGCAAATTCTGAGGATGAAAATATAATTTGGCTTCTTTACAAATCACTGATAAGACTAGTGGTGTATTTTGGATTTGTGCTGCCCTAGGCAGGACGGAGCTCAAGAACCCCCCTCTATATTTAAATTTTCCCCACCCCTTCCTGCACTTTCTGACAGATGCACAGACTCACTGACAGACACACACACTCACTGACAGACACACACACACTCCGCCCCCTGCAAAGTGCCGTCCAAGGCAAATGCCTTGTTTGCCTTGTGTAAGATACATCGCTGGATGAGACCACACCTTGAATATGCTGTGCAATTTTGGGCACCAGTTCTAAAGAAGGATATCATGGCACTAGAAAAAGTGCAGAGAAAAGACAAGCTACAAAATTGACAAAAGGAATGGAACATTTTACTTATGAAGAGAGGCTAAGAAATTTAAACCTCTTTAGTTTAGAAAAACATTGCCTCAGAGGGGATATGATAACATTATACAAATACATTCGCGGCCAATACAAACCATTATCTGGAAATCTATTCATAAACAGGGCTATACATAGGACACGAGGTCACACATTTAGACTGGAAGAAAGGAGATTTAGTCTAAGGCGAAAACGTTTTTTTACAGTAAGAACTATAAGGATGTGGAATCCTCTGCCTGAAGAGGGGATTTTATCAGAGTATGTACGGATGTTTAAGCAGCAATTGGATAAATACTTGCAAAAACATAACATAGAAGGATATCATTTCTAATTAGTGGGGTAATAGTTGCTTGATCGAATGAGATATTTGACTGCCATTTTTGGGGTCAAGAAGGACTTTTTGCTATTTTGTTGCCCAAATGGAAGCGCTTCAACTGGGTTATTTGCCTTCTCTTGAATCAAATGAAAATACATTTGAGAAAGGCTGAAAAAGATGGATGCAAGTCTCATTTCAGCTATGTAACTATGTAGAAGGCTAGACGGGCCATTTAATCCCTGACATGCCGGCATCACGGATAGGTAGTACTTTTATATTGTTTAAACTGAAATTCACAAGAAATATCTGAAACAGATGAATTTATTTTTTGTACTCACTTGTTTGGTTGGAAACTGTCCCGTCAGGGCACAGGACACAGTCGAAGCAGCAAACGGGCTGACCTCTCTGGGGCGCTTTCCAATACCCAGCCACGCAGTTGTCACTGCAGTCTGAGTGAGGAGGCTAAAGGGGATATAGGGATCAGAACATTAAAGAAAAACAGAGCTCACTCTTTTTATGCACTAGATAGATAGATAGATAGATAGATACTAGGTAGATACTCTGATCTACTGAGACAATGATGGAATTCTTATTTCTTGACTTGTAGAAAGTATTGGGTCACTAAATATAGTTTCTAATCTTTAGGTAGAACTTCAGCTACAGTCTCATGTTACTCTAGAACAGTTCTTGATTGAGTACAAGTGCTCACTAAATCCCCTGCTTGTTGAGCAGTTATATTATTTTCCAGTATGTCCAAATCTGGCCCCCACTGACCTCAATGAAGATGTAACTCAGGAGAGAAAGTTAGTGAAGTCACAACTGATCATGGTGACGACAAAACTATGTCAATCACCCATCTTATTTCAGATTAGGACTTGGGATTTCTTAACCATCTTTCCATAATGATCACTCAGGTCAGCTCTATCTGGGTTTTGGGAATCAACAGAAGAGAGAAGCTAAGAACAGGGAGGAAACTTTCATAAACTAATCTGGGGACATCAGAAGATCAGAAAAAGTGCTATTCTGTGATAATAATAATAAGTGATCTCAGAGTTCTGTGTCTGAAGGCCTGATACACACAGAAATCAAAATTCGAGGAAAAGGAAAATAAAAGATAGAAAACCGACATGCAAACAGAGGACATTAAGGCTATTCTAACAGAGCAATATAAATTAAAGACTAAATTCTATCTGTGAAATGAGGACAAGGTTCTCACCGTGCCCTGTCCACCTGCCCACCGGATAAGTGACTCATTGAGGGCCAGATATTTATCGAAGGTTCCCACTTTCACATAACGGCCAGTATTATTTCCGTCCAACTGCCAGTTCATGATTTCGAGGTATCCGTAAATATTCCCATTGGCGTCAAACGCGATCAATTCACCGGCCGTATTTACAAACTGCACTCTCTTCAAATAGTGCAGAAGCTGTCAGTCGAACAAAGACACATCCAGTATTTCAGCTGGTTTTATTTAAATGCGATGTGTGCTGCTATCAGGCTATAATGTTTCCACAGGGAATACAAACTGAATTCCAAATTTAAAGCCAAAATAACTGAACTGAAAAGATTCTCCTAGTCTGTTTCACTTCTAGTCCAGATACTTTGGACTTACATTTGCAATTCACTTTGGATTTACTTTGAATTTCTCACAATTCTCACAATATTAAATAACCCTGTGTGTGTTTTATAGACTGAGCTTATAATAAAATATATCAAACCTGCAAACCTGCAATGATATTGATATCATTGTACACTGATCAGTCACAACAATAAAACCATCTGCCTACTATCGTTTAAGTCCCCCGTCGGGCTGCCAAAACAGCTCTGTTGATTCAAGCCATGGACTCTACAAAACCTCTGAACTTGTCCTGTGGTATCTGGCACCAATCCATGTATTGGATTTGTTGTTCCTGCACATCCCATAGATGCTCAATCTGATTGTGATCTGGGCAGTTTGGAGACCAAGGCAAGGGGTTAAACTCTTTGTTATGTTCCTAAAACCATTCCTAAACAATGTTTGCAGTGTGGCAGGGTGTGTTATCCTGCTGAAAGAGGCCACTGCCATTAGGCAACACCATTGCCATGAAGGGGTGGACGTGGTCTGCAACAATATCTAGGTAGGTAGGTAGTACGTGTCAAAGTAATATCCACATGAATACCAGAACCCAAGGTTTCCCAGCAGAACAATGCCCAGAGCCTATCACTGCCTTTGCCAGCCCTCCTCCTTCTCATGCACTCAGTCATCCACCTGATTTAATAATTCATTAGACCAGGGACCTTCTTCCATTGCTCCATGGTCCAGTCCTGAGGCTCATATCCCCACTAAAGGAGGTTTTGGTGGTGGACAGGTGTCATCACGGGCATTCTGACCGGTTTGAATCTATGCAGCCCCATACGCATCAAACTAAAATGCACTGTGGGTTCTGACACCTCTTTATCATGGCCAGTATTGCGTTATTCAGAAAATTGAGTAACAAATGTTCTTTTGTGTGATCGGATCAGATGGGCTAGCCTTCGCTCTCCATGTGCATCAATGAGCCTTGATCGCCCATGACTCTGATGCTGGTTCACTGGTTGTCATTCCATGCACCACTTTTGGTAGATACTAACCATTGCATACCGGGGACACCCCACAAGACTTGCTCTAAACCAGGCCATCTAGCCATCACTATTTGTTCCCGCTTCCAACACGTGAAATTCAAAAACTGACTGATCACTTGCTGACTATTATATACCATACCTTGACAGGTGTCATTGTAACCATAGAATCAATGTTATTCGCTTCACCTGTCAGTGGATTTAATGTTGTGGCAGATCAGTGTCTGTGCAGCTTTCCAAATTGCCAAAAACATCATGAGTTAAACAATGCAGTGGTGTTCACATAACTCCATTATTTTACATATAAAGATTCGAGAACATTCTAATTGAGGAGCCTTTATTGACCTCTATGTACTATGGGCTGCATCTTTCACACGTCTGTATAGAGTGTGCCTTTATCCTCTCTATTGATGGATCATCTAATGCACCCTCCATTCCACTCCCTGCTGTCACTAACTCACAGAATAAACCAAACACGAAGCAAGCAATGTTTCCCCAGTGCATTAAATGATAGTGTGTATTCAATCATAGAGTGTAGTAATGTGCAATCATAGTGTGTATTAACATGAAACCATAGTGTGTAGTCATGTGCTATCATTGTGCGTATTAAGTACAATGATTACAGTGCGTTACAATGCTTGTCATAGAATATCACTGAATCACTTCATACTATTGCTAATATAAATTCCATGAAGTCTCTGAACCCTACGGACATGAGTCCAAATGGAAACAATACGGGAGATCGTACCAAGGAAGGATGAGACCATGAATGGACCTCAGGTAGAAGTGTGGGGATTCAGGTATAGTCGGGTTATTGGGTGAGGATATATTTATATCGTAAGTGTGTAAAGCACGGTGTGCACAGCCTGCTATCTACTACCACATAGACCTATTACTTGACCTTTACATTTCCTACCAATTTGTCTGACACCTTCTAAAGATCAATGGTTTTCCTCTACAGAAAGCAAGTCCTATATTTGGATTATCTTACCTGCCAAGATTGGAAGTTATTCTTATCAGCACATGACTTGCCACTGAATGGACCTTGGTTGGGTTTGCAGGACAATAAATTGTTTAAAGCGTGGGTTATGGCATAGAGGGCGTTGTATGCCATGTACACAGATTGGGATGTTGGATCGTTGTATTCTGTGATATCATTTGTAACGATCTTCTCTGATCCCTTACAAACTGGAACCTGGGCAGTAACGCTAATATTGGCTTCACTCCACTTACAGTTAAATAATATCTCCCAGAATTGCCTTATAGAGAGTATCCTGGGGTATTTGAAAGGATTTAAGGATTGAAGGAACCTAGTGAAACTTGGTAGTATTTTACGGCTCTTAGCAATTCCAATGGTATTATTGAGAAGGTGCCGAAATTCTGGTTGGAGAAGCACTGGAGAGGTGAACCAAGATTCTGTTCCTAGCCAAACCTTTCCAGTGAGGTTTTTCCGAAGAACTTCGACAAATACTACATGTACCTCGGGAGAAGAGCAATAGAGGATGATCACTCTGGCTGTCGACCTTCGTACCATTTCTATAATCTTTGGCATCTGGTTGCCGGCTTCTTCGTAGCTGACTGGTTTGAAGAAGGCAATACAAATACTGTTCCTGATAGCTTCTGTTTTAAGTATTGATCCCCCTACCGTGCCATAGTCTGATGAGGATATCAGAATCCCAATCCAGTTCCACCCAAACTTTTTACATATCTCAATCAGGGCAGCTGCCTGGCCATCAACACTCACAATGGTCCGTAGAAAAGATGGGAATTCCAGCTTATTGCTCAGAGATGACAATGTTGCTGAATAACTGACCTGAGAACATAACAAAACAGTGATACTTATTATAAGCTGTCTCTGTTATTGTTTATGGGCCTCAATTTAATATTTTTGGATAAAACTTTTCAAATAATCTCAATCTTTTAGAAAACCTTTACAAAACTCCTCACAGACTTTAAAGGTGACTTCTGTAGATGAAGAGTGCGTGTATGTGTCGGAGTGTGTATGTGTCGGAGTGTGTGTGTGTCAGTCTCTGAATCTATGTGTGTTTATTTGTCAGTGTGTATCTGTGTGTCAGTGTGTGTGCTTGTCAGTGTGTTTCTGTGTGTCAGTGTGTGTATGTCAGTGTGTGTATTTAAATATCAGTGTGTGTGTGTGTGTGTATCTGTGTGTCAGTGTGTGTGCTTGTCAGTGTGTTTCTGTGTGTCAGTGTGTGTATGTCAGCGTGTGTATTTAAATATCAGTGTGTGTGTGTGTATCTGTGTGTCAGTGTGTGTGTGCTTGTCAGTGTGTTTCTGTGTGTCAGTGTATGTATGTGTCAGTGTGTGTATTTAAATATCAGTTTGTGTGTGTGTCAGTGTGTATCTGAATGTGTCAGTGTGTTTATATGTGTGCATCACCAACACTACACACAAATGCACCCCTGCATAAACATTGCTCAGTGCTAAATGCAACCCGACAAGCATGGGCAAAGGGTGGATCCCCAGCTGGCAAAGCCTCATGGGAGTTGTACAACACATGGGTATCTTCCTGGCCATTCTTGCGATAGAGGGGGTCCAGTTTATATTAGTTCCGCTACTGCCTATATGTAGCTGGACAGATACTGCCTATATGTAGCCGGACAGATACTGCCTATATGAAGCTGGACAGATACTGCCTATATGTGACTGGTCAGATACTGCCTATATGTGACTGGTCAGATACTGCCTATATGTAGCTGGACAGATACTGCCTATATGTAGCCGGACAGATACTGCCTATATGTAGCTGGACAGATACTGCCTATATGTGACTGGTCAGATACTGCCTATATGTGACTGGTCAGATACTGCCTATATGTGACTGGTCAGATACTGCCTATATGTAGCCGGACAGATACTGCCTATATGTGGCTGGTCAGATACTGCCTATATGTGACTGGTCAGATACTGCCTATATGTAGCCGGACAGATACTGCCTATATGTAGCTGGACAGATACTGCCTATATGTAGCCGGACAGATACTGCCTATATGTAGCTGGACAGATACTGCCTATATGTGACTGGTCAGATACTGCCTATATGTGACTGGTCAGATACTGCCTATATGTAGCCGGACAGATACTGGACAGATGCTGCCTATATGTAGCCGGACAGATACTGGACAGATACTGCCTATATGTGGCTGGTCAGATACTGCCTATATGTGACTGGACAGATACTGGACAGATGCTGCCTATATGTGACTGGACAGATACTGCCTATATGTGACTGGACAGATACTGCCTATATGTGGCTGACAGATACTGCCTATATGTGACTGGTCAGATACTGCCTATATGTAGCCGGACAGATACTGCCTATATGTGGCTGGACAGATACTGCCTATATGTAGCTGGACAG
>OW240920.1:147567059-147640988 GCA_933207985.1 Pelobates cultripes | reverse complement strand
GACAGATACTGCCTATATGTAGCCGGACAGATACTGCCTATATGTTACTGGACAGATACTGCCTATATGTGGCTGGTCAGATACTGCCTATATGTGGCTGGACGGATACTGCCTATATGTGACTGGACAGATACTGCCTATATGTGACTGGACAGATACTGCCTATATGTGGCTGGACAGATACTGCCTATATGTTACTGGACAGATGCTGCCTATATGTAGCTGGACAGATACTGCCTATATGTGACTGGACAGATACTACCTATATGTGGGACAGATACTGCCTATATGTGGCTGACAGATACTGCCTATATGTGACTGGACAGATACTGCCTATATGTGGGACAGATACTGCCTATATGTGGCTGACAGATACTGCCTATATGTGACTGGACAGATACTGCCTATATGTGGGACAGATACTGCCTATATGTGGCTGACAGATGCTGCCTATATGTGGCTGGACAGATACTGTCTATATGTGACTGGACAGATGCTGCCTATATGTGGCTGGACAGATACTGCCTATATGTGGCTGGACAGATACTGCCTATATGTGGCTGGACAGATACTGCCTATATGTGGTTGGACAGATACTGCCTATATGTGACTGATCTGATACGCCTATATGTGGACAGATACTGCCTATATGTGGCTGGACAGATACTGCCTATATGTGACTGGACAGATACTGCCTATATGTGACTGGACAGATACTGCCTATATGTGACTGGACAGATACTGCCTATATGTGACTGGACAGATACTGCCTATATGTGGCTGGACAGATACTGCCTATATGTGACTGGACAGATGCTGCCTATATGTGACTGGACAGATGCTGCCTATATGTGGCTGGACAGATACTGCCTATATGTGGCTGGACAGATACTGCCTATATGTGGCTGGACAGATACTGCCTATATGTGATTGGACAGATGCTGCCTATATGTGGTTGGACAGATACTGCCTATATGTGACAGGACAGATACTGCCTATATGTGACTGGACAGATACTGCCTATATGTGACTGGACGGATACTGCCTATATGTGGGACAGATACTGCCTATATGTGACTGGACAGATACTGCCTATATGTGGCTGACAGATACTGCCTATATGTGGCTGACAGATACTGCCTATATGTGGCTGACAGATACTGCCTATATGTGGCTGACAGATACTGCCTATATGTGGCTGGACAGATACTGCCTATATGTTACTGGACAGATGCTGCCTATATGTAGCTGGACAGATACTGCCTATATGTGACTGGTCAGATACTGCCTATATGTGACAGGACAGATACTGCCTATATGTGACTGGACAGATACTACCTATATGTGGCTGACAGATACTGCCTATATGTGACTGGACAGATACTGCCTATATGTGGGACAGATACTGCCTATATGTGGCTGACAGATACTGCCTATATGTGACTGGACAGATACTGCCTATATGTGGGACAGATACTGCCTATATGTGGCTGACAGATGCTGCCTATATGTGGCTGGACAGATACTGTCTATATGTGACTGACAGATGCCGTCATATATGTGGCTGACAGATACTGGCTCATATGTGGCTGACAGATACTGCCTATATGTGGCTGGACAGATACTGCCTATATGTGGTTGGACAGATACTGCCTATATGTGGCTGGACAGATACTGCCTATATGTGACTGGACAGATACTGCCTATATGTGACTGGACAGATACTGCCTATATGTGACTGGACGGATACTGCCTATATGTGGGACAGATACTGCCTATATGTGACTGGACAGATACTGCCTATATGTGGCTGACAGATACTGCCTATATGTGGCTGACAGATACTGCCTATATGTGGCTGACAGATACTGCCTATATGTAGCTGGACAGATACTGCCTATATGTGACTGGTCAGATACTGCCTATATGTGACAGGACAGATACTGCCTATATGTGACTGGACAGATACTACCTATATGTGGCTGACAGATACTGCCTATATGTGACTGGACAGATACTGCCTATATGTGGGACAGATACTGCCTATATGTGGCTGACAGATACTGCCTATATGTGACTGGACAGATACTGCCTATATGTGGGACAGATACTGCCTATATGTGGCTGACAGATGCTGCCTATATGTGGCTGGACAGATACTGTCTATATGTGACTGGACAGATACTGCCTATATGTGGGACAGATACTGCCTATATGTGGCTGACAGATGCTGCCTATATGTGGCTGGACAGATACTGCCTATATGTGACTGGACAGATACTGCCTATATGTGGGACAGATACTGCCTATATGTGGCTGACAGATACTGCCTATATGTGACTGGACAGATACTGCCTATATGTGGGACAGATACTGCCTATATGTGGCTGACAGATGCTGCCTATATGTGGCTGGACAGATACTGTCTATATGTGGCTGGACAGATACTGCCTATATGTGGCTGGACAGATACTGCCTATATGTGGCTGGACAGATACTGCCTATATGTAGCTGGACAGATACTGCCTATATGTGGGACAGATACTGCCTATATGTGGCTGACAGATACTGCCTATATGTAGCTGGACAGATACTGCCTATATGTGGGACAGATACTGCCTATATGTGGCTGACAGATGCTGCCTATATGTAGCTGGACAGATACTGCCTATATGTGACTGGACAGATACTGCCTATATGTGACTGGACAGATACTGCCTATATGTGACTGGACAGATACTGCCTATATGTGACTGGACAGATACTGCCTATATGTGGCTGGACAGATACTGCCTATATGTGGCTGGACAGATACTGCCTATATGTGACTGGACAGATACTGCCTATATGTGACTGGACAGATACTGCCTATATGTGGCTGGACAGATACTGCCTATGTGTGACTGGACAGATACTGCCTATATGTGGCTGGACAGATACTGCCTATGTGTGGCTGGACAGATACTGCCTATATGTGGCTGGACAGATACTGCCTATGTGTGACTGGACAGATACTGCCTATATGTGGCTGGTCAGATACTGCCTATATGTGGCTGGACAGATACTGCCTATATGTGGTTGGACAGATACTGCCTATATGTGGCTGGACAGATACTGCCTATATGTGACTGGACAGATACTGCCTATATGTGACTGGACAGATACTGCCTATATGTGACTGGACAGATACTACCTATATGTGACTGGACAGATACTGCCTATATGTGACTGGACAGATACTGCCTATATGTGACTGGACAGATACTGCCTATATGTGACTGGACAGACACTGCCTTTATGTGGCTGGACAGATACTGCCTATATGTGACTGGACAGATACTGCCTATATGTGACTGGACAGACACTGCCTTTATGTGGCTGGACAGATACTGCCTATATGTGGTTGGACAGATACTGCCTATATGTGGCTGACAGATACTGCCTATATGTGGCTGGACAGATACTGCCTATATGTGACTGGACAGATACTGCCTATATGTGGTTGGACAGATACTGCCTATATGTGGCTGACAGATACTGATACTGCCTATATGCGACTGGACAGATACTGGACAGATACTGCCTATATGTGGCTGGACAGATTCTGCCTATATGTGGTTGGACAGATACTGCCTATATGTGACTGGACAGATACTGGACAGATACTGCCTATATGTGGCTGGACAGATACTGCCTATATGTTACTGGACAGATACTGCCTATATGTGGCTGGACAGATACCTATATGTGACTGGACAGATGCACTATATATATGGCTGGACGGTACTGCCTATATGCTGGCTGGACAGATTCTGCCTATATGTAGCTGGACAGATACTGCCTATATGTAGCCGGACAGATACTGCCTATATGTAGCTGGACAGATACTGCCTATATGTGACTGGTCAGATACTGCCTATATGTGACTGGTCAGATACTGCCTATATGTGACTGGTCAGATACTGCCTATATGTAGCCGGACAGATACTGCCTATATGTGGCTGGTCAGATACTGCCTATATGTGGCTGGACAGATACTGCCTATATGTGACTGGACAGATACTGCCTATATGTAGCTGGACAGATACTGCCTATATGTGGCTGGACAGATACTGCCTATATGTAGCTGGACAGATACTGCCTATATGTGACTGGACAGATACTGCCTATATGTGGTTGGACAGATACTGCCTATATGTGGCTGGACAGATACTGCCTATATGTGGCTGGACAGATACTGCCTATATGTAGCTGGACAGATACTGCCTATATGTGACTGGACAGATACTGCCTATATGTGGCTGACAGATACTGCCTATATGTGGCTGACAGATGCTGCCTATATGTAGCTGGACAGATACTGCCTATGTGTGACTGGTCAGATACTGCCTATATGTGACTGGACAGATACTGCCTATATGTGACTGGACAGATACTGCCTATATGTGGTTGGACAGATACTGCCTATATGTGACTGGACAGATACTGCCTATATGTGACTGGACAGATACTGCCTATATGTGGTTGGACAGATACTGCCTATATGTGACTGGACAGATACTGCCTATATGTGACTGGACAGATACTGCCTATATGTGACTGGACAGATACTACCTATATGTGACTGGACAGATACTGCCTATATGTGGCTGGACAGATACTGCCTATATGTAGCTGGACAGATACTGCCTATATGTGACTGGACAGATACTGCCTATATGTGACTGGACAGACACTGCCTTTATGTGGCTGGACAGATACTGCCTATATGTGACTGGACAGATACTGCCTATATGTGACTGGACAGACACTGCCTTTATGTGGCTGGACAGATACTGCCTATATGTGGTTGGACAGATACTGCCTATATGTGGCTGACAGATACTGCCTATATGTGGCTGGACAGATACTGCCTATATGTGACTGGACAGATACTGCCTATATGTGACTGGACAGATGCTGCCTATATGTGACTGGACAGATACTGGACAGATACTGCCTATATGTGGCTGGACAGATACTGCCTATATGTGACTGGACAGATACTGCCTATATGTGGTTGGACAGATACTGCCTATATGTGGCTGGACAGATACTGCCTATATGTGACTGGTCAGATACTGCCTATATGTGGCTGGACAGATACTGCCTATATGTGACTGGACAGATACTGCCTATATGTGACTGGACAGATACTGCCTATATGTGGTTGGACAGATACTGCCTATATGTGACTGGACAGATACTGCCTATATGTGACTGGACAGATACTGCCTATATGTGACTGGACAGATACTACCTATATGTGACTGGACAGATACTGCCTATATGTGGCTGGACAGATACTGCCTATATGTGACTGGACAGATACTACCTATATGTGACTGGACAGATACTGCCTATATGTGACTGGACAGATACTACCTATATGTGACTGGACAGATACTGCCTATATGTAGCTGGACAGATACTGCCTATATGTGACTGGACAGATACTGCCTATGTGTGACTGGTCAGATACTGCCTATATGTGACTGGACAGATACTGCCTATATGTGACTGGACAGATGCTGCCTATATGTGACTGACTGGACAGATACTGCCTATATGTGACTGGACAGATACTGCCTATATGTGACTGGACAGATACTGCCTATATGTGACTGGACAGATACTGCCTATATGTGACAGGACAGATACTACCTATATGTGGCTGGACAGATACTGCCTATATGTGACTGGACAGATACTGCCTATATGTGACTGGACAGATACTGCCTATATGTGGCTGGACAGATACTGCCTATGTGTGACTGGACAGATACTGCCTATATGTGGCTGGACAGATACTGCCTATGTGTGGCTGGACAGATACTGCCTATATGTGGCTGGACAGATACTGCCTATGTGTGACTGGACAGATACTGCCTATATGTGGCTGGTCAGATACTGCCTATATGTGGCTGGACAGATACTGCCTATATGTGGTTGGACAGATACTGCCTATATGTGGCTGGACAGATACTGCCTATATGTGACTGGACAGATACTGCCTATATGTGGGACAGATACTGCCTTTATGTGGCTGGACAGATACTGCCTATATGTGGTTGGACAGATACTGGACAGATACTGCCTATATGTGGGACAGATACTGCCTTTATGTGGCTGGACAGATACTGCCTATATGTGACTGGACAGATACTGGACAGATACTGCCTATATGTGGCTGGACAGATTCTGCCTATATGTGGCTGGACAGATACTGCCTATATGTAGCTGGACAGATTCTGCCTATATGTGACTGGACAGATACTGCCTATATGTGACTGACAGATACTGCCAATATGTGGCTGGACAGATACTGCCTATATGTAGCTGGACAGATACTGCCTATATGTGGCTGGACAGATACTGCCTATATGTGACTGGACAGATACTGCCTATATGTGACTGGACAGATACTGCCTATATGTGACTGGTCAGATACTGCCTATATGTGACTGGACAGATACTGCCTATATGTGACTGGACAGATACTGCCTATATGTGGTTGGACAGATACTGCCTATATGTGACTGGACAGATACTGCCTATATGTGACTGGACAGATACTGCCTATATGTGACTGGACAGATACTGCCTATATGTGACTGGACAGATACTGCCTATATGTGACTGGTCAGATACTGCCTATATGTGGTTGGACAGATACTGCCTATATGTGACTGGACAGATACTGCCTATATGTGACTGGACAGATACTGCCTATATGTGGCTGGACAGATACTGCCTATATGTGGCTGGACAGATACTGCCTAGAATTGCTTGGAGATCAGAGGACTCAATATAGACAAATACTTCAGAATTTCTATATCCTGTCTATTTACTGTCAGGGTTATTCAATAAAGTGAGAATTGTAAAATATGGAAAGGAAATTGAAATTAAGGCCAAAGTAGCTGAACTGGAAGCATAGTTGAAGGAGAATTTTCCCAGTTTGATTATATTGGCCTTAAATTTGAAACTGACTTTGAATTTCTCAGAATTCTGACTTTGTAAAAAACCCTATAATTTTATTGCTGTGTGTTTTATATTCCGATACTCCACTCTCCCTGTTTATCTGGTCTTGTTTGCACTTACTTGGGGCACAGCCCACAGACTGAGCAGTCGGCCCATTGCCGCGGCTGGTCCTGACACGGGATCCCCAATAACCGCCACAGCTGGTGCCCCTGAGCCACACTTGTAATTTGGGATGTAGTTCCCAACACCAGATATCGCCTGAAATGTCGCTCGAAGGGCTGGAATCTCGGAGAAACAAGAATCCCAAATTCGAAACCCCAGCGTGATGTTTGGCAACAAATTGGCGTTTTCATTCACTTCTTCCGTGGCGAATAGCAACGCCAGGCTGGATTTATAGAGATCCCTCCGAAATCTACAGAAACACAGAAAACGTATTTTAGACCCCCTTGTTTGAGCAGTACGTGTCCCCTTTCTATTATTGTACAGCGCTGCACAATAAGATGGTTCTATATAAATGTTAATAAAAATAACGAGTAGGATATTGTTAAAAAAATAAAATGATAAAAGTTGCTAGCTAGTTGCCTGTCCCTATGTCCTGGTGGTATGGGATGGCGTAAACCGTGCAGTTACCATAAGAACATATCACAGCTGGAATATCTGGTTACATTGCTAATAGCACTGAGGGCTCTGCTATATAATTCAATATAATCTCAGCCAGTAACTCTGTATCAAATAAAAGAACAGGACTGAGAGTTACAGAAATCTCCCAGATGTGGTAAATACAGATTTCTCTCTTTGCTTACAAATCTTCCTAAGTCCACCAAATTCAGCCTGTCCTCCAGTCCAGCTACCTGTGTCCCCGGGGTCCCACCTGTCCTGCGTTGGGCCCCTCTGGTCCTGATTCCTACCTCTACATCCTGCCACGGAGAGCTTATCCTGGCTCTCCACATTCAGTACCTGGACTTACACTGAGTGTCTACACTCACACTTAAGGTCTATACTCACAGTCAGTGTCTATACTCACACTCAGTACCTACACTCACACTCAATGTCTGCACACACACTTAGTACCTGCATTCACACTCAATGTCTATACTCACACTCAGTACCTGCACTCACACTCACTGTCTATACTCACACTCAGTACCTGCACTCACACTCAGTACTGTCTGTACTCACAGGTCGCAGGGTGGTGGTCCTGGCTGGGCTGTAAATGGAATCGCCGGTTTAGATAACATAGTGTTGACGGGACCAATAAAGTCCAAAGTGATATTTCCCTTCTCTCTATAGTCTGTAAGAGAAGAGGAGGACAGGATACATTGTGGCCCCGAGGAGCCCCTAACAGCCAGGGGCCACATCACAAAAATCAGCTGCAAACACAACGCCATAATACACGAGTTAAAAAAAACAATCATTTAGAATCTGGAGAAGAGATTTCTGTGGAATCTGCATAAATTGTGTTCCTGTAAACAAGACAGAAATAGTGTTATAATTATATTTATTTATACAATAACAGAGTATTTCAGCTTGCAAACTTTTTATTGGATTAACATAATATTTAAAATATTAGGGAGCACTCCCCACACGCAAAAAGCTCAGCTTTTAAAAGCACTCTATAAAAGGGCAGATTTCTATGACAATTTGGCACTTTTATTAATAAATAAAGGAACGCCCCACCCCTGGCTGTCAATCCCCTGCTTCTCTCCGCTCAGCTAACGGGCGCATTCTACTTTACCTTGATAAATAGCAGAATATGTGCCTGAGAGTGATAGGTGCAGATTGTAGTCAGGACAAGTAAATACACAGAGGAGAGTCAATAAGCTCAGAGAAAACAGCAGAGAAAGGGATATAAATATACAGCTACATATATGTGTTTATAGAAATTGCACAAATATAAGTAAGGCGAGAGTATTGAAAACATTAAGACGTGTTTATAGAAAGTTGTGGTATTGTGTGAAAGCCACAATCTACATTCATTGATAAAGACTCGGTAGGGGCGAAATGTTGCTGCCAATAAAGCTGCTCTTTCTGTTATCGTGGAGTGCCCGTAGCGTTGTTTATTCTGCATATCTTGGAAGGGAGGCCTGGCCAGCCCTGGCTTCAGAGACCTGGGTTATCTGGTGGGCTCGGTATCCAGTACGTCTCTACAATCTACATTACGTCCTTTATTCATGGTGCTGAAATCTTCTTTTTATGAATCTTTGTGTTGTTTAATCTTGATAACGTTGAGCTTTCGGACGGTCGATCAGCAGGGAGCAGTGTTTGTTTTCCTTGTGGTTATTGATTGCGTGTCTGTGTGGGTTCATTGGGAGATTCAGCTTAAGGTCACGTTCGCCAATGTAGCGAGCTTTGTCGCACGCCGTACACTGTATCATGTACTCCTTGTTTGGAGATGTGATGTTTTACGGTTTGTTATTGTGTCTGGCCGTGGTATATGTTGGCACCGTTTGCAGAGGGATTTGTTATAAATATATATTTATATACAGGGCCCCCATTATAAAGAAATGGAGATATACAGGGCTCCCTTTCTAGTTGTGATGGGATCCCTTATTGGATAAATATATCTCCATAAGTGAAAAACTAGTAAATAAAAAGTTTAATGAAAAACTAGCGATAAAACGTTTATCATTGTGTTATCTAGACGAGCAGTTCTCGGCCGCCTATAATTACATTTTTCCCAGGTTTATATTTCAGCTGATAAACATGGATAACATGACACATTGCTGGGCTTCAAAATGTACATTATATGTCTGGGTACGGAAAATTACATGGACTGTGTCATTACAGCTAATTGTATACAGTGTGTCATTACAGAATAATGTATACAGTGTGTCACTACAGGTAATTGTATACAGTGTGTCATTACAGAATAATGTATACAGTGTGTCACTACAAAATAATGTATACAGTGTGTCACTATAGCTAATTGTATACAGTGTGTCATTACAGCTAATTGTATACAGTGTGTCATTACAGAATAATGTATACAGTGTGTCACTACAGGTAATTGTATACAGTGTGTCACTACAGCTAATTGTATACAGTGTGTCACTACAGAATAATGTATACAGTGTGTCACTACAGCTAATTGTATACAGTGTGTCACTACAGCTAATTGTATACAGTGTGTCACTACAGAATAATGTATACAGTGTGTCACTACAGCTAATTGTATACAGTGTGTCACTACAGGTAATTGTATACAGTGTGTCATTACAGAATAATGTATACAGTGTGTCATTACAGAATAATGTATACAGTGTGTCACTACAGAATAATGTATACAGTGTGTCATTACAGAATAATGTATACAGTGTGTCACTACAGAATAATGTATACAGTGTGTCATTACAGAATAATGTATACAGTGTGTCACTACAGAATAATGTATACAGTGTGTCATTACAGAATAATGTATACAGTGTGTCACTACAGCTAATTGTATACAGTGTGTCACTACAGAATAATGTATACAGTGTGTCACTACAGAATAATGTATACAGTGTGTCATTACAGAATAATGTATACAGTGTGTCACTACAGGTAATTGTATACAGTGTGTCACTACAGAATAATGTATACAGTGTGTCACTACAGCTAATTGTATACAGTGTGTCACTACAGCTAATTGTATACAGTGTGTCACTACAGAATAATGTATACAGTGTGTCACTACAGCTAATTGTATACAGTGTGTCACTACAGGTAATTGTATACAGTGTGTCATTACAGAATAATGTATACAGTGTGTCATTACAGAATAATGTATACAGTGTGTCACTACAGAATAATGTATACAGTGTGTCATTACAGAATAATGTATACAGTGTGTCACTACAGAATAATGTATACAGTGTGTCATTACAGAATAATGTATACAGTGTGTCACTACAGCTAATTGTATACAGTGTGTCACTACAGAATAATGTATACAGTGTGTCACTACAAAATAATGTATACAGTGTGTCATTACAGAATAATGTATACAGTGTGTCACTACAGGTAATTGTATACAGTGTGTCACTACAGAATAATGTATACAGTGTGTCACTACAGCTAATTGTATACAGTGTGTCACTACAGGTAATTGTATACAGTGTGTCATTACAGAATAATGTATACAGTGTGTCACTAATGTATACAGTGTGTCACTACAGAATAATGTATACAGTGTGTCATTACAGAATAATGTATACAGTGTGTCACTACAGAATAATGTATACAGTGTGTCATTACAGAATAATGTATACAGTGTGTCACTACAGAATAATGTATACAGTGTGTCATTACAGAATAATGTATACAGTGTGTCACTACAGCTAATTGTATACAGTGTGTCACTACAGGTAACTGTATACAGTGTGTCACTACAGAATAATGTATACAGTGTGTCATTACAGCTAATTGTATACAGTGTGTCACTACAGGTAACTGTATACAGTGTGTCACTACAGAATAATGTATACAGTGTGTCATTACAGCTAATTGTATACAGTGTGTCACTACAGGTAACTGTATACAGTGTGTCACTACAGAATAATGTATACAGTGTGTCATTACAGCTAATTGTATACAGTGTGTCACTACAGGTAACTGTATACAGTGTGTCACTACAGAATAATGTATACAGTGTGTCATTACAGCTAATTGTATACAGTGTGTCACTACAGGTAACTGTATACAGTGTGTCACTACAGAATAATGTATACAGTGTGTCATTACAGCTAATTGTATACAGTGTGTCACTACAGGTAATTTGTATATAGTGTGTCACTACAGAATAATGTATACAGTGTGTCATTACAGCTAATTGTATACAGTGTGTCACTACAGCTAATTGTATACAGTGTGTCACTACAGCTAATTTTATACAGTGTGTCCCTACAAAATAATGTATACAGTGTGTCACTACAAAATAATGTATACAGTGTGTCACTACAGGTAATTGTATATAATGTGTCAGTACAGCTAATTGTATACAGTGTATCACTGTGTGTCTGTTTAACAATACAGGTCTGCCTGTAGAATTATAGACTATGCAATACATTCTACATTGTACATTGTTCCACAATTTGACTTTGTCTATCTTCCCAACTTACGAATCTGTCTGTCTCACAATCCAGAACTGTCTGTCCCACAATACAAGTTTGTCTGTCTGTCCCGCAATATGGATCTGTCTTTCCCACAATACAGGTCTGTCTATCTGTCCCACAAAATGGGTCTGCCTGTCTGTCTCGCAATACGTGTCTGTCTGTCTGTCCCACAATACAAGTTTGTCTATCTGTCCCACAAAATGGGTCTGCTTGTCTGTCTCACAATACGCGTCTGTCTGTCTGTCCCACAATACAATTTTGTCTATCTGTCCCACAAAATGGGTCTGCCTGTCTGTCCTACAATATGCGTCTGTCTGTCTGTCCCACAATACAGGCCTGTCCCGACCCCCCCAATTTTCTATTTTTATTTTGACAATGTTTCCCCAGTCTAAGTCCTCTGGTTGCCTCACTGTATGGAAAGGGTAGTAGATACCTGGAACACTTTACAGAAGACATAAAAAAGGCTATGACATAGAAAGGGTAGTTGGTACCTAGAGTAGCTGTCCAGTAGATGTGGTAAAGGTACAGAGAGCATAGAAAATGAAGACTTGAATGTGGATCTGGTCAGTTTGAAGTGCAGAGTGAGCCCTTTGTGCCTAGTGCTGAATCCCTCTGCTCTGCTGAGTTCCAGTATCTGTTAATAACATGGAGATTACTGTGTCAGTATAACGACAGAGTATATAACTTGCCTGGTGCCTCACACAGAATCCGGACTCAGTTTTGGCAATATTGCCCAGTGATTGTTCACACACAGTTTATAATCTGCTGGCCCTGTGGGGACTGCTGTGACCCTGCTGG
This sequence comes from Pelobates cultripes, assembly GCA_933207985.1. Taxonomy (NCBI): domain Eukaryota; kingdom Metazoa; phylum Chordata; class Amphibia; order Anura; family Pelobatidae; genus Pelobates; species Pelobates cultripes. Next base: position 147,628,077 of record OW240920.1, on the reverse strand, counting down.
GATTTCCGAGGCTCCCTGTAATTATCACTTCCATTCTGTCACTTCCAATCCCTGAACATCACCACCCACTAATATGGATCACTATAATCTACCATTTATAATTATACAGTGCGTCCTCTAATTATAGGGCTGCTGGGCTCTATCCTATGATTAATGCCAGGGGTAGTTTGATGTGCCAGCTAACTGCCCCCGGGGCAATAACTCCCAGAGGAGGCATCAGGTGTAGTGGCCTGGTTTATTGACAGGTTTATGCCAAGTAGCTTGTGTTCATACGTGTAATAATTATAATAATTTAATATGATGTTACAGATATTGTGTTCAATGCCTCCAGGGCTCATACAATGTACTTAGAATGACGAAAGTTGATGTAACAATTGAGCTTCTAAAACGGCAATGAGCTGGCAGAATATGGAAAATATTTCTAAATGGGAAATAGTTTTCAACAATTTTTGTATAAAATCATCCATTATTCATTTAGAAGAATTCAAGAGGTTCTCAATGTTATAAGAGCTGTACAACGTATTTTGTCTTGAGTAGTTTAGGGGATCCCTCCTTGTTAGAAGAGTAGTTCAGAGGACACTGTTCATTGTTGGAAGAGTAATTTAGGGGATGCTGTTTCATGTTAGGGAATCCCGTTCCATCTTGAGACGTTTAGGGGACCCCGTGTCATTGCTGGAGGAGTAGTTCAGGGGATCCCAGCTTTTGAAGAGTGGTTAGGAGATCTCAATATTCACTAAAACAGTTGTTTAGGAGATTCCATCTTATGTTTTAATTTTGATTACTGCAGCTGTAAGCCCCAAGTCACCATACATCCCTGCATGAAGGCCTTTTAATTTTTCTCGGCTCTATCCACTCCTCTCCTCCCGCCCACCTGGTTCCTTCTAACTATAATAGCATGCTCTTCCAGCTGTTTGGAACCACAGCCAATCACCTCCTCATTGCCTTCACATGCTATCAGCTGCTGCAGTTATACTATTAACGCTCTCTGCTATCACATACAAATCCCTCTGCTACCTCTCGTCTCATCTCCCCAGTTTAACCTTTAGATTGTAAGCTCACGGGCAGGGTCCTCTACCTGTTGTATCGGTCTGTTCTTATTGTGTTTGTCTTTTTCCCAATTTTACAGCATTGCAGAATATAAATGCCAGTAATAATAATAATAATAATAATGTTCAAAGAATAAACTACTCTTTGAACATAAGATGGAATCTCCTAAACAACTGTTTAAGAGATCCTAAATCTGGATTAAAGAATAGTTCTGCTCTTATTAGACGTATCAGTTGGGAGATCCCAGATCTTTCTAGGAGAGTGTTTTTGGAGTTCCCATCTCTGTGATTAAAGACTAGCTTAAGACATTCCAGCTCATGTTATAAATAGTTTAGGAATTTCCAGCTCAAGTTATGAATAGTTTAGGAATTTTCAGGTCAAGTTACAAGTAGTTTACGAGGTCCAGCTCTTGTTATGAGCAGTTCAGGAGATTCCATCTCTAGTTAGGAGTTGTTAAGGGCTTTCCAGTTCTTGTTATGAGGAGATAAAGAAATCTTGGCTCTTGTTAGAAGTAGTTCAGGAGTTTCCAGCTTTTGTTATGAATAGTTTAGGAGATTACAGCTCCTTTTACAAGATGTTTAGGAGATTCCAGCTCTTGTTACGAGACATTTAGGAGATTCCAACTCTTGTTACGAGAAGTTTAGGAGATTCCAGCTCTTGTTATGAGATGCTTAGGAGATTCCAGCTCTTGTTATGAGACGTTTAGGAGATCCCAGCTCTTGTTATGAGACGTTTAGGAGGTCCCAGCTCTTGTTACGAGACATTTAGGAGATTCCAGCTCTTGTTACGAGACATTTAGGAGATTCCAGCTCTTCTTATGAGACGTTTAGGAAATTCCACCTCTTGTTACGAGAAGTTTAGGAGATTTCAGCTCTTGTTATGAGACGTTTAGGAGATTCCAGCTCTTGTTATGAGAAGTTTAGTAGATTCCACCTCTTGTTATGAGAAGCTTAGGAGATTCCACCTCTTGTTATGAGACGTTTAGGAGATTCCAGCTCCTGTTACGAGATGTTTAGGACATTCCAACTCAAGAAAATAGTAGTTTAGGACATTCCAGCTTATGTTGGAGGTGTTTACAGTGGTGTAGTTTGAATTTATGCTGCCCTTGGCATGACGGAAGTCGGGCACCCCTTATTTAAATTTGCCCCACCCCTTCCTGTCAAGCCCACATGCTTTGACATACACACAGACACACCCACTCACTGACCGGCACACACTCTCAGATACACTGACATACAATCACTGGCAGACACACATACTCACACACTCACTGATTTGACACAATCTGACAGACACACCCAATTACTGATTTGACACAATCTGACAGACACACACGATCACCCAGACATGCACTGACACACAAACGCCCTGAAAGACACGCACACGCACTGACAGATACACATTCACTGACAAACACAAATTGACAGATATAAACACACACACACACACACACACACTCACAGGCACACACTGATAGACATACACACACATTCACTGACAGACACACACATTGACAGACCTACACACACATTCACTGACCGTAGAGACACACAAACTCACTCACAGAAACACACATACTCCCTCACAGAAACACACATTCACTGACAAACAAATTCACTGACAGACACACTCACAGATATAAACACACATTCACTGACAGACAGACAGGCAGACACATACACACACTAACTGAGACACACACACTGACATACACACACACTCAGACACACACAAACTGACAGACAGATATACACACATTCATTGACAGACAAACAAACTCACTGACAGATACACTCACTCAGACACAATGACAGAAATAACAACACATTCACTGACAAACACATACACGCATACTGACAGACTGACATACACACATTTCCCCCCAAGATTTAGAAATACTATTTTCTTTTATTTTAATTTAAATCCACCCAGCCTCCCTACCTTTGGGAGAGCTAAGTGGATTTTTACATGGGGTCCTGTGGGGCTGCTGGGCTGGAGGAGGATGGAAGGCGGACAGGCAAGGGGGGAGTGGGTGTGCAAACTATTCCGGCATCACTGCGGGTCGTGCGAGGGAGCTGAGCAGGCTCGCCTGAAAATAGACTGTCCAGGCACCATGGGGGGGCTCAAGGCTAACAAGCTATTTGCCAGGGCACTTGGGGTGGTGTTTTTTGCCTCCCCCTGAAAAGTGCTGCCCAAGGCAAATGCCTTGTTTGCCTTGCGCTAAATACAGCGCTGGGTGTTTAGATGGGATTCTGTTATCTCCTGGAATGTACATAAACCTTGCACCTTGATAGTCACCCAAAACATTGGATTTTAGTAATGACTGGAGGCAAATATTTTACATAACTTTCTTTACTGTAAACTCCAGCAGCAAAGATCAATCAAAGTTCAAACCAATCAGAACAAAAGAAGATAACATTATATAAAGCTTTGTAGCCTTGACTCCTCTTTTTTTGATGTGAGAGATAACAGTTCGACAACTAGTAACAAAAACTTGTAGATCCAAAAATTAGAACCTATTCAGTTGACCCTTCCAATAGAGCAACGTTAAGGCAGAGGGAAAAGCCAAATCTGACCAGATGCCAAAAGTTTACACACTAAAAAAAACTGAAATAAGTGAAAGGCAAGAGTTCTAATGTCTGCCAACATCCTAACATCATGAGGAATATTAAAATAATCTATTAGCAAAGACTAAGATAGCATAATCCATAAATAGCACAAACACTATAAAATGAACACCATGAAAAATGATAAACCATGAAGTGACAGAGTTAAAGAGGGTGGGAAATGTCCGCCTCCTGTAATTACTAAGATTATAGGTACACTACGTAAGCATAATCTACAATTTTACCACATGACAGAAGGCTTCCTATTTTGCATTTGTAACGCTAAGGAAGCAAAGCAAAAGAAACGTGAGATTTCGGGCGAGAAGCCGGAGCGGGACCTGCTCCATCCGAGTCTTCTTCTGAATGGCTGCAATTTTTGTGAGACGCAGGCATAGGCTTTCCAGCCTTCTGCCCACAGACTATGGGCCATGCAGGGAAACCTGTAAAATAGCTTGGTTTGTGTAATTTTCCTATACCGTTCGCGAACCGAACAGCCGCACAAACCAGGGACCACCCGGGAGCTTGTTAACCCCTATTAACACCTTGGAACGGTTCTCACCGCAGTGTTCTAATTGTTCTTATACTATCATGTTTTAAAATGTATGCTACAAAACCTTAGTCTGAGTAACCATATTTGCACTTGCTTTTTGTCACATATCTGTCGTATTCATTTATTTATATATATGTTTTGTGGTTTATTCCTTATGTACTTGCTTTATCCAACTATTTTACCAGTCCCTTTTGTTGTTTATTATTGTTATGAGTTGTTATTTATTATACTCTCTCCCCATCACTCATCTTTTTATATTAGATTTATCTAGTTTTCCCGTTTTCCCTTTCCCCTCCCAATATGGCTGCTACCCTCCTTCCACTATTTTTTATTGCCCTCCCTAACATGGCTGATACATGTTCTATAATAAAGTTATGACAAAAAAAAACTAAAATATATTTTTTAAAAAGGTCATGTGACCATGACGTCATTTTGGTGCCAAAGTTAAGTAATTAGAGGCCTACAGTAGGGTCATGTAGACCTTTTTTATTGGCTATTTTTGTTTTATTGCACTATTAGATTTTATTTTCTCTTTCATACGGATCTATACCTATAGGGACTGTGAGGGAGCCCTATCCTTTAGGTGTGCTGCCTTTATTTAGGTTTTTAAGCACTGATCCTTTTATACACTTTTCTAATTGTTCGTCAGGGTTTGCATGAACGCAGTCAGCGGTGTTTGGTCGTCGAGTTCATGGAACTAAAGTCCAAAACTCCCGAACACTGCTGGACTTCCATCATCGCCTGCGTTCAGTTCTATAGATCCTAGAAGAACACTGTTCTAGACATGTGCATGGGGAAAATTTTCAGTTCGGCATTCCGAAATTTGGGACTTCCGCAATTCGGGACTTCGACATTTCGAAACTTCAGGCACTTCGACACTTCGGAACTTTGGAATTTTGGAATTTCGGGACTTCGGGACTTCTCTTGCAGCCGCTTAGTAGATAACTCCCTAATTCCCACGGTATTAGGGAGTTATCTACCAAAAGGCTGAAAGACCTAAACTGGTCTTTCAGACAAATTTACTAATACTAAGTAAAAATTACTTAATATTAGTCAATTTTGCCCCTACTCGCTATACTGCGAGTCTATTAAACAGTGAGCAGCCTGTGGCTGATCACGGTTAAAAAGGGGGTCCCCCCTCCCAACTAAAGATGGGGACCTATTGCCCACTCCCCTGGTCCCCACCCCTGAGCGGCAGGTGGGTAGCCTAAGTCAGAATAAGGGGGGCCCTATTATCCTCCCCCCTGGCCCCCACCCCTGAGTGGTGGGTGGAAGCCCTAAATAATAATAAGGGGGAGGACTTAATGTCCTCCCCCTGGCCCCCACCCCTGAGCGGTGGGTGGGGGCCCTAAATTAAAATAAGGGGGGGAACATACGATCAAAGTAGTTGCCACAAAGACTGAGACAAAGGCTTTGAACTGACAGCAAATCTAAGTTATGGTAGTCATTTTAGATAAGCCAAATGACGTCAAAATCGTCATCAGGAAAAGTTAACTCTTTCCTGGATAAGAAGGATTAGTTAGGCAAGACTGCCCTCTATGGATCAAATACCTAAATTGCCATCCATAGATTGAACATACCTTTCAGTTTCCTATTGGCTTATCAACTAATGACATACAGAGAGTCTGGCCCTTTAAAAGTTAGGACAAAGGGAAGAGAGGTTAGTTGGTAGAGAGAGGGAGTTGGAGTTTGGGAATTCCGATTTGGACATGCGGAGAAAGAGACTCAAGAAACAAGTTTCTAGGACTAACACTCTACTCTTAAACTCTCTTGGACACAACTCCGTGACACTTAGAATTTTACTCTGACTTTCTAACCAACACCACGTTCTCTATCACTCACACACCTCCATACAACCAATCAAGTTTCTAGGACTACCTACTCATCTGATGAGAATATCTACATAACTGGTAATTATGCTGGTTTTATTTAATTAATTTAAATTGATTAGAATTTACTAATAGCATGATATATGACTGGATAAATCACGGTCAGATTTCAATATTTAGAAATCTTAGTTAACTAAAGAATATATAGTTATAAACATTCCATTCCGCAGGTGGAATTAGGAATAATTATATATTAATGTGATAGTATCACATGTTAGCATACTGCTGTTTTTATCCAGGTGTATTGATTTGCTCTAAGATATCTTTTAGGCAAATTAAAATTCGGCTTTTGTAAAAATTTGGTAGATTATTCTTATTGGATGGTTCCAGGAAATGACTAATGAGTTGGTTCAAATGTTAATTTAATTGAAAATCACAGGAGAATATGATACTATATGCCTAGGAGGATCTAGCCAGCATTGAAAGGGTTACTCAGTTGATTTAACTGTTAGCCAAGGTTTTATGGCTTTTCGCTGTGTGAAGCTTACCCTCATAAATCTTAAGTGACAGAAGATGCTGTTAGCCATTGGAACGTGTATAGCCATTCCATTGTATTGTATACTTATGTTATACTAAATACTCACTGATTATTATCATGCATGCTGCCTAATATTATTTGTTAATTAATTTGTTACAATAAATAAATCTATTTTTATAACAGATTGTGATTTTATTGCATGGAATACATTTCACTTATTTGATAAACGATCTCTAAGATCTAAGAGAATTGAAATAGTGGGCAATTCTCGACTGCTTAATATTATCATCCCATCAATATCCCCACAGGATGCCTGTTCATTCGGTAGTTTTAACCGTATGAACAGCATTACCCCCAGATAGCCACCCCGTGGGGTCTATTCGTATGGAGAACAGACTTTGTGAACACTCTAACTCCACAGCGATTGGACTGTGTGCATAGGATCTGAGCGCTATTCGGTACTTTTGTGCGCTCAGATCTCAGCTATCTGGGGATGGGTTACATGTATATATTTTGTGTGACAAATGTAATATTGTGTATTTTGTTGTATTTTAGTGTTTTGTTGTAGCCATGTGGGTAATGGAGTTTTGCCTCTGTCCTGGGAGATAATTGGATTACTTCCCAATTATCTCCAGGACAGAGGGAGGGAAGTTAGGATGCATTGTGGGGATGTTTTACCTCTGTTTGTCTGTCATTGGTTCATGTCTGTCCTGTGTCACAGTCTCCCATTTGGTTCCCTAGGGGAGTGTTCACCAGGTGGGAGACCTGCATAAATAGTGGGCAGGTAGCCCTCATTAAAACAGACCACTGCTTGACCGTCAACATGGAGCTCTGTCTCGTTCTTGGGGGGATTTACTGTATGCTGATAGAGACTGATTGCTAGGAGTGTAAGCCGCTTGGGTGCTTTTCCTATTCGTCTGCTAGCAACTATTCGTGAGGTTCCAGTTCGGGAGTTTGGAGTGCTATTTTGTATGCAGTTCGGGAGTTTGGAGCATTCCCTTATATGCAGTTTGGGAGTTTGGTGTTCTGCAGTAGCTGTGCCTGTATCTCTGGAAGGGGAAGATCTTCTAAACGGCGGTTTAACCCTTTTATGCCTGGGGGGGACCTAATGTCCTCCCCCCTGGCCCCCACCCCTGAGCTGTGGGTGGGGGCCCTAAATACTAATAAGGGGGGACCTTATGTCTAAATAAAAAATTAAACCCCCCTCCCCCAGGTGACTAGGGGTCCCCAAAGCCCTAGTCACCCCCCTCCCCAAAAAAACTAACCCCTACATACCCCCTCACCCTAAAAATAATGAGGGGGGGACCATTAACAAAGTACCAGTAAAAAAATTAAAAACTTACCATTTGATGTTTTCTTTCTTCTAAAATCTTCTTTTTTCAGCCCCAAAAAAGGCCAAATAAAAAGCCATGATAACCGACGCACTTTGAAAACCCCCCCCAAAAAACGAGCGCAAAAAAAAAATCTATCTTCACCCATATAGGGCTTTGTGCAGACTGAGCTCTGCAGGGCGGGGGAAGGCTTATAAAGCCTTGCCCCACCCTGCAATTAGGATAAGAACACTCTGATTGGTGGGTTTAAGCCATCCAATCAGAGTGCTCTGACAGGTAAATGAAGAGACTGACAGGTAAGTCTCTACATTTACCTGTCACAGCACCCTGATTGGTTAGCTTGAAATCCACCAATCAGAGTGCTCTGTGTCATTTTACACAGCGTGGGAAAGTTCTTTGGCAATTCGGCAATTCATCTATTTGGATATTCGGAAGTACCCAAATGTCCGAATTTCCTGAAATTGCACATGTCTAGTGGAATCATTAGTCTGGATGAGGGGAACAAGCTCCATGGTTGAAATAGAGACTACATTCTGTATTTTACTCATTTTTATGTTACCAAAGTTGACCGACAAGTCAAATAGTTGACTTCCATGGAAATCTCGAACCCCTGAATCGATCTGGGTGATTTTTTGGATATGTTGGTCACCCAGATCGGGGCTATCAGGGAATGTAACTTTTGTGGGTGTTTGTAAATTGTATGTTTTTCAGTACCTGGAGATAATTTAGTTTGTACAATTCCTGACTCCCAGGCACAGTTATCTCCCAGGCACAGGGGAGGGATTACCCTGTTTTGTGTGGGAGTGCCCTGGGTGTGTTTGACTGTGTCCATAATTGTATAAAAGCAGGCCATCTGGCCAGATTAAAGCATTCCTGCTTGTACTCCCAGAACCACAGGCATACATACCGCGGTCGCCCTGGCCGCATTTTGCCAGCCTCTTCTCCAGGGGGGCCCAGGAACTGGCCACCTTAGGGCCCCCCGAGGCTGGCAGTGGCTTCACTTTGCCGACCGGCTGGCACTGCACTGATGCTGGAGCCGGAATATGACGTCATTCCGATTCCGGCATCAGTGAGCGGAGGGAGCTGGGCAGAGAGTGCTCCGGGGAGATTGCTCCCTCGCCTCCTGCAGGACCGCTCGCCAGGCAGCCCCACTGGACCCCAGGGAATCCCCTCACCACTCCCAAAGGTAAGGAGGCTGGGGGATTAAATAAAATAAAAAATATATAAGTGTGTATGTGTGTTAGTGTGTGTGTGTGTGTGTGTGTCAGTGAGTGTGTTACTGTGTGTGTGTCTGTTAATGAGTGTGTTAGTTTGTGGGTGTCAATGAGTGTGTGTGTCTGCTAGTGAGTGTCAGTAAGTGTTAGTGAGTGTTACTGTGTGTGTGTGTGTGTGTGTGTCACTGAGTGTGTTAGTTTGTGTGTCTGTTATTGAGTGTGTGTCTGCTAGTGAGTGTCAGTGTTTGTGTGTTAGTTTGTGTGTCAGTGAGTGTGTGTGTGTTACTGTGTGTGTCTGTTACTGAGTGTGTTAGTTTGTGTGTGTCTGTTAGTGAGTGTGTGTTTGTCAGTGAGAGTGTATGTTTTGTAATTGAGTGTGTATGTGTGCCTGTCTCTGAGTGTTTGTCTGTCAAAAAATGTGTGTGTCTGTTAGCTAGTGTGTATGCGTCTGTTCGTGAGAGTGTGTGTGGTTAAAACCCTTTCAGCACTTACCTTTCTCCAGCGCTGGGCTCCCTTGGCGCTGGGGATCTCTACATCCCGATCCACCTCTCAGCTCCGAGTGCGCATGCGCGGCAAGAGCTGCACGCGCATTCAATCCGCCCCTAGGAAAGCATTACTCGATGCTTTCCTATGGATGTCCAGCGGAATCGCGGAAGCGCCTCTATTGGCTATCAGTGAGACAGCTACTAGAGGCTGGATTAACCCTCAGTGAAACATTAGTCGAAACTGAATGCTGGGAGTAGATCTGTTTATTTCAGTAACTGAGTCAGGAAACTTACAACTCAATTATCTACCAGGTACAGAAAAATATGACAATTTTTCCAACACCTCTAAAGTACCCCCAAAATCCATGGAAAGCCCTTGTGAGTCACATGCCCGGATAGCCCTGATCTGAGTGCCTAACATATCCAAAAAGCACTCAGATCGGTTTGGTGGTTTGGAATTGCCATTGAAGAGAAAGTTTTGACCTGCCAGCCACGAGGTAGAAGCCCAAAATAGTTGCAGATCAAATCATGGGAACGGCCGGTATCAGTTTGAGGGTTTTTATAGGAAAACCATATACAGTATCCGAATGCTTTCCAGTGTCGAATGCTCCCCCTAGTCGGTAGTTCATATCTCCTGAACACTGTTCGTCTAGGTGGTCGGGAACCTGAACGGGCAGCAGTTCCATCTTCACCAGTGTTCGCGGGACTGCCTAGCCGAAATCAGTTCCAGGCATTCTGTTGACCACATGCGTTTGGTTGCACGAAATGGCGGCCACCAAGGGGAGCATTCTATTAATGGTTTCCGTCATGGTTTCGCACTGGATACTTTGTATTCCACGTTCTAATTAAATGTTGGGGAGGTCCTCGTTTGGGAACTTCCAGCATCACCTGCAGTCAGTTCGACAACACTTGGAAAAGCGCTGTTCGTTGGAAACATTCTCACGAACAAGGGGACCAAGCTCCAGGGTAAGACTATTGACTCTGATCGGTAGTTTGTTCGTTTTTAACTATCAAACTAGACCGGCTGCAAGCCCTGATTCTCTAGAACTGTTCTGGGCATGGGACCATGCGGGCGATCCGTCAAAATTAAGACTTCCAGGAAATCCAGGAAATTCCTGAACCCTTGAACTGTTCTGTGTGATTTTTGGATATGTTGGTCACCCAGATCAGTGGATGTAACTTTTGTGGGGGTTTTATGTATTTTAGAGTACTTTTGGTGTGTTTGGGGGAAAAGTGTGTTTTTTCTGTGCTTGGAGATAATTGGATTAGATTAGTACAATTCCTGATCCAATTATCTCCCAGGCACAGAGGAGAGATTATCTGATCATGTATGGGAGTGTCCTGGATCTGAGAGCCAATGTAATTATGTATTTGTTTCTACTGTGGTTTACTGTCAGGTCCAGAGGGAGTGCCCCTTGCACTGTCATAAAAGGCCAGTTATGAGATTCATTTTACCCTTCATGACGTCTAGGCTCATGTATGGGGGATTGGAGAGCTATATTCACGCTCTGCGGATTGCCATAATCACTATACTCTCTTGGATCACAGCGCTTGCTCTTGTAAGAGCAGCCTGCTTTGCTCTCTGGACTAGGAGAGGTCTACCCACTGGAAGCTGGATCCTGCTCTTGGGTCCAGGGTGGGTGGAGGATAGCGAGTCCCCAACCAAGCTGTGGCAGTTTGTGGGGTTTATGGTGGTTATGGTGTTCCAGTGCAGTGCTTATCGTACTCGCAATTATATAGGAAGCAGCGATTGGCGGAGGTACCCAGTTGGGGTGCCAGGCGGTCCATCACAATCCCTTTATACACTACGAATCCTCTATATACACACACACAAACTCACTCTCTCACTGGATCTTGTATACACACACTCTGGGCCCTTCTAACACACACTAGATCCCCTACATACCCACACACACTGCACCACCTACACACACTACATTCCTGAAATACACACTCTAGATCCACTATGCACACACTAGATTCCTTTTAAGCAAACATACAAATTTCCCTAAACACACAATCTATACAACCCCTACACACACTACATCCCCTATACACACACTCACTACATCCCCTATACACACACTCTGTGCAGCACCTAGACACACATACATCACATTACACCACAAACACAACACGGCTAAAAGCAACCCATTTACACAATACCACACCACAATCAGCTCACTCTACACACTCGCAATCCCACAAGCAGGCTCCAAACACATGCACAATACTCTTTCCAGGCATTTTTGTCTCCGGGTATCCATTTATAGAGACACCAGAGACAAGTTGCAAGGAAACACAGTGCAAGCATGTTATTAAATTTGCTTGCACTGTGCAGAACAAATACAGGACTTTTTTTTTATCATGCTAGAGCTCTTGGGCAGAGCTCTGCGCATGGTCTGCCCTGAAAGAGCATTGAACCAACATGCTCACTTTGTGATGGGGCGTGCTTGTCATTGGTGATGACAAAACGCACCCTATCTGGACACGCCGCCTTCTGGGTGCGCCGCTGTGATTAAAAAGTGCCCGAATTTTCTTCCCAGTCCGGCCCTGATTGTAGGTATATATTTGCCATCCTAATCGTTACCTTTTTTTCCTCTTCTCGATTATTTATTTTTATTTGAATTAGATTAGTTGCTGCCTAAAATAAAAAGCATTTTGAGTGGAGACAAATTACGTAAAGATATAAAAGGTGTGATATGAGGACAGAGTTAAAGATCTGTTTGTAAGATATTCCAACGGGATTCTCCTATCTCCTGAGAATGTCCCCATAATGTACATAAACCATGTCATTTCCTCGGCAAACTCTCCAGCTTTTAATGTGAGTGGACCAACAACGTAAGTCGGACAAGCATTTGGTCAGTGACTTGAGAACCAATTTGCAAAATTTCAGCCAAAATAAAGTCTCCCAGCTCGGCTATAGTGGAGATTTATTTAGTAATTTTGCTGTGACCAGACCAGTGTGTTCATGCTACAATTATAATTAATATATCATTAACATATTCTGCAGGGCTGTACGATGTGACAGACGCCATGCAGAGCCTGTGGATCCCTACAAGATCTCCAGAGAGCAGTTTATTTATTTGGCTTGGTGTCAGCTCTTTAACTGAGATCAAACAGATCTGGAATCTAGAATCAGGAAGGGTTTGGCTAAGTCCTTGTATAGAATATCATAATAAGATTTCTAATCACAAGAAATTTAAAGATCTCCAGCTGGTCCAGTGAACGTGTTGAGTTACTGAGTGCTGTGTTTGCATTAAATGGCTATCATGCTTTGAAAGCAGTTATCTAGATATTAATTTAAATATTTCTTTGGATAATGCATATTGACCAGTTTAGATATTTAATGAAAAAATGGCCAGATTTATAACTTAATGAGATTGTTTACATTTTCCAGGAAGGTTTACTTACATCTTCTTTTCTTCTATCACTTTTTCCTTTTATGTCCAAATAGCAGATATAAATAACTGTTCCTACTCGTGGAAATGGATGAGAGAAATCCAACATTGCAGAAATACTCAGAAAATTAAACAGGGATAAATTATAAAGAGTAATATGGAATTTCTAGAAATCACCTCATCTAGAACATGCATGAGTCCTCTATAACATGTCTACAGGGAACCCTCACTTTCCAAATAAAAATCACTATTTAATAGATACACCAAAATTAAAACACACATGCATTTCATTATAAAACAATTTAATTGGTGGAATATCCAGAAACAGCTTGTAAAATGTTCTTTTTTTAATTTTTAAATCTGCACTTTTTGTAGCCCACGGATCAGCGTAGCTAGGGGAGTGGGCCTTGACAGAGCCAGGAGGTAGGCATAACAGCCATAGGAAGTTGAGTGACAGCAAGCAAGCTCGGTGGGGCAGAGCCACGAGGGGAGTATTTATACCGGCCATCTTATGAAGTGGACATCTTAACTAAACCTAAACTTACCTGTCAGTTGTCCCTCCCACCCTCCCTAAATTTGGTTAGGTTATTTAACTTTCCCGTTTTCTTCACAGCGGCGGGGAATGGCCAGGTTAAATCGGGGGGTAGATGGAAGAGGAAGTGGGTATCCAGAGGTTTAGTGTAGTTTAGGCAGTGTTACACGTGGTTGGTAGGTTCGAGCCCTCTGTGCCTCCGAACCTGGGTATGTACTGAAGTCTGGGTACATCCCTACATTGGAACTGGTGGGTAGCGGTGTCTTGGTACACCCCTACAATTGATCTGGTGGGTAGCGGTGTCTTGGCACGCCCCTACAATTAATATGGTGGATAGCGGTGTCTGGGTACACCCCTACAATGGAAATGTGGTTGTACTGGACGGCCAGTTTCTATGGTAATATGTTAATTGGATTTTTAGCTATTGTTATTATTGTGCGTTCATTGCCAGGGGTATGTTATATATATGATGAGATGTAGACTTTAATAAGATTTGTTGGCAATGACCCTATTTGTTACTCCTTATTTATTTAATAATTAATAAAGCTGTGGACTGATATTTCCAACAGTATAACTTGTGTCCGTGTTTTAATGGGATTTGGGTAAGGTTAGCACATATGCTGGCAAATCCGACTGTGTGCCTGTCATGTTTCAAGTTTTTCTTTAACTTGCCTAGAATATGTAAGACACACATAGAATATCTACATCGCACATTGACCTTGACCATGATTCTACCAACGCTTTGTAGAGTTTACACTGTCATTTGTTCTCTTTATTTCTGTGGACTTTTGTGAACTTCTAACCTTTTAAATCTTAAAGTCCGTTATTAGTGTGATGGACTTGGTTCGTGGTGATCGATGGGAGAATAATCAGACGGAAGTGAATGAATTTATCCTTCTGGGGTTTGTACATATCTCAAACTGGAAATGTGAGATGTTTATTGTCTTCTTGATCATCTTTCTCATGACCTTGATAGGTAACAGTTTAATTATTTTAGCCATTAAAGTTAATGTGGAGCTGCATAGTCCCATGTATTTCTTTTTGGGGAACCTTTCTTTCCTGGAGATCTGTTACACGTCTATCACAATACCCAACATACTGTCCGACATCTTACAAAACAGCATTGTTATCTCCTTCGTTGGCTGTATGACCCAGGTCTATCTTTTCACTTTTTGTGCCACTGCAGAATGCATCCTTCTGGCCGCCATGGCTTGTGACCGCTATGTGGCCATCTGCCAACCTTTACGCTACACGACAATTATTAATGGGGCAGTATGCAACTATCTATCAGCATTTGCCTTGCTAAGTGGGCTTCTTAACTCCACTATCAACACCCCTCTTACAGCCAGTCTCATGTTCTGCGGTGTCAATGCAATAGACCGCTTGTATTGCGAGATCCAACCCTTAATTCGGCTCTCCTGTGCAGACACTTGGCTCAATGACATGTTTGCCACTGCCTCTGCTGCCGTATTTGGGGTGAGCTGCCTTGTTTTTATTTTAACTTCTTATATTTTCATTGTCTCTGCCATCCTGAAGATGCAATGCCAGTACAACCAACATAAGTCTTTCTCCACTTGTGCTTCCCATATCACGGTAGTCGTCCTGTACTACGGATCACTAATTTTCATGTATCTCCTACCCAATTCCTGGCCGAAGCTGGACTTTTTAGTGTCTATGATTTACTCCATATTTACCCCCATGCTTAACCCTATCATTTACAGCCTGAGGAACCGGAAGGTCAAACAAGCACTACTCATTTGGAAATGTGCACCAATTACTCACAATATGGGGAAAATAAAGTTAAGGAAGAGGTAAAAACAATTATCAACTCTTTGGTAACAGGACACCAATTTCATATTGATATATTGTGTGACAGACTCAAGTCTGACTCGTATTTTCCTTTATATTAGCTGCTTCTCATTGAAGTCATGAGTGATGACCATCAAACACGCAAAACAGTCCTTGATCTCCACAAACAACTCCTGCCTTCCGTAATAAGCCATCTTTAGATTAATCAATAAGCTGGACCTTACCCTTTTTATCCCCAAAAAGATCACACAATTAATCGATGATGAAACTTTATAATAGACATGGTAAAAGAAGTAAAAACTAGATAAATATCACGGAAAATTAGTGCTGAGGTTAGCCATCACTCTTAACAGGGTTATAATACACTCTTCAGTTGTTACCTTACACCCGTATGCTTACACCAAATGGAGGTTACTACATCGAACAGATTTTGGAGGCGCTGTAGCCAGACTGCGATGTATTATCATCAATGCTGGAAGGGCCCCTTTCTACAACCATAGTGGACACCGGTGGCAACATGGCTATCGAAAGCCTTAGATAAACCTATCTCCCTCAATCCATGGACCTTTCTTCTCTCCAGGTCAGTCAATGTACTACAGGGGAATGAAAAAAGATTATTTCCACTGCGGCCTTAGCGGCTAGAAGAGCATTAGCCCGGCATTAGAACCAATTAAAATTGCCATCCAAGGCAGACCTGCACAATACTGTGACCGTTATCAGAGACATGGAGCAACTCACAACACAGATTCATTATTATCCGCAATAGAACACCTGGTCATACTGGATACAGCATTCACGCGACGTGCACTCAGTAAACTTACCCTTCGTTGCTTAAACCGTTTCCTACTCTCCTGGTTTGTATAAACTTGCTAAATTCATAAATAAATAATTTTTAACAATCCAGTTTCTTTAATTAAATGTAATAACTATTTAAAAATGAGAGGTGAAAATTTGATGACAATTGTCGTTGAGGTACATACATATTTGGCATCCTAATCGTTACCTTAGTTGCTAAAATATACAGAAAACGGGACTGCACAATCTCTAAAATAAGGAAACCCACTAAATATGTATTGGCAAATGAACTGTGTACCACAACCACATACTAAATGTCAAATTCAATATATATAATAATGATTACAACCAATCATATATGTTAAAAAATATACTTTATTTATTTATTTGTATAAAAAGTTATTCTCTATATTACAATTCATATGACCAACATTTCTATTGATATACCAAAAATATATTACATAGTTACATAGTTACATAGTTACATAGTTACATAGCTGAAAAGAGACTTGTGTCCATCAAGTTCAGTCTTCCTCACATATGTTTTTGCTGTTGATCCAAAAGAAGGCAAAAAACCCAGTCTGAAGCGCTTCCAATTTTCCAACAAAATAGGAAAAAATTAATTCTTGACCCCAAAATAGCAGTCAGATGTCTCCTTGGATCAAGCAGCTATTACCCCACTAATTAGAAATGATATCCCTGTATGTTATGTTTCTGCAAGTATTTATCCAATTGCAGTTTAACCCCTTAAGGACTGAGCCAAATGTACCGTTGTGATCAAAACAAAACGTAAACAGAACCTGGAATTTGACAATATCTCTGTTCAACCATAATCAGGGAAGGGCTGGCAGCCTTAGGCCTGGGGGGCAAATCCAGTCAAGTGGCCCATTGCACCAAAAGGAGAGTAAAAACACCTTTCCCATGTGATTGAAAGGGGGGACAGTCACCTAAACAGACACTCAATGACAGGCACACACACACTTGCTGATTTTGCACACACTAAAAAACACACACTCATTGACAGGCACACACACACACACACACACACACACAGAAAGACACACTGTTACAGGCATACTGACTCAGACAGACAGACATACTGACACACACACACACAGGCATACTGGCTCACACACACACACACAAAGAAACTGGCACACACACAGACAGACATACTTGCACACACACAGACACACACACACAGAAAGGCACTGTTACAGGCATACTGACTCAGACAGACAGACATACTGACACACACACACACACAGGCATACTGGCTGACACACACACAGACAAACTGGAACACACACAGAGACATACTTGCACACACACACACAGACAGACATACTGACACACACACACACACAGGCATACTGGCTGACACACACACACAGACAAACTGGCACACACACAGAGACATACTTGCCCACTCATAGACAGACATACTGGCACACACACAGACAGACATACTGGTGCACACACAGACAGACATCCTCATACACACACATACACCCACACTTTACACTTTTAAAACCAGTAGACAGGGGAGGGTATATGCTGTAATTGGGGGTTTAGGAAATGTAGGGGGGATAGGGGCTGAAGTAGGTTGATGGCTACAATTTGGGAAAGGGGCTGAAGAGGGTGACAGGGGCTGACTAGGGGGACAGGGGCTGAGGTAGGGGACAGGGGCTGACTAAGGGGACAGGGGCTGACCCTGGCTGAAGTAGGGGACAGGTCTGAGGAGGGGACAGGGGTGAGGTAGGGGACAGGGCTGGGGAGGGGGGACAGGGGCTGACTAAGGGGACAGGGGCTGAGGTAGGGGACAGGGCTGACTAAGAGGACAGGGCTGGGGAGGGGGGACAGGGCCTGACTAAGGGGACAGGGGCTGAGGAGCGGACAGGGGTGAGGTAGGGGCAGGGACTGAGGAGGGGACAGGGGTGAGGTAGGGGACAGGGACTGAGGAGGGGACAGGGGCTGAGGAGGGGACAGGGGCTGATGAGAAACTGGTTTGGTTTAGGGTGGTGTTTGTGTCGTTCTCCTCATTATCTGCATCTTTACACCAAACGCTGCTATCCATCTTATAGTAAAAATATAAGTGATATAACCACTCACGTAACCCTGGTATTGAAACCGGAAACAACAGAATTAATATACACACAGTACTCTTAACCAGGAAACAACCTGGCGAAAAGTACAGAAAGGGTTACAGGGGTACTAAAGGGCTTAACCCTAGATAACACTCAAGTATCAGGACCCATGTATCCCAAGTCTCAGGTTATTAATCTGTCTTCTCGTATATTGAGCCAGGATCAAATTAGTGTCTTAGAACGAGGCCTCTCATTTGTGCCAACCCCTTTCTTTGATAGATTCGAATGGATTAAAGATCTCAACCTTTTTGTCCATAAACTTGCTCTACATAAATTTCACTCCATACGGAATGAGAAAAAAGCAAGAGACCTGGGCCTCACGTCCCATGACTATCAATGTTTGAGTACCTTACTGTCTCTTCTTGAGGAGAACGACACAAACACCACCCTAAACCGTACCAGTTTGAAACCTAAGAATCGTTATACACCTAACTTTGCTGGCTTCCGTAACATTGAATTATTTCTGGAAGCAGCAAAGAGTGAAATTGAGAAGATCAATTTGAAATCCCTCCGTTTTCATTCGAACAACAACCTTAACAAAAATGAGAAACAAGCTCTGAAATCACTTCAGAGTGACGCTGGCATTATCATTAAGCCAGCGGATAAGGGGGGGAATGTTGTAATATTGGAGGTAAATAAGTATTTAGAAATGGCTGAACGTGTTCTGGATGATGCTGAGACATATAGGGTCCACCAATGAATATTTGACTAAGTATAAGGAGATCTTGGATGATGGCCGCAGTAGAGGGTTGCTGTCGGGTGACGAGTATGAATTTATTCAACCTTCTACTGCCTGCCTAAGGTTCACAAGAACCTACAAGAACCCCTGGGGGCGTCCCATTGTCTCAGGGTTAGATAACCTCACACAGAATGGCAGCTCATATGTCGATAAAATTCTGAGACCTTTGGTTGAGACTTTACCCTCGTACATCAGGGACACAAAAGAAGCTCTGAATTTGCTTTCTAATCTTAAATTGTCCCCTACAGCCAACCTATGTAGTTTAGATGTTGAATCACTGTATTCGTCCATCCCTCATGATAGAGGTTTGGAACATGGAATTTTCTTCCTAAACCAGAGGAGCTGCAGGGACCACTCACATGCAGCTTTTGAGGTGTGCCTTTTAGAATTTATTTTGTCACATAACTATTTTTTGTTTAAAACTAAATTCTACCACCAGGTGAGGGGTACTGCTATGGGGACGGCTTGTGCCCCCTCATATGCAAACCTCCACCTGGGCTGGTGGGAACAGCAGATCTATGCTTCGGATGCTCTGAAGGACTATCTTTCCAAGATTATTTGGTGGGGTCTCTACATCGATGACATCTTGATTGTATGGCAGGGTACCTCACAAGAGTTTGCGGAGTTAGTGGTACGTTTGAATCAGAGCACAGAGAATCTCAGATTTACATCTAAGTTTGGGGGGCGCTCAATCAATTTTCTGCACATTACCATCTCTATTAATGAGGATGGTCCATTTCACTCTACTCTCTTTAGAAAACCGACCTCCACAAATTCCCTTCTACACTGGGGTAGCTGTCATCCAAGGCCCCTTAAGGAGGAGATTCCGGTTGGTCAATATCTTCGCCTCCGTAGAAACTGTAGCGATATTGCAAATTTTAAAGTGAAAGCAAGCCAACTTAGAACATACTTTAAGGAGAAAGGCTACCTGAATCGCTGCCTCAAAAGGCTTATAAGAGAACTCTCAAAACTGAGAGGAAGGAACTTCTCTGTGACCACCCTGTTAATAAGGACCCAAAGAATATGGGAACTATTCGTATGATTGCCACGTACGATACTGGGTGGTCCGAAGTGAGAAAATCTCTTGACAGATTTTGGCCGATCCTGTTGAATGATGTACATCTTAAAGAGGTCTTAGGTCCATGTATTAATATCGCTGCCAGAAGAGGGCGTAATATCCGCGACCTTTTAGTACCGAGTCACCAATCTATTAAGTCATATCCGAAAGCCACATGGTTGGGTAATCCACCCTGTGGCTCCTATGGCTGTGGCAGCTGCGTGGCCTGTAGGTATATTTCTAAAGAATCTAAGACAGTGAGTGACAGTATAGGCTTTTAAAATTAAAAACTTTTTTAATTGTAACACAAAGGACCTGGTATATTTACTGTCCTGCTCCTGCGGACAAAAATACGTGGGCAAGACATTTAGAGACATTTAGAGCCTTCAAAGAAAGAATCATAGAGCAGGTAAGGTCCCCTAAGAATCACCTTGAGACACCTATTTCAAGACATCTCAAGGAACACCATGAGGGTGATCCTAGTAACTTGAAGTTTTGTGGCTTGGAATTAGTCAAGAAGCATCCGAGGCGTGGGGACTACGACCGACTATTAAAACAGAGGGAGTCAAGATGGAAATATAGGCTTAAAACACTTCAACCCTTAGGTCTTAACAAGGGGTTTTCCTTTGCTCCTTTCATCTAATTTAGTGGGGATACTCTACTGTCCGTCTGCTTTCCTTGATATGCGATATACTTCCTACTGCCCTTGACATTAGATCTTCAATGATCCTTAATGATATCTTTGTCTACATATTTTGATCTTTGGTTCACGATTGATACCACTCACTTTTAATTATTATACTTGCATATTACTAATATTCATTATTTATGTTTCTTTCTTCCCCTCTCTCTCTTTTTTATTCCCCATGGTATAGGTCTATCATTTTATACACTACGAGCAAGTTTTGTAGTGTTATTTGGCTAGATATGCTTTTATGAATGTATGATAATGTTGAGTTGCTGTGATTTATACACAGACAATTGATGTTGTTCCTTTACATCCTTTTGCGTTTGATGAGATTAGTGTGGATGCATATGTACTTTTTTGACACAAGGCTTGCGCAGCCTTCATCTAATAACTTTACATATCTAATTGGATTGTGCGGAGAGCATGCGCGGCCAATTTGACACACACATGCGCAGCCTCAGTGGGGACTTTTTCGCGCCCTGACTTATCACCACTCCTACTCACTCGGATTATGCCGAGCACTGGATCCTGGGACCTCCCACAGCTGAACTTCATTGGCGGTCTGTATCCAGGCACATTCTACTGGTTGCAGGATTTGGCGCCAATTATATAAAAGGAGAGAAGGTGGTAAGTGCATATCTTTGTTTGCTCGTGCCCTTGAGAAAGGCGATTCTTATCGCCGAAACGCGCGTTGGGTTGTGGGTTTTTTATCACCTCTGTAGACTGCTTTTAGTATTAGCCCGTTATGCTATAATATGCTATTTATTTAGGGACTCTTTTGCCGGCTGAGTCTTCTTTTTCGTATAGCCATATTTAGTTGTGAGCACTATAAATATTTCTATACTACTTCTTACTTTATTTTCAGTTATCTGTATCTTTCTGTCCTTTCCATTTACTCATCTTATAGAGCTTTGACTTGGTATTAGCAAGTAGATTATTTGTTAGCTCTATTGGATCCCTTAGGACTTTGGTTACAGTAAGTAGTTATAGAGGGAATATTGTTTTCCCATATATATATATGATTATGACTTCACTGTATTTAGACTATGTTACAAAAACACTACAGACAGTTACAATGTTGCTCTTCTCTATTTTCCACACAGAACCTTGCTTCAGTATTTTAATTGTGTAACCCAATTCCCGAATCGATTGCAGTTACCCATTCGTGTATACGAACAACGGACCACACGGTCCCTGGCGTGTGCCGCCACTTAACCCTGGTCACCTTTCTAATACCCAAACGGCCGACCACCCTACGAGTGGAACGTGTCCCTAATCAATCGCCCAGGGAGTTGCGGTCTGCGGTTAACCACAATCTTATTGACAGCCTCAGGGCATTCTCGTTCAGGCCCTATTTCCCGAACTCAAACTACCGAAAGACTCCCGAATAAGGATCACCTATGACCTGGCGTGTGGCCTCAATTAGAAGGTTGGTTAACCGCAGGTTAAGTGCCCCTTCCCGGCGGTCTGCGTTCGTTACCCGAATGCATGGGACAACCATCAGGAGAGTGGGGATTCGTGCAACCCCCTAGCCGTTACTCTTTCCACGAGTTTGGGGTCGAGGTCCCGCTGCCCATTTAATCACCTAAAAACATGGCCGCCATCTCGAGCCCGGGACAACAGACACGAACAAACTTTATAATGAGGAAACTAAGCATACCGTTGAGTTCTGAGCGCTATTCGACTATCTGCTGCGCTCAGACCTGGGCTACATAATGAACGGTAGAATGCACGAATTGTATATTAAAATGTTAAAGTTATGTATTTTTATCATGTTTTGTATGTTGGGGCGCTTGGAGATAATTACATTGTCATAACCATTGGATTCATTATCTCCAAGCTGGGCGGTAACAATTTCGAAAGATACATTGTGTTTCTATTGGTTAACTACTTGTATTGTCCCTGTATCCCATCAGGTCCAGAGGGGGCTGTCCCTGGACCTGAGATTTCGCATAAATAGTGATGCCTCTAAAGTTAGTTCTTGTTTGACCTTCAAATCGCAGCCTCGACTCGTTTTGTGGGTAAAAGGGTGTCCTAGCTGTACCATAGCTAATGGGATTATTCTACATTTGCAGGATTCTTATGGTCTACAGGCTAAAGCAGCTCTTCTCTCTCTCTACACCGGGGAACCAGACTATCAAGCGGTCCAGCTTCCAGCTAGCCTGGGAGTAACCGTAACAGACTAATTTGGACTTTTTACAACAGCTGACACTTCTCATGCTGTGATCTCTGGATATTGGTTAGATCCACTGCTGCTATGCTATTTATGTTGCAACATTTCTTAACACAACACTTCTCACTAGATTGAGTTACACAACGGTCAACAAGGTCTGGGATCTATGGGAGCAATTCGACACTAGCTGAGACCCCACCTCAGACACCACAACACGCAACAAACTACAAGATGGAGTAAGGCCGGGAGTGGAGGGCAACACACCTTCGGTCTAAGATAATGCAGCAACTTTCTTCTCTTTACTTTTCTTTTCTCTCTTTCACGTCCTGTACAATATAAACCTTGATAAGAGCACACTGGGCCCCGAGTGGAGGGAGCGGCACCTCATACTATAGGAACCCCCTGCCAAATCGAATGAAGGGTCCTTCAGATCTAATTGCCTGTGAGCATAGGGAAGAAGAGGGCACGACCCACCACCTAACAGGATAGCTACCGGTTGTCACCTACCTCTACCTCTGTCTCTATCCCTCACACCTATGTTTCCTCTTCTACTTCCTATTTTACTGAAATTATAAAATGAGGCAGTAGACAGAGTACACCAGCAATGTTTAGCGACAGACCCTCTTCACCTGCGTGCGATCTAGCATACATTATAAAGTACAAAAGGGTCGTTTCACAATATTTTTATGTAATGCAATGTTATGTGAAACATGTTGTTTACTGTTCATATCCTATGCTTCTGCACCCACTGAACATTCTGTTATCTACCTCATCTACTTGCCTTCACTGAAAATAAAGAATTTTTAAAAAAAAAAATAATGTGTTTGTAACACGAGCAGCACTCTTAGTAATACTACGCGAGTCACGCAACTGTTCGTTACGGTTGGTGCAGACGACCCGGTCAGAAGGAGCAGTGCTCAAGCCGCACGCAGCTGAAACAGAGAATCACAGCAAGCTTGAGGATCGGGTGAGTCGCGTCACAAGTGCACTTTCTATCTAGGACCGCCCTGTGTTCTGATTCGTCTATCTTAAAATTAGGGAGGTTGGAGATTACTTCCCACTTACCTCCATGACCATTTATCCTCATAGTAATCGGGTCAGATATGCCTTCTCCCTGGTCACTTTCCAGATTGCACAAATGCCTCTCCTGATATGCACGAACAACAATTTGCCCAGATTTGCACCCATTCTACGAAGGGAGAGAATAATTTGGCAAAGACTAAATCCATTTGGGTCAGGATGTTGAATTGAGCCGCATTGCATAGCCTGTCGATGGACATGGCGCCCGCCGTCTTGGAGAAATTGCCGTATGGTCTCTCCGCTCATGCTATGTCACCGCACGATCCTTTGGCATCAGGGAAGCCTCCAGTGGGAGGACGGGGATGACCCTAGCCAGTGGTAACAGTGCTTGTATGCCCCTGTGACGGCTGCTGGGTACCCTCAGGATGAAAAGTAGGCTGCTGCAACTGCCCAATGTGTGCCAGACCACAAGATCTAGCTAGAGGTAGGTAGCAAGATCTATCAGGATAGGATATACAGACAAAAAGTTCAGCGCTGAGCAACCAACCAAATAAAGTTTCGAATGTTAGATAGGTAAGCTGCACACCTTAGGATGAAGGGCTCCCTCTTAGTCTCACACAATAAATACAATAGTAAAAAAAACATAATGGGAAAGGTTGCGCCAAAACAATATTATTCTAATGTGTATATAAGCAACCCAAAAAAAACGATTGCAACAGGATATAGCAAATATATAAACAGGATAATAAAGAAAAAAGAAAAATAAATATAAAAATAAAATTAAAAAACAGTGGATGTTATAGAAAATATCCAATATAGGGAGATGAACTTGCCAGGGGAAATGGTTTTGGTATTCTTCAGAGGGTATTTTTCTGCCAGGAGGTTGAGGTCAGAAGAAATCTTGGAATTTGTATATAAAAACAAAGAGAGACTAATGGTGTAATATATCCCAGAAATGTGTGTTTAATAAAAAGTCTATATGGTCCTACACATGTTTTCTAGAGCTTTGTCCAGCTCTAGTATGGATAGCGTACAGTGGTACAATTCCCACTTATAGGATACGTGAGAAATTGATGGTAGGTTCAATAATGTAAAGAGTTCATTCATTATTTGGTAAATTGTTAAGCCATAGTGGGTAGTGACATCTCTTCTTTAGGATGAAGCTGTTTATATCCACCTCTTTTAAAAAAGGTCTTTATTTTCAATTTTTCTTTTTCCATATGTATAATAAAGTTTAGGAATTCTACTGATGTCTTGCTGTACTTAGTCGTTAGTTGCACCCCCAAAGTGTTTGAGTTTCGGTATTGTAAGAATTCCTCAAAGCTATCACTCCTTTCCAGATATATGATTATTTCCAATATATTCCTTTTCTCATTCACCCATGAATACATTTGCAGAGCTGGGGGCAAATTTCATCCCCATTGCCGTTCCTTGTTTGTATGCAGTTATGTTCAAACCAGAAGTAGTTGTGGTTCAGTCTAAATTCTATTCCATGTAAGATGAATACTGTCCGGGTTTCTTACAGTTTTTGTTTTGCAGATTGAAGTGCATTGTATATGGCATTAAATCCTTCATCTATTATAGTATATAGTGATGCCACATTCGCCACTACTAAACAGCGCTCTGAAGACCATATGAAATTTTGTACAATGTTTTTAATGCTAGTGGTATCTTTCAAGTGGGAAGGAACTTGGATGATGTAGGGCTGTAGAAAGGGATCTATATATTCTGATACATGTGCTGTTATGGAGTCGATACCTGACACCATCGGTCTTCCAGTCTTATTCTTATGGACTTTTGGTAGGAAGTAAAATACTGAAGTCTTAGGGTGCTGTATGCTTAAAAAAAATCCAATTATTTTTTAGTTAAGATGCCCTCTTCTTTGGCTTTTTATGATGACATCTTGTAAAGTCTTGGATATTTCTTTGGAAGGGGTTTTACCTGAGGATGTTGTATGTCTCCTCATCCCATAATAATCTATTTGCTTATGTAAGCTAGTCTTCCATGGAGAGGATGACAATACCTCCTTCCTTGTAACACAAGGGGTAAAAAACGTTTAGGCAATCGGCCCCCTTTCCAGAGATGCAGGCACAGCTACTGTAGAACACCAAACTCACGAACCGCCAATAAGGGAATGCTCCAAACTCCCGAACTGCATACAATATAGCACTCCAAACTCCCGAACTGGAACCATACGAATCACTGCTAGCAGACGAATAGGAAAAGCATCTAAGCGGCTTACACTCCTGGCAATCAGTCTCTATCAGCATTCAGTAAATCCCCCCAAAGACGAGACAAGGCTCCGTGTTGCGGGTCAAGCAGTGGTCTGTTTAATGAGGGCTACCTGCCCAGTATTTATGCAGGTCTCCCACCTGGTGGACACTCCCCTAGGGGACCAAATGGGAGACTGTGACAAAAGACAGACAAGTAGACAAATAGGACACACAGTCACAATATATTCTCACAATGCATCCTGGCTTCCTCCCCTCTGCCCTGGGAGATAATTGGGAGGTAATTAAATTATCTCCCAAGACAAAGGCAAAACTCCATTACACATGTGGGGATACAAAACCAGTATTATACTTTAAAATACATAAAGTAACATTTATTACATAAAACACAGACATGTAACATATCCCCAGATAGCTCAGGTCTGAGCGCACATTATTAAGCGAATGGCGCTCAGACCACATGAATACAGTTTAATCGCCATGGAGCCAAAGTCTTTACACAGTCAGTTCTCATGTGAATGGGCTCCATGGGATTCCTATCTGGGGTATAACATAGTCAAGCAAAACTACCGAACACCGGGCCGTTCGTGCACTTTCACCGAACAAGAAGGGAGGTCGGCGGCTTCAGCGGTGTTCGCGCAAAACTGTGTCCGATTTTAGTTCCATGAATTAAGCATCGAACACCGCTGTGCGTTCGCGTGTTTAAAATGGCCACGACCTCGTGTTCGTGATACGAATGGCGGCCACCCAGCATTCGTCAATTAAGCTGCGGTTAACCGCAGCTTCAGGGAGGCTAATTGCCGGCACACTCCAGCTCCCAGGTGGTCTAGTCATTCGTGCGGTTGTTCGGTAGATTGAATCTACCGAACACCAGGCAGAAAAGCACGAATAAGTCTTTTCTGCAGAGAAAAAGATGTCTTTTAACAGGGGGCCATAGTCCAAAGGCAGCAGGCGAGCAACCAGGCTTCTCCAATACAATGTGGCGAGATTGGTCTCTTCACATTCCTTATCTGCCAATTTAATAATGATGTCCAAATTTTGTGCCAAGTCTTCTAGATCTTCTATTTTCCCCTATTGAGGTTATGTCTTGGGTATTTCGCATTTGAGAAATGGTTGCTACTGAAAAAAACACTCTCACCACCCTACTTTACTCACCAAGAGGAAGTAAAGTGATTTTTCACATTCGGAAAACTGCTGGAAAGCCAAACAGAAGACAATGGAAGTTCTAGAATTTTTTCTTATAGTTTTATGGGATTTTATATATGTTTGGCATATCAATAGAAATTCTGATCATAAGAATTGTGTTATAGTTTAGGGGTCCCCAACCTAGACCTCATGGACCACCAACAGTCCTGGTTTTGGCAGTATCTCCGTTTGAATAAGAAAGGGAAATACACAAATACTGGACTGTTGATGGGTCATGACTGGTTTGGGGACCACTGCTATAGACAATAGCCTTTATACACATTAAGATCAATAAATTATATTTATAACTTATATGGTTGGTTGTTATCATTATTATATACTGAATTTGATATTTTGTAGGTAGTTGTGGTATTCGGTTCATTTGTCCATATATATTTATCAGCAGAGGTTATTCCTATTTTAGAGATAGTACAGTCCCTTTTTCTGTATATTTAACTGCATGTCTAGGTTAGCGGTATTATCCTAACAGCTGCCGTCCCTCTTAGTCCCAACCCTTCTCCCTGTTTTTTGTATTTTTTTGTTTATTTTCCTCTTCTTGATTATATATTTTTATTTGAATTAGATTAGTTGCTGCCTAAAATAAAAAACATTTTGAGTGGAGACAAATTACGTAAAGATATAAAAGGTGTGATATGAGGACAGAGTTAAAGATCTGTTTGTAAGATATTCCAACGGGATTCTCCTATCTCCTGAGAATGTCCCCATAATGTACATAAACCATGTCATTTCCTCGGCAAACTCTCCAGCTTTTAATGTGAGTGGACCAATAACGTAAGTCGGACAAGCATTTGGTCAGTGACTTGAGAACCAATTTGCAAAGTTTTAACCATTATGTCTCCCAACTTGGCTACAGTGGAGATTTTTTTTAGTCACTTTGCTGTGAGCAGACCCGTGTGTTCATGCTACAATTATAATTAATATTTCACCAACATATTCTGCAGTGCTGTACAATGTGACAGACCCCATGCAGAGCCTGTGGCTCCCTAGGAGATCTCCAGAGAGCAGTTTATTTGTATAGAATATCATAACAAGATTTCTAATGACAAGAAATTTAAAGATCTCCATCTAGCCCAGCGAACTGGTTGTTAGTGAGTGTTGATTTATAGCTAAATGAGATATTTTACATTTCCTAGGACCTATTTATTTTCACCTTCTTTTCTTGCGTTCCTTGGTCCTTTTAAGACAACCCATAGTCATAAATATCTGTTCCTATTCTTTCTTTATTGAAATCTGCACTTTTTGTAAAATAAAAAAGAGTGTTTCAAGTGTTCCTTTAACTTGCCTAGACTATGTAGGACACACATAGAATATCTACATCGCACATTGACCTTGACCATGATTCTACCAACGCTTTGTGGAGTTTACACTGTCATTTGTTCTCTTTATTTCTGTGGACTTTTGTGAACTGCTAACCTTTTAAATCTTAAAGTCCGTTATTAGTGTGATGGACTTGGTTCGTGGTGATCGATGGGAGAATAATCAGACGGAAGTGAATGAATTTATCCTTCTGGGGTTTCTACATATCTCAAACTGGAAATGTGAGATGTTTATTGTCTTCTTGATCATCTTTCTCATGACCTTGATAGGTAACAGTTTAATTATTTTAGCCATTAAAGTTAATGTGGAGCTGCATAGTCCTATGTATTTCTTTTTGGGGAACCTTTCTTGGCTGGAGATCTGTTACACGTCTATCACAATACCCAACATACTGTCAGACATCTTACAAAACAGTATTGTTATCTCCTGTGCTGGCTGTATGACCCAGGTCTATCTTTTCACTTTTTGTGCCACTGCAGAATGCATCCTTCTGGCCGCCATGGCTTGTGACCGCTATGTGGCCATCTGCCAACCTTTACGCTACACGACAATTATTAATGGGGCAGTATGCAACTATCTATCAGCATTTGCCTTGCTAAGTGGGCTTCTTAACTCAACTATCAACACCCCTCTCACAGCCAGTCTCATGTTCTGCAGTGTCAATGCAACAGACCGCTTGTACTGCGAGGTCCAGCCCTTAATTCGGCTCTCCTGTGCAGACACTTCGCTTAATGACATATTTGTCACTGCCTCCGCTGCCGTATTTGGGGTGAGCTGCCTTATTTTTATTTTAACTTCCTATATTTTTATAGTCTCTGCCATCCTGAGGATCCCACGCCAGAACAGCCAACATAAGTCTTTCTCCACCTGTGCTTCCCATATCACGGTGGTCATCCTGTACTATGGGTCACTCACCTTCATGTATCTCTTGCCCAATTCCTGGCGGAAGCTAGACTTCATAGGGTCTATGATTTATTCCATATTTACCCCCAAGCTTAACCCTATCATTTACAGCCTGAGGATCAGGAAGGTCAAACAAGCACTAGCAGCCATGTTCATTGGGCTATGTGCACCAATGACAAACAATTTGTTGAAAATAAAGTTAAGGAAGAGGTAAAAACAATTATCATCACTTTGGTAACAGGACAGCAATTTCTTATTGATATATTGTGTGACACAGACTCGAGTCTGACTCGTATTTTCCTTTAACTTAGCGGCTTCTCCTTGAAATCATGAGTGATGACCACCAAACACTCAAAATGGTCTCTGATCTCCTCAAACATCTCCTGTCTCCCGTAATAAGCCATCTCTACATCCATCAACATGCCGGACCTTACCATAATGTGGATTTTCTTCAGAAAGTTCACTGAATTATTAGATGATAAAATGTTTATAATAGACATGAGAAATTGTGCTGCCCCAGCTTAAAAACTATCTGAACATGATGAGAAATGAATTATGGAAACATATGCGGTGCTGAGGTTAGCCATCGCTCTTATATTATGTTAACATATCAATAAATCTGGCTTTATGGTCTTTGTTTTTAGGACACTATAAGGCAAACACCTGGTCATATTCTTTAGATCTCCTGTTTAACTCTTTATATTTTCACTCATTATTTGGCAGCATTTAAACCATCTCCTGTACGCCGAGTCATGCACCAGTTATATAACACTGGACAGGTTTAGCAGGAGAGACGGGAAGTAGAAATGCATATGCTGTTATATTATGTGGAATGGGGTAACAAACTGTAACATTCTTGAAGGTGATAGTAGGGGTGCTGTTTGCTTTCAGGGGTTCCCTCAAAGACTGTAGAGTTTGTTGGCCGACTTATCATAAATTTCCTCTTATGAAAATTCTGGGGGTTCACTAGGCGATATAAGGTCTCTCAAGCTGCATGCATTGTTTCCTTTTCTATTTACGGGGTTCACGACATGCACTTTGCATTCATTGTAATTTTACAGATACATTTCACCTTTAATGTAACTTTGTAGCCTCCATGTGTTATGTAATGTTGGGATGATCATACATAACGTTTGTTTGGTTCTTGTTTTGTTGGTATTTTTGCAGTCACTTGACTATGTCTTGTAATTTTCGAGACACTCTTTGGTTATCCTCACCCTGTGCCAATGGTTGGCATTACAACACGTCCCGGTTTGCGACCCCACAGGCCCCTATCTGGGGGTATAAATCAGTACCTAGAATCTAGGGGGACATTTCTTTACTCTCACAGTGCCACTGCCGTCTAAAGGACCACTCCCCCTTTTATCGCCCATCAGGCAGATCATTCCCATTCAACAAATGAAAAACTCTTTAATGTTTATCGGATTTATTTTCAGTGTTTGTGCTACATAAACATTTGCTGGAAAATGTACTGGGTTTCAGCGCCACCTGCTGGATAACGAATGGGGTCCACACTTCTTCTTACAAGGCACATCCACTGACGAAGCTGCTCACATCTTTGTTCTTGCAGTAGTTGTTCCATGCAACCCTAAAAATAAAATACAAAACACGTTAAATTACAGGTTATTGTTCTCAATCATTTTTATACAGAATAAAGAAGTACTGAATATTATATAGTTACATAGTAACATCATTACATGAGACAAGTCCCATCAAGTATTCCCACAATGAAGAAAACAGAATGATCTTTCCTGCAATAACCTCGTCCGTCCTACATTCAGGAACAAAGCTTAACAAGCTGAAGCAATTCTAAATATTTTTTTTTCAATCTTTTTCACCTATTATCACAGCTTGACTTCTTATTCCGAATTGTGCGTTCTCAGTCTGTTACAATTCATTCAATACTGGCATAAAGTAAAATAACCAACTATGCCATACGGTGTGTCTGTGTTTGTATGTTACATGTATGCTATACGGTGTGTCTGTGTTTGTATGTTACATGTATGCTATACGGTGTGTCTATGTTTGTATGTTACATGTATGCTATACGGTGTGTCTGTGTTTGTATGTTACATGTATGCTATACGGTGTGTCTATGTTTGTATGTTACATGTATGCTATACGGTGTGTCTATGTTTGTATGTTACGGTGTGTCTGTGTTTGTATGTTACATGTATGCTATACGGTGTGTCTGTGTTTGTATGTTACATGTATGCTATAAGTTGTGTCTGTGTTTGTATGTTACATGTATGCTATAAGTACACTATAAATATATAAGCACTAGTATTTTCTTCTGTGTTTTATTCCCCCTTTATATATTCCAGTACACCAGACCCTCCATACTTGATTTAAAGGGGTAATCAACGTTTGCATGTTAAGTACCACTAAGCGCTCCACCTATTTTTTAATTGAGATTATTTCTTGGTGATTGTCTGTCCTATTATACCAGAGGTATCAATGTATGTCAGCGATCTCTTTATCGCCATTCCCTTACCATGCACCCATGCCGTTGGGATCGCGGACAACTCTCTTGGCGCATGTGATGTCATCAGAGATGTTGTCGTCCATCAGACCTTGAGGAATGAAAGGTACGATAAGACGTCAGTAAATTGTTCCAGTAATCACCACGGGAATGAAAGATGAGGTTATTTATTAAGTTTGCAGGAATGCAAAGTGAATTAAACATTTCAAGTCCAATTAGCCAAATCTGAAATATTCTCCAAGACAGAGAGGTTTTCAATTTTTTTCAGTTTACTTTGAATTACTTTAGAATTCCAACAATTCACACATTAGTGAAACACCATTAGTGAGAGAGATCTCGTGATTATAATGGTGAAAATACTCACTGGAACAGTTAATGCTACACGCTGACACAGCGCCGGAGGTCTTGCCATCGTTGCACCACCAGTAGCTGTTAATCTGGAAAATCCCATAGTCGCGGCTCCAGCCGTTATCGTAGAGGGCGTTCGTGGTGTACTTGCTTTCGTAGTAAGACAAGCACATCCCTGATTAATCAATCGATCAGTTCATGTAGAAATAAAGGAACTTGGGTTATTTCCTTAACACAGCTTATTTGTTGTAATTGGATTTTCTTTCGCAAGAAACATAGATCGTGCATTCTGTCTCACATGCTGTAGGCCCAGCCTGCAATATATGTTTGTTCCCCTAATTTATGTCAAAAGAAAACCAAATACCATAACAGCCAGGCCCGGACTGGCCATCGGGCAAACCAGGCAAATGTCCGGTGGGCCGTGATGGCCATGGGCTTAGGCTGGCAAGGGAGATCAAAAAATCTCCCCTGCTGGCCCTTGCATAACAGCTTGGCCCCCAGGAGAGGGTCTGAACAGCTCCGTTCCCTCATCGTCCGAAAAAATGAATTTGGTTATGGAGCAAAGAGCCTCCAGGCAACACGCAGGGCAACCCTCTGGTAACCCGTGGCAATGTTCTGAAACTCCAGCTCTCGCGAGAGAAAGGCATGTTCTGTACCCTGTGGAGGTACAGACCACATCACAAGCCCACTGTATCACCAGGGATGATCATCAGCATGCTCCCTCTCCCCCTGCAAGGTAATAAGGGGAAAGGGGACTAAATGTGTAGGTTTAAAAAAAAAAAAATAATAATAATAATTTAAATAATGAAATTGGCAAATTGATTATTTAACCCTATCCAGCCCTTATATACATAAACTATACCCCACCACTTACACCCCCTATAGACACTCTCTATATACACACTACCCCTCCTGCACCTACACACTATACCCCTATACATGCTCACTACACCCCCTGCACCTACACACTATACCCCCTATACATACACACTACGCCAGGTCCTCACTAAAAAAATAAATGGCAGTAAATGAAGAGGTTTAACCCTGAGATCACATGGGCTGTACGTAATAACAGACCGTATAACCAGACTCTGCCCGGCAGAACGCAGGCTGATCAGGCAGACTCACTTTTAACATTAATAGGAAAGCCACCTAGGGACACACCCTATTCTGCTGGATAAATACTGACTGAGGGGCTGCACAGGAAAAGTGCTACTCTGACGTGTGTAGTAGAATTCAAATACTGTACGTGGGAAATCCCATCATTCGCCTTCCAGTTACTAATACCAGGCATTAGTCGGCCAGTCTTATACAAAAACTCTGGGCGAATGTTGCACACTCTGGTAAAAAAAGTTCCCATAAACACACTCATTTATACTTTTCCCGTTCTGTCCTTGGTATGTTGTGGGGGGGGAGGGGGGAGGGTGTTAATGCTGAGTAAATTTATTACAAATTTATATCAAATTTAAAAGGATGCGAAGTCTGGATGTCTGGAATGCAGGGCTGGATTTACTAAAAATTAGACTAGGCAGCTGCTTACAGACGCCTTTCCACAAGGGGTGCATATTCTGATTCCAAAAGTGGGTTTTGTTTTTTGTTTTCTGTCATCTTGCTACGTGGTAATCGTACTTTGATGAAACTTTGTAGCCAGTGACAGACAATGTCTTCATCCTGAATGCTCCGTACCAGTGATCAAACAGAGAACTGGATTTTTGGGGGGAGGAGATGGCACCTGAGATGTAAATACTCACAGTTGGCCAGGCTGTATCCGTTATAGCCATCCATTCCAGCCTTCTTCAAAGTAGAAGCCAGCTCACATTTTGTGAACACCTTAGCCTTGATTCCCACGCAGAGAGCGAGGAGGATGAGACTGAGGAAAGCCTTCATAGTGGCGATATTTGGGGTATCCAGTGGCAGAGTTCTGGGTACACTGCCGGGCTTTATATAGAGGCATTGACATCTAGTAACTGATTAACCTCATACGTCATAAATGATTAAACCATATCTCTCCCTTTACCTTTATTACGTGAAAACACACATGCACCTATTATATAATGTTTTTAGCACTCAAAATAGACTTGGAAATAATCCAAGATTTATATATACGAGGGGCTGGAAATTTCCACTCGCCCCATAGCCATTGGCGAGTGTAAATCAGGCCTGGCAAGGAGAAATTCACCATTGGCTAATGGCCTATGGACCCTGCAGGCTTGCCATTGGCTTGGTCAGGGAGTGATAGGCAGGGCCGCCCCAGCACATTGTGCTGCCTGGCTCCAAGGATGAAATCCCCCCCCCCCCGGGTGGGGTGTATTATATTGATTTTTTTGTATTTATTATAGACATAACGGTATATAAAAATTAAGCTTACTATATAAAATACATGCATAAATATGTAGATATAGATATTACTCTCTGAAATCAAATACATTGAGTTTTGAATATTTTTTAAAATAAACTTTGTCCTTTTCATTGACCCATATTAGTGCACAAATCCACACTGACCCATGCAGATACACATACTCACTCACATGGACTCAGTGACCTGTACACACAAGCACACGCACACTCAGTGACCCATAAACACACTCAGTGACCCACCCAGATACACACACACTCAGTGACCCATACAGAAATACACACACACTGACCCATACAGAAATACACACACTCAGTGACCCATGAGGAAATACACACACTCTGTGACCCATACAGAAATACACACACACTGACCCATACAGAAACACGTACACTCAGTGACCCATAAACACACTCAGTGACCCACACAGATACACACACACTCAGTGACCCGTACAGAAATACACACACTCAGTGACCCGTGAGGAAATACACGCACTCTGTGACCTATACAGAAATACACACACTCAGTGACCCATGAGGAAATACACGCACTCTGTGACCTATACAGAAATACACACACTCAGTGACCCGTGAGGAAATACACGCACTCTGTGACCTATACAGAAACACACACTCAGTGATCTATACAGATACAAACACACTCAGTGTTCTATACAGAAACACACACTCAGTGATCTATACAGATACACACACACGCAGTGTTCTATACAGAAACACACACACTCTCAGTGACCAATACAGATTTACACACACACTCAGTGATCTATACAGAAACACATACACTCAGTGACCCATACAGATACACACACTCAGTGACCCATACAGAAACACACACAGACACACACTCACTCAGTGACCCATACAGAAACACACACACACACACTCAGTGACCCATACAGAAATACACACACAGTGACCCATACAGAAAAGCACATGCACAGTGACCCATACAGAAATACACATGCACAATGACCCATAATGAAACACACACACAGTGACCCGTACAGAAACACACACGCACAGACACTGAGTGACCCATACAGAAACACACACACCCAGTGACCCAAACAGAAACACACACATTCAGTGACCCATAGAGAAACACACACACTCAGTGACCCATACAGAAACACACACACACACACACACAGTGACCCATACAGAAACAAACACACACACAGTGACCCATACAGAAATACACACACACTTAGTGATCTATGCACACACAGACCCACGAAGACACTGACACACATTAAACTTTGCTGAAACATACAAACACTTACAGCATGTTCCCTTCAATTTACTAGAGTCTTTCAGAGAGTGTGGCCGCCGGGATATGACATATTTCCCTGCGGACTCTATAGCTCTCTGTAGAGCAAGGAGCAGCGATACGCCATCACTCCTCGCTCCTCCCTGACTCCGAGCAGTGGAGTGAGAGAACCTAATAAGCAGCCAGCTGGCCGGTTACCTGTTGGGCTAGTCGGGCACTGGAGACAGCTAGGGAGATGCTCCATGCAAAGCGGCAATGAGAGGGGCAGCCTGTCAATGCAACGAGTGGAAGACGAGGACCTGTGTTACAAAAGGAGGTGATAATCTGTGCCTGCTGGAAAAAATGCGTTACGTGATATTGAATACCCTTACAGTGGGGTGTATAAATACATATATATGTACTTTTGTTTCTCCCTGTCCCTTGTTTAGGTCTCAGTGGGAACGTCTGTGTGAGTTTGGATTAGCTTATCATTTCATTGAAGAAGACCCCTGTATAGACATTATCACTGATGCACAAAATGTATATTTTTGCTACAGCTGTATATTTTTAATAATGTTTAAATGGTCATTTTCTATGGGTGCATACCCTAATATAATATATATTTGTGATTGGTTACAATAGTGATCTGTGACGGACCACCTGGCACTCCGACTGGGTGCCTCCGCCAATCACTGCTTCCTAGTACCTCTGAGTACTTCCAAGCACCGCACCAGACACCATCAGCACTGTAGTCCCCACTTCCAGTGTTACAGCTTGGCTGGGGTCTCGCTGTCCTCCACCCACCCTAGGCCCAAGACCAGCATCCAGCTTCCAGTGGGTAGACCTCTCCTCCAAGAGAGTGTAGCAATATGCTCTTTAAAAAGCAAGTGATTATAATCCCAGGGGAGTATAGTGATATAGCAATCCCCAGGGTAGATACAGCCGTTTCCCCCACACATGAGATGAGACTCTATGTTGAGGGTAAGCAGGAACTTGTTTAATGGTAGCCACAACTAGCCTTATATGCATGTCCCCATGCAAGGGGCACTCCCCCCCTGGACCTGAGAGTAAACCACAGTAGAAACAAATACACAATTACATTGGCTCTCAGATCCAGAACACTCCCATACATAATAAGACAATCCCTCCCCTGTGCCTGGGAGATAATTGAGTCATCCACTGTAGTTAACTTCATTATCTCCAGGCACAGAAAACATACATTTTTACAAAACCCCCAAAATATATTTAAACACATAAAACCCCTGATAGCCCCGATCTGGCTGACCAACATATCCAAAAATCACCCAGATCGGTTCAGGGGTTCAAGAATTTCCTGGAAGTCATAATTTGACCGACCGCACAAATGGTCCCATGACCAAAACAGTTCCAGAGAATCACGGCTTGCGGTCGGTCTAGTTCGGTAGTTTAAAAACCAAACAAACTACCAAACACAGTCAATGTTCTTACCCTGGAGCTTGTTTTCCTTGTTCGTGGAACGTTTCCACCAAACAGTGTCTTTCTAAGTGTTGTAGTGTCCAAAAATAGTTCCATGAACTCGATGGCCAAACACCGCTGCCTGCATTCATGCGAACAAGATGGCCGCCACCTCGTGGTCATCCATAGGAATTGCGGCCACCCAGATGAACACTTAGAACACTGCAAGGAAATTGCTACAAAGTATCAATTAGACTTAACAAGCTCCAGAGTGGTCTCCAGTTCATGCGACTGTTTGGTTCCCGAACCATATAGTCCAAATATATACGAACTGAGACTTTTACATTACATTTTACAGGGTCCATACTCTGTGGGCAGGAGGCTGGCAAGCAGGCTCCTCCAGGAACTCGTGGCAAACTCACTTGGAAAGGGGAGTTTGTCACACAATCTAATTATGATAAGAGGATTAATATGTAATTTAAGATAGAAGAATGTCGGTTGTGGTCGGCCTGGAGAAAATTAGGGGGAAAAAGGTATTTCACTCAAAATTCAACCTGGACATCATTTATTATAGGTTGGATAGGCTATTATCTATATTTCGTGTTCCGTTAGACCAGGTTTAGTCTGTTTGAGTAATAGCACAAAATGGTCTTCTCGTCCATTGAAATCTTCTATCTTGCATTTGGTCGGGTCTGAATTACTGGCTACTGTTAACGCTTTTGGTCTAACCGCAATGAGCTAGATATTTGGCAGTCTTAATGACGGTGTTTTGTGACTTTATCAAACAGACCGGTGTCAAAAATATCTGGAAGAGCTCTGAACCTGGGGCCGTCGATTGATAGCCATTTCGGAAAGTCTGGTATGTCTAACCTTTCTATGCCTCTTAATAGACTTGTGACTGTAACACAAATACTTTGTTACTAGGGATGTTTGTAAAGTTATGGTGTTGTATGCCCGTTAAGTAAAGTTTAATAATATTGTAGAAGAACTTTAAGCTGAGTTGGCAAAGGATAAACACAGTTATTATGTCTAGGGCAGAAATCTCAGGTGTGTGAAACTCTTAGGCAAAGTGGTTCAATATTCAGAATGCTCTGCCATAAATTTTGATAGCCGTACCATTCCAGGCTTCCAGAAATCTTTGTCACATTTTAAGGTCACTCCTAGCACCCTCGCCCAATATTACCCTAATGTAATCATCTGGGAGGCCCGGCATGGCAAAGTTCAGTGTGCTCAGCCACGATGGTAACCCTTTCTGTGTGCAAGAACACAGCAATAAGCATGCCCTGATGGTGTCCTGGGTAAGCAGAACTTTTCCCATGGGTAGACTTGATTGTCATGGTGTTCAAGGGAACTCCTAGCGAGGTGATTCCATTAAGGGGACCCTCTGCATTAACAGATACTGAAACGCCAAGATTGTTGGACAGAGTATTAGTCTCTCTGATGCCAGATGGTGTCATGTCAGCTTTCTCGATCAACAGGAAATGGTCTAGATAATGGGCGACTGTTGGACATCTGCAGCGCTTGTGAAGGAGACACTGCAAATTCTCTGCAAATATGTCAAAACTCTCTGGCTGCGCCTTGTCACAAAATAATATTTATCCCCTCATATAATGTCACAAACATGTCACAAATGTACATATTCCATGTATCTACTACCCTTTCTATATCACTGTTACTGCTCCCACTGGAAGGCTATTCCATGTATCTACTACCCTTTCTATATCACAGTTACTGCTCCCACTGGAAGGCTATTCCAGGTACTACTACCCTTTCTATATCACTGTTACCGCTCCCACTGGAAGGCTATTCCAGGTATCTACTACCCTTTCTATATCACTGTTACCGCTCCCTCTGGAAGGCTATTCCATGTATCTACTACCCTTTCTATATCACAGTTACCGCTCCCACTGGAAGGCTATTCCAGGTATCTACTACCCTTTCTATATCACTGTTACCGCTCCCACTGGAAGGCTATTCCAGGTATCTACTACCCTTTCTATATCACTGTTACCGCTGCCACTGGAAGGCTATTCCAGGTATCTACTACCCTTTCTATATCACTGTTACTGCTCCCACTGGAAGGCTATTCCAGGTATCTACTACCCTTTCTGTATCACTGTTACTGCTCCCACTGGAAGGCTATTCCAGGTATCTACTACCCTTTCTGTATCACTGTTACCGCTCCCACTGGAAGGCTATTCCAGGTATCTACTACCCTTTCTGTATCACTGTTACCGCTCCCACTGGAAGGCTATTCCAGGTATCTACTACCCTTTCTGTATCACTGTTACCGCTCCCACTGGAAGGCTATTCCATGTATCTACTACCCTTTCTGTATCACTGTTACCGCTCCCACTGGAAGGATATTCCATGTATCTACTACCCTTTCTATATCACTGTTACTGCTCCCACTGGAAGGCTATTCCAGGTATCTACTACCCTTTCTATATCACTGTTACTGCTCCCACTGGAAGGCTATTCCAGGTATCTACTACCTTTTCTATATCACTGTTACTGCTCCCACTGGAAGGCTATTCCATGTATCTACTACCCTTTCTATATCACTGTTACTGCTCCCACTGGAAGGCTATTCCAGGTATCTACTACCCTTTCTATATCACTGTTACTGCTCCCACTGGGAGGCTATTCCAGGTATCTACTGCCCTTTCTATATCACTGTTACTGCTTCCACTGGAAGGTTATTCCAGGTATCTACTGCCCTTTCTATATCACTGTTACTGCTCCCACTGGAAGGCTATTCCAGGTATCTACTACCCTTTCTATATCACTGTTACTGCTCCCACTGGAAGGCTATTCCAGGTATCTACTACCCTTTCTATGTCACTGTTACTGCTCCCACTGGAAGGCTATTCCAGGTATCTACTACCCTTTCTATATCACTGTTACTGCTCCCACTGGAAGGCTATTCCAGGTATCTACTACCCTTTCTATATCACTGTTACTGCTCCCACTGGAAGGCTATTCCAGGTATCTACTACCCTTTCTATATCACTGTTACTGCTCCCACTGGAAGGCTATTCCAGGTATCTACTACCCTTTCTATATCACTGTTACTGCTCCCACTGGAAGGCTATTCCAGGTATCTACTACCCTTTCCATATCACTGTTACTGCTCCCACTGGAAGGCTATTCCAGGTATCTACTACCCTTTCTATATCACTGTTACTGCTCCCACTGGAAGGCTATTCCAGGTATCTACTACCCTTTCTATATCACTGTTACTGCTCCCACTGGAAGGCTATTCCAGGTATCTACTACCCTTTCTATATCACTGTTACTGCTCCCACTGGAAGGCTATTTCAGGTATCTACTACCCTTTCGATATCACTGTTACTGCTCCCACTGGAAGGCTATTCCAGGTATCTACTACCCTTTCAATATGACTGCCTTTACTGCTTTGACAGACACAGGACACAATTAAATAATAATATTTGATAGTCATTGTGAGCAAACACATGAAGAAATGGGGAAACACGTCTTAGAAAACCCACCTTTTTGCCTGACAATGTTGTTGGGGAACACTGATGTTTGGGGATCAGTAATTATGACCCCAGTTGCCATGCTGACATTATTAAACAGTGGAGGGATGGTCTCATGATAAATGCTGTTAGATTGAACCATGATTTAGTTAAAAACACTTTGTTTTTGCAGGAAAAAAAAACAGCATCATTGCTAAAAAAAGAAAATATAAATCAACTGTCGCAACGTGCAGCTGGCTGGGAGTCCCATAGCGTCGCCCCCCTCTCCCTCCTCCCCCCCCCTCACCTTCCACCCTCACTCTTTGTATGGGAATCAGACACTTGGACGACAAGGTCGACCTTGCTGGGTTTATTATTATTTCAGGTGAAGATTGGATCCGTCAGGTGAGTGATGTCAGCCAGCTGATTGGTCGTCGAACCTGGCGGAGCGCAATATTAATACCTCTGTCACCTGACGCACTGACTGCCTGCGACACTTTGTCTCCACCTCTCTGTGTGGATTGTATGACGGTATCATGGCGGCTTTCAGAGTGTACCCCGAGAAATGCAGGCGCTGAATGGAATTCACCATGTCTGTACATACCGCGCAAAGAGCAAAACGGGTGTAACAATGAATTGTATTATAACAGACAGACAGACAGAGGGAGGGAGACAGACAGACAGAGAGAGAGGCAGACAGACAGAGAGAGAGAAAGACAGACAGAGGGAGAGACAGACAGACAGAGAGAGAGAGAAAGACAGACAGAGGGAGAGACAGACAGACAGAGAGAGAGATAGACAGACAGAGAGAGAGGCAGACAGACAGAGAGAGAGAAAGACAGACAGAGAGAGAGGGAGACAGACAGAGAGAGAGAAAGACAGACAGAGGGAGAGACAGACAGACAGAGAGAGAGAGAAAGACAGACAGAGGGAGAGACAGAGAGGGAGAGAGAGACAGACAGAGAGAGAGACAGACAGACAGAGAGAGAGATAGATTGCATTTAGAGAGAAAGGACAGAGAGAGAAAGACAGACAGAGAGAGAGGCAGACAGACAGAGAGAGAGAAAGACAGACAGAGGAGAGGCAGACAGACAGAGAGAGAGAGAAAGACAAAGAGAGAAAGGGGGAGACAGACAGTATAGAGAGAAAGACAGACAGAGGGAGAGGCATATTGAGAGAGAAAGACAGACAGAGGGAGAGACAGACAGACAGAGAGAGAGAGAAAGACAGACAGAGGGAGAGACAGACAGACAGAGAGAGAGATAGACAGACAGAGAGAGAGGCAGACAGACAGAGAGAGAGAAAGACAGACAGAGAGAGAGGCAGACAGACAGAGAGAGAGAAAGACAGACAGAGGGAGAGGCAGACAGACAGAGAGAGAGAAAGACAGAGAGAAAGGGGGAGAGACAGAGAGGGAGAGAGAGACAGACAGAGGGAAAGAGAGAGAGATTGAGAGGGACTTGTAAATTGAGATGGAGAGAGAGAGACTGGCAGAGGTAAAGAGAGACAGAGCTAGAGAAAGGGAAAGAGAGACTGATAGATTGTGAGAGACAGAGATAGACCGAGAGCGAGACAGTCAGAGGGAAGGAGAGATAGAGTAAGGGAAGAGATATTGATTGATTGACTGATTGATTGAGAGAGACAGAGACAGTCAGAGGGAAGTATAGACAGAGATAGAGTAAGGGAGAGATACTGATAGATTGAGAGAGCTATATGCAGAGAGTGTAAGACAGCAATGGGACAGAGAGTGACTGAGTACTGAGAGACAGAGAGAAAGGGAGAGAGACAGACAGAAGGAGAGAGAGACTGATAGATTGAGAGAGAGAGAGACAGACAGAAGGAGAGAGAGACTGACAGAGGGAAAAAGAGACTGATAGATTGAGAGAGAGAGACAGACAGAGAAATATGCAGAGTTGTAAGACAGCAATGGGACAGAGAGTGACTGAGTAATGAGAGACAGAGAGAAAGGGAGAGAGACAGACAGAAGGAGAGAGAGACTGACAGAGGGAAATAGAGACTGATAGATTGAGAGAGAGAGACAGACATATAAATATGCAGAGAGTGTAAGACATCAATGGGACAGAGAGTTACTGAGTACAGAGACAGCCAGAGTTGAGAGGTTTATTTATTAAACTCCACGTTTCACTGAATTGAAAACTGAACGCGACATTCAGACTGTATTCAATAGCTGACAAATACTCCATCCCAGCCGCGGTCATCCTGAATTTCGCATTACAATTTATTACAATTTGATATTATTTAACAGACGTCAGACAGAGCAGTACATCCATCTCTACGTGGCAACCATTCAGTAACACAGGCCGGCTCATTTACTAAACGGTGAACTATTCACCCAGGGCTGAGAAATCTGAGCTGGAACATAGCTGGGGATTATTCCCTAAACGGTGTACTATTCGCCGGGGCCTGAGAAATCTGAGCTGGAACATAGCTGGGAAACTAACAAAAACATCTGTCAGAAATAGCGGGGCTGTGACTGTGGCGCAGATGTAGAATTTCTCCAATTCTTCTATAGTTAGTTTAATTCTCAGCTTAATGTTTAGTAAATAAGTCCCAGGACTAACAGATATTTGGTTTTGAAATGAGAAATTTCCAGCAGTTCACAGTTTACTAAATAACCTGAAATTTTCTTCAGAATTCACTATTTCAAATAGATTCTGCGAATAACTTCAAGGATTCTAGATCGCCAGTGTTAAAGTGACACGCCATCTCCAACGTCCGCTACAATACCATCTAGAATGTCTCTAGAATACTACCTACAACGCCCTCTAGAATACCACCTAGAACATCTCTAGAATACCACCTAGAACGTCTCTAGAATACCACCTAGAATGTCTTTAGAATACCACCTAGATCGTCTCCAGAATACCACCTAGAACACCCTTTAGAATACCACCTAGATCGCCTCTAGAATACCACCTAGAATGCCCTGTAGAATACTACCTAGAACCCCCTCTAGAATGCCACATAGAATGCCCTCTAGAATACCACCTAGAACGTCCTCTAGAATACTACCTAGAACATCTCTAGAATGCCACCTAGAACACCCTCTACAATACTACCTAGAACGTTTCTAGAATACCACC
Source organism: Pelobates cultripes (assembly GCA_933207985.1). NCBI lineage: Eukaryota > Metazoa > Chordata > Amphibia > Anura > Pelobatidae > Pelobates > Pelobates cultripes. The sequence continues at coordinate 147,583,984 of OW240920.1, read as the reverse complement.
TAGAATGCCTCTAGAATACCACCTAGTACGCCTCTAGAATACCACCAAGAACGTCTCTAGACTACCACCTAGAAAGCTCTCTAGAATACCACCTAGAATGTCCTCTAGAATACCACATAAATACTATCTAGAGCCCATCTTAGAATGCCGCGTGAAATGCCGTCTAGAATGCCACCTAAAGCACTGGGTGCATGTTATCTAGAACACCATGTGAAATGCCATCTAGAACATCACCTAAAGTGTGCAAAACTAGCCACTTATTTGTACAAGAGACTGAGTTGGTTTGACTATTTAAAGGTTCCCTAATAGAATATGGATATTTTGTTCGTTAGTCAAATCAACCACTGAACGGGGAGACCACTCAAGGGAGTCGTGTGCCTCCAATTGACTATTGTAACACCAAAACACTGCAAGGTTCTAAATGTTTGGATGGGTGGCCGACGTTCGTATAACCATCTTTGCGCACGAACGCATAGCTGTATTTGGTCGTCGAGTGCGTGGAACTATAATCGGACACTCAACCGCACGAACACCGCTGTACTTCCATACTCATTTCCCTTCGTCTAGAATGAGCGGCATTCGACTGAATTGAACAAACGAACACTAGGCACACGACTATCCAATTCATGAACAATTGCATTTGTTATTTTAATAGTAAAAACTTCCGAAAGAAGACCGGTCAAAGCATATAACCACATAGAACTGTTTTGGGGCTTCGCTTCGTGGTTGACGGGTCTAACCTTCACTCAAATGGCATTCCTAGTCTACTGAACGGATCTGAGCGGTATTTCGACAGATTGGGCGTTCAGATCCCTGCTATTCGGTGAAGTGTCTTTTGTGGAGTCCTGATTAATATTATGGGAGTTATGATGTTTTAAAATATTGTTTAATTTTCTGTACTTGGGAGATAATCTAATTAAAGGATTGTTCTTACGCAATTATCTTCCAAGTACAGAAAGGGAGTCTGGGAAATGTGTATCGTGCTCTATATATTATTTATTATACAGCACTGACAGTGTGCCCTGCTCTATATATTATTTAGTATACAGCGCTGACAGTGTTCCCTGCTCTATATATTATTTATTATATAGCACTGACAGTGTTCCCTGCTCTATATATTATTTATTATATAGCACTGACAGTGTGCCCTGCTCTATATATTATTTATTATATAGCACTGACAGTGTGCCCTGCTCTATATATTATTTATTATACAGCACTGACAGTGTGCCCTGCTCTATATATTATTTATTATATAGCACTGACAGTGTGCCCTGCTCTATATATTATTTATTATATAGCGCTGACAGTGTGCCCTGCTCTATATATTATTTAGTATATAGCGCTGACAGTGTGCCCTGCTCTATATATTATTTAGTATATAGCACTGACAGTGTGCCCTGCTCTATATATTATTTAGTATACAGCACTGACAGTGTGCCCTGCTCTATATATTATTTATTATATAGCACTGACAGTGTGCCCTGCTCTATATATTATTATATAGCACTGACAGTGTGTCCTGCTCTATATATTATTTATTATATAGCACTGACAGTGTGCCCTGCTCTATATATTATTTATTATACAGCACTGACAGTGTGCCCTGCTCTATATATTATTTATTATACAGCACTGACAGTGTGCCCTGCTCTATATATTATTTATTATACAGCACTGACAGTGTTCCCTGCTCTATATATTATTTATTATATAGCACTGACAGTGTGCCCTGCTCTATATATTATTTATTATTTGGCTTGCTGCTGATATACACACTGCTGTAATAAGCTGTTTCTTGTTTTGTAGGGCACTGGGTACATTTGCCGTTAATGGAGCAAGCAGTATTATTTATTATTATAGCTGTCCCTCTCTGGGGTAAGTGAAGCCAAATTCATTGACTAAAAAGGTAGTGGAGGCACGAAACCATTTCCAGTCAGAGCTGGGAGTGAGAAAAGACAAACAGAGGAACACAATGATTGAAATGTGAACCCCCCCCCCCCCAAAAAAAACAAAAAAAACCAAATTGTGCAGTTTTTTTGTATGTGCTGGTGTGTGTCTGCGTGTCAAGGTGTGTGTATCTGTGTTTTTATGTGTCAGTGTGTGTATCTGTGTGTCAATGTGTATCTGTGGGTGTGTGTGTTTGTGTGTGTGTATATGTATCTGACACACAGATACACACACACTGGCACATAGTGGCACACAGATACACACACACTGGCACATAGTGACACACAGATACACACACACACTGGCACATAGTGGCACACAGATACACACACACTGGCACATAGTGACACACAGATACACACACACACTGGCACATAGTGGCACACAGATACACACACACTGGCACATAGTGGCACACAGATACACACAGACACACACCTTGACACACAGTGTTAGTATGTGTCTGTGTATCAAGGTCTGTGTATCTGTGTTTGTATGTGCCAGTGTGTATGAATCTGACACACAAATGCACACAGATACACACACTGACACAGATACACATACCTTGACACACAGTGTGTATTTGTGTGTGTGTGTATGTATCTGTGTGTCAAGGTTTGTGTATCTATGCGTCAAAGTGTGTGTATCTGTGTTTGTATGTGCCGGTGTGTGTCAAGGTGTGTATATCTGTGTTCATATATGCCAGTGTGTATCTCTGTGTCAGTGGTTACTTTGTGTGTGTGTGTGTGTGTGTATGTATCTGACACACAGACACACACACCTTGACACACAGATACACACACTCAGATACACACTGACATACACATCTTGACTCACAAATACACACACACTCAGATACACACAGTAACATATACACACACTTGCACCCACAGATACACACACTGGCACATACACACACAGATACACACATTGACACATACACACAGTGTCATATACACACACTGACACACTCAGATACACACACACTGAAAAACGCACACACACACGGGCACATACAAACACACTGATACAAACTGGCACATACACACATACTGACATACACACTTAGATACACACAGTGACACACTCAGACACACATACTCTTTGACAGACACACATACACTCTCACTGACAAACACACATACTCTTTGACAGACACACATACACTCTCACTGACAAACACACGTAATCTTTTACAGACACACATACAAACACACTCTCCCACACTCACTGACAAACACATATATACTCTTTGACAGACACACAAACACGTACAAACTCCCTAACAGACACACAGACCTTTGGGAGTACTGGCATGGAGTCTCGATGTCCCATTGGTCCAGTGGGTTGCTGGGCTGAGGGGTGCAGTCCCTGGGGTCCAGTGGGGCTGCTGAGTGGCAGGCGTGCAGACGGCGAGGGAGCTCTGATCTTCCTGCTCAGCTTCCTCATGTGCCTCTTAGTGATGCCAGAGCCGGACTGATGTCATATTCTGGCTCCCGCATCACTGCTGTGCGCGAGGGAGCTGAGCAGGAAGATCAGTGCCCAATGCTCCGTCGCCGCCCAGAGCCATTTTGTTTTTAAAAATTATAGCGGAACACCAATTGTGTTCTCGCGGAACCCTAGGGTTTTGCGGAACACGAATTGGGAAATGATGATCTAGAGTGTTAACTCCCATTAGTCTCAGCCATCTCCCAGCGGCTGGAGTCCCGTCCCCCCTTTACTGGCCATACAGGTTTAAGGGGCTACGCCACTTTATATAATACTTTATCTTTTTATATGTCTGTCCACGTGCCTCCGATATTTTCATTGAAGTGTGAAATGTTAGGAATTCAATGATTATTAACCCCTCGGCTGGGGGGCACCCCAGACATTCATTCAAACTGTTCCCTGCGGAGCGCTTTTTTAGGCTTGTTTCATACATTATATTATTAGCCGTTTTTAAAAAAAACATTATTGATTTTTATCGTAGGGTCCTCCACATTAGATGTCCGCCAGCCCAGGCGGGTCTCTGCTCCCATGGACAGCTCCGCCATGTTGGAATGCTCGCTGGAAGGGGAGGAGCTGTTGGATTATAGTGTCCATTGGATGAAGCAAATCCCGGGAGCTGCGCCCAATCACATCCTGAGTCAGGAGAACGACTCTAGCATCCGGTGGTCAGATACGTACTCCAAGCGTTTCCAGCCAATTAGAAACAGCCACAAAACAAATTATCTGCAAATTAACCAAGTCGCCACAAACGACAGCGCCATCTACTGGTGTGTAGTGGTGAAGAAATCTTACTACCCCGTGTGGGGCGGAGGAACAAAGCTCAGTGTTTTTGGTGGTAGGTGTCTGTTAGTAACTCACCAAAATTAAACTTTAAAACATTCTTGACACAAATGTTAATATTAAAAAATAAATCCTCAAAAAATCTAAATATTGCAGATTTTTCAAATGCAATCGACCACTCCCACTGCGCCTTCTTTGTTTTTTCATTGGTGCAAATTCACAAGAAGGCCAGCAACCCCCAGCATTTTATTCTTCACATACTGTACCTCCTCCAGCGTAAGGATTTCCTATACTGCAAAGGTATTTTTTTTCAGGGAAAGACGATGTGTGCAGTGTACACAAGAACATGGCGGGTCTGTCAGCCGTCTGACGAGTTTCAAAATAATATTGAATCTTATCTGATGGATTGGGGGGGGGGGTTTGTTTTTTGATCACTAACATGAGAATTGTTGGGAATTCAAATTGAACCTGTAAGAGTTTAAATCTCTACGCTGTGATTTGTAGAACACAATTCATTGTTTACTAAATAAACCCCATAGAGATTAAACTCTCGCTTGAAATGACCCCCCCAAAAAAAATCTATTAAAAAGAAATATACAGATTTGGAAACAGCGGCTGAATTATCACCAGAATAGATTTTATAGAATCAACGGGGGTTTCTTGAAAAATCTTTTACATTTTACAGGAATTTGTAGATTTTGATTTCAGTAATTTAATGGTTAAATATTTAACCCCTTCTCATGATTTTCCTTCAAAGGGTAAAACGATGACTAATAAAGTGCCCACATGTTTTCTGACAGAGATTCAAATATTGTTCCATTTTGCCTTTAGATTGGCAGCTCTTCAGGGTAGAATTTGATCTAATAACTGATAACGTAATGCTCTGTAATGAATTAACCTGATCACAGAGAATTTCTGTCTCCTGCTTCTGGTATTAAGGGGATAATAGATTTTTATTGTAGGGTCAGATACAGTGTTGGACTTGCCCAGCAGCCTGATCAAAGGGTTATAGTGCCACCATGTGGTCAAATTAGGGTATTGTAATAAAGATTTGCAGTCCCTTTTGATCAGTGCAGCTTGTGAATTCTGTGCTAACGCATTCTAATCTCAAAGCATTCATATAAAAACTTTCTGCAGCACTGCATAGTAACCACAGGTGGGCGCTGTAATAATTCAGGGAAGTAAAATATGCCGAATATTTTATTTTTTGTTTGTTTTTTAAGAAACAGGTAGCTTTTATGTTGATAAAAAAATAATCAATGTTGGCCTTAAAAAGGTAGATATGCGGCCTTGGCAGGAAGGAGTGAGCAAATTTATATTTGGTGGGTGCCCGTGTTTAGTAATGCCTGTGGCAGCACAAAACCAAAATACACCCCTGATACTGAGCACTGTCTCTGCCGTCCCCAAATACTGCAAATATCCCAGCCCCCAGCTCGGGTAATACCCAACACAATACCTGCTTACTGCCTCTGTCCTTCATCATAGTGTCAGAAGACGTTGCAATGCACCTACCATTTTAATTGGCCTGCCCTACCATGGCCACAGACAATCTATATAAAAAGGAAAGACATTGATGGACCTTTAATGTATAGAAGGAGCATGGGTAGGATGAGGCCACGAATCCCCCACACCAGGTGACGTGAATATGTGACACCCACAAACTGATCTTTATTTATTTTTTTCAGGCCAGGATGTCATGGCTCCATCTGTGACTCTTCTGAGCGACAGAGACTCTTTGAATAACTCATCCATTCTGCTCGTTCTTTGTTTGGTCAGTAATTTCTATCCTCCAGTTATCGAGGTGACCTGGAAGCTGGAAGGCCAAGTAATATCAGAAGAGAGCACTGCAATGCCCTCGTTCTCAGCTGGAGACAATTCGTTTAGTTTGGCTAGTGTCTTAGAGCTTCCCGTCCTCCCAGAGCTGACATTCTCATCTGTTTCATGTGAAGTCCGTCATGATTCTTCGAGGACACTGATTTCCAAAAACATACATAACTGTTATAGCAATACATTGGATTAAATGAATTCTGTTAGTTGTTCTAGAATAATACACAATAAATGTCTTCACAAACTAAATCTGATTCTAGTTTATTTATATCCTTCTTCATATAAAAGCTCACCACATATCAATTTAAATGATGTGGACCTGGCTAGGTTAAGGCAAGACGGAGAGGATTGGGGTGCCCAGAAATTTTCCGATGTTACCTGGCTAGCAGACTTTTCCACATATTGCTCTCCAAAAACTATGCGGCAACCAAAGAAACATAGTTCAAAATGGAAGAAATGAAAACTGGGGTAATCAATCTGCCTTCGCTATTTTGGGTTTTAGACTTGAATAAAAATCTATTGAATAAAGAGAGGATTACTAGGGCCGGTAGGAGATATTTATGACCAAGGCCTGAAACACAGAAATACCTGTTAAAATATTCAAGGCGGGTACACGTCTGAAATATAAGAAAAAACTATTATGTGGATTTGTGTTTTGAGTACGCCTGGCTGTGGCATGGACTGTTATCTTGAATAATTACATATTCAGCGTTATTTGTTCTCGTACTAAAATACTGTAGCTCTCCCAATAATATCTATATTTACTTTACTTGACAAAATTACCTTTGTTCGCTATTGTTGTATCAAAGGAAGATGAACTTGACAATCCTCCGTCACTTCAAACCTACAGTAACAAAGGAAAACACTAAGTGGTGACGTTTAACCCCTTTACTACCAAAAACATGTATACAAGCTTTTACTTTCCTTTGCAAAATGAAATTTAGCCCATAAAACCTCCATTCACTTACACCCCAGGAATGATTACAAGCCTGTAAGGAAATAGAATTATTGTCAGGAAACCCATTACACCAATAAGATATCTGCAAATGGGCTGGAAATGACACTCCGAGGCCTAGAGTCCCTTGTTAAGTATTCTAAGCTCTGCCATTATCTATTGGAGGAACCTGATTAGAACATTATACTGAGCTCCGTCAGGATCAGACAATTAAACAAACGGACTATGTAGTTACAGCTTCCACTGTTTGGTGGTTTGTGTTATGGGAATGAGACGAGAATCCCAATATAGAATATTGAACGGGGGGTCAGTGAGGATCTATGTCTGACTCCTGATGTTTGGACACAAATTTGGGTATGCGGCGAGGCAGACCGATGAGACCTCAGCAGGTGTTCGTAGTATAACGACCTTCACAAGTTTAATTTCCAGCACTTTTAGATTTCAATCGTTTGGGAAGACAACACATGCATGAAAAAATCTAGAAATATTATATAAGAGAGGGCGATGTGTAAACTGAACCAGACGTACTTGTGAACGTTCATAACGAGTCTGTCCAGTATCTTGAGATGTTTTGGCTATTGCTAGCCTTGGCTCTAGCCTTGGCTCTGGTCAATACAGCCTTGGCCAAAGTGAGCACAAACTTCAATGACTGCCGTGGCCACTTTTATGCCAGTACTCCTCCACAAGGATTCGAGAAAGTTTCCAATCAGGCCGGTGTCATCACACCTCTCTGCCTTATGTACGAAAACTACAACAACCCTTTCTTTGCCTCCCTGTATCACAAGCAGAACCATTACCCTTTGTATGCTGCCTACATCTTGGACGCCCGACCTGGCGATGTGACGGGTTCAGATCAGACTTTCCGTTTGGAGCCACAGGTAAGAAAACTCAGGACCCACCATAGACATGTGTACACAAACCGTTTTACACCATGCAATCATATCTAAAGAAAGAAGAGAAGATTTATAAACAAATTGCCCGGGGTCTAATTTACTAAAGAACGATATTTTATTTACCAAATTCCATTTGGATAGTAAATTTGTTAATTCCAAATTCTACATGAGTTCTGTGTTATTTCCAGGTAAATAAATAATATAACTGTTTGATTCACTAAAATCCTTTATTTAACACAAATGATCAATAAACAGAACTTCCTCAAAACATGGGACAAATCACCGTGGATGCCAACAGAGACCCCAATTTAATATTTATGGATAAGATTTTATAATTCTATTTATGGAGAAACGCGTAGATACGGAAGTATGTCAATAAGGGGGCAGAGCCTATTCAGAAGCCGGGCGTTTCAAAAAAGCAGAAACAAGACCAGACGCCATCCGGACAAAGTAAAAAGGCACCCCACAGATGATCAGCCATCTTCTGGTTCAGGAGACATCTCCCAGTGCGGGAAAACCTGTTTGTGGGTAAACGGATTTACACCGTTGTACTCACCACCACATCTAGTAAGCAGTAACCTGCTATACATTTTGATAGTGTTTGGCTTCACTTTTGCATCAATTAAGCTGTAATCTGCTAAACATATGTCAACTAAACAGTGAATTTAGGTGTATTTTATGTTTTTATTATTATCATTCTTTTATTACTTTTTATAGCCTGTTATGTATTGATTATTATCTTCTGTTTTTAATTTGTGGCAATACTGTAATAAACTTTCATCCAGCTAATTAAGCTGATTTAATTCAATGTTTATAGAATTCAATAATATTCACTGATCCATGCAGATCTGTTCTATGATCCTTTTCATATATTTTTTTCCCATATATGCTGAGCTTGAATTGGGATATTAAGCAACAAGCAATATAAGTATAAATTTATTTTTTTATTACTTGATTGCATGTGGGAAAGGGGTTTTGTCCTTTAGCTCTAACATTGCTCCACTTCTTAACACTATAATTTCTATTTCTTGTATGTGGTGAAGGGATCACTTTGAAGTGTGGTAGCAGGCAATTAAAGAGATACTGTGTAATACACAATTGTTAAATAACTCTACTTTACCCCTGTAGAACTGTGTATATTAAGCGCTCCAGTAATGTACGTTTTTTCTGTAGTTTTATATTGATATATTTTTGATATATTTTTATATATAATACGTTTGGTATTTTGAAAAAAATCTTTTTAAAAGTTAATCTAAAAGTATTAAATTGAGACCACATTCAGCAGGCACATTGTACGGTGATTACAGACTTTGATAAATCTCTCTCACTGTATCTGTACAGACGCCGAGAGGAGCTGGGGGTAGCACATTATATTTCTAGACGTCTATGTGGATTTTAGATATGGAGTGCGTTGGGGTTAGATGTTATAAGAGTAAAAGAGTTAACCCTGTTTGGTTTCTGTTTGTTTACTCCTGTTGAGTGTTAGCTCCAGTTATCAGCAAGCTGGGGTCGGGTTATATACACAGCTATACACCAATATCCCGGACTACTGTGCTCGGAGAAGGGATCACAGTGTTTAAACGCTATAGAAATCTATCAAGATATAGACAAAGAGTAACGGCAGCATATCATTAATCACAATTATAATAACATTTATTTAAAGGCTCAGAATAACTGTGTGAAGGTTCGCAGTTTCAGTAACACATATAGAGTCAGTATTGTTGGAACCTCTTCTCGGACAAACCGAAAGCAGAAGAAAGAAGAACCTCGGACAAAGCATCACCCAACAGAGACACCAACATTAATCCAAAGCCCTCCAGCTCTCCCTTCCTAAATACAAGATGGATGATGTGACATACTCCCCTTCCCACGTGAGTTGGCCACGAGTTCCTGGAGGAGCCTGCCTGCCGGCCTCCTGCCCACAGACTATGGACCCCGCAGGGAAACTTGTAAAAGACGACCAAACTTGACCGACTGTTAGCACCGATTTCATGGAGCTGTTTTGGGCGCTCAGATCAGGGGTGGTTGAGGATGTATAATGTGTGGTTATTATGGATTTTTATTATGTTTTGGGGTGTTTTATGATTTTGTGTATATTTTCCTGTAACAGAGATAATCGAATTAAGGTCCTTTAGATTCAATTATCTCCCAGCTACAGGAATTAAAGGGAGGAGTTTAGGTATGAACCTGAAGGGAGACTGTGTATTGTGGGTGTGTTCTACATAATGTAATTATTGCTGTGCATTGTGTATAAAAGCAGGCCACTTAGACTGGATTAAACATTCCAGCTTGTACTCCCAGAGCTACGTGTCGTCTGGTTACTGGGAGGGGAGAGGGCTAATAACTAGTCCTTGTAAGAGCTCCCAGGACTGAGTGTCGTCCAGTGCCTGGGGTGGATAGAGCGAGTTCCCCATTCGGCTCCAGGAGGGAGCGGTTCCGGGACCCCAGTCAAACTTTTAAATATAGTCTCCTCCCTTACTGTGTGGATTCCCTTTATGTATTTAAATGTTTCTATCATATCCCCCCGTCTCGTCTTTCCTCCAAGCTATACATGTTAAGTTCCTTTAACCTTTCCTGGTAAGTTTTATCCCGCAATCCATGAACCAGTTTAGTAGCCCTTCTCTGAACCCTCTCTAAGGTATCAATATCCTTCTGAAGATACGGTCTCCAGTACTGTGTACAATACTCCAAGTGAGGTCTCACCAGTGTTCTGTACAATGGCATGAGCACTTCCCTCTTTCTACTGCTAATACCTCTCCCTATACAACCAAGCATTCTGCTAGCATTTCCTGCTGCTCTATTACATTGTCTGCCTACCTTTAAGTCATCAGAAATAATCACCCCTAAATCCCTTTCCTCATATGTTGAGGTTAGGACTCTATCAAATATTCTGTACTCTGCCCTTGGGTTTTTACGTCCAAGATGCATTATCTTGCACTTATCCACATTAAATGTCAGTTGCCACAATTCTGACCATTTTTCTAGTTTACCTAAATCATTTGCCATTTGGCTTATCCCTCCTGGAACATCAACCCTGTTACATATCTTAGTATCATCAGCAAAAAGACATACCTTACCATCAAGACCTTCTGCAATATCACTAATAAAAATATTAAAGAGAATGGGTCCAAGTACAGATCCCTGAGGTACCCCACTGGTGACACTGGTGATGTTACATGGATAATTAAGTAGGTAGATAGATGGATAGATAGATAGCCAGCCAAGTCTGCTTTGGAGTAAGACATCTCTGCTTAATTTATACAGAGCATCAGACTACTCTATAACATGTGAGTAAGCTATATACAGTTTCCTTAAAGTATTTCTTTAATTTCACCATTATATGGATGTTTTTTCATTAATTTTTAACATCGGTACACTAGGAAGAAGTAGTCACATGTTATTCTGCTCTCCAGTATTAATGGTAATAATTTCTGTTTCAGCTGGTGGATACTCGACTTCCCAATGAAATGTTGCTTCAGCCGCAGACAGAAACCTCCATACGTAATGTAGGTCTATCTGGAACTCCTGCCGACTTGATCAAAAAAGTTCAAGCCATAAATTCAGACTACACAGGAAGCAGCTACCATAAGGGTCACCTTAACGCCAACGCAGACCATCCTGCTGGGCCAGGACAGCAGGCCACTTACACCCTCGCCAACGTGGCTCCCATGTATGGGTTGTTGAACAGCGGGCAATGGAGGAACAATGAGGCCAGGGTAAGAAGCATTGCTGCCTCATGTGGGAAAATGTATGTAGTTACTGGAGCGGTGCCCGGAAATAACTGGATCTCAGTAAACGGGGTGCAACGGGTCAACATTCCCAGCCACATCTGGAGCGCGTTCTGCTGTCTGGACAACAACAATCGGCCAATCAGAGCAGAGGGATCCCTGGCACCAAATAATGCCAACAGCGTTCAGACGGGGCTCAGTATTTCCAACCTGACGAGTCAGCTCAGTTCTCTGCTTAAAGTCAGCGTCACCTTGTTTAATAATAACTGCTCATAGGATGTGTGAGACGCTGTGTAATAAATGAGGTGGTGACATCCACCAAGCATCATCCAAGTGGCCTCTGAGTCAGTGTTACTGTTTATTATTTACATTCACAGATACACCCATTCCTAGCACACACACAAACACACACACATAAACAATCGCTCACAGAACAAGGCAGGGTCCGTTTTTAATTACAGTGAGCAGTCGCTGGCTAGTCACTGTTTAGTAGACATGCCCTCATCCTTGGCACGTATGGTCAGCTGGTATCCAGTTGGTTGCTAAATTGACCTGTAAGTGTACCAACCTAACACATGGTGCATGGCTGCAGTATCCCCTTAAATGACACTGACATACGAAGTGCATTGCTCACAAACCCCCTGTATCAGTCATTCCAGTCACATACCACAAAGGTTGGGAGTTATAAGATTTACTTTTAGATTTGGTTTAGTGTTTTCTATATACAACATTTTGTAAATAATAATTGTCAGCATTGGCTAAATCCAGCACTGAGCGAGTCAGAGATTCCAATATAGAAAGTGGGCTAGACAGTGTGAGGTACACTAGTCAGTATGGGTGGGCTAGTTGATGTGGGTAGTGTTAACTGCATGAGGGGGGTAGCTGACAGAAGGTAGGATACCCGGAATGAGGTGGGCTTGCTGGTGTAAGGTTTGCTAGTTGGTATGTGGTGGGCTAGCTGGTGTGAGGCGGGCTAGCAGTAAAGAATGAGTTGGGTTAGCTGCTGTGAGTTTTGCTAGCTAGTGTGAGTTTGGCTAGCTAGTTTGAGATGGACTAGCTGGTGTGGTATGAGCTAGCTGGTTTGAGGTGGGTTAGCTAGTGTGTATTGAGCTAGCTGGTGTGTGTTTGGCTAGCTGGTGTCAGGTGAGCTAGCTGGTGTGAGTTTGGCTAGCCGGTGTGAGGTGGGCTAGCAGTAAAGGATGGTCATGCTGGCAAAAGATGGGCTAGCTGGTGTGAGGTGGGCTAGCAGTAAAGGATGCTAGATTGGTTGCTAGATTGACCTGCAAGTGTACCAACCTAACACATCGTGCATGGCTGCAGTATCCCCTTAAATGACACTGACATACGAAGTGCACTGAGTTAACTGGTGTGAGTTTGGCTAGCTGATTTGAGATGGGCTAGCTTGTGTGTGATGAGCTAGCTTGTTTGAGGTGAGAAAGCTGGTGTGTATTGAGCTAGCTGGTGTGAGGTGGGCTAGCTGGTTTGAGGTGGGCTAGCTGGTGTGTATTAAGCTAGCAGGTGTGAGGTGGGCTAGCTGGTTTGAGGTGGGCTAGCTGGTGTGTATTAAGCTAGCAGGTGTGAGGTGGGCTAGCTGGTTTGAGGTGGGCTAGCTGGCGTGTATTAAGCTAGCTGGTGTCAGTTTGGCTAGCTGGTTTGAGGTGGGCTAGCTGGTGTGTGATGAGCTAGCTGGTGTGAGTTTGGCTAATTGGTGTGAGTTGGGCTAGCAGCAAAGGATGGTCAACTGGCAAAAGATGGGCTAGCTGGTGTGTGTTGAGTTAACTGGTGTGAGTTTGGTCAGCTAATTTGAGATGGGCTAGCTTGTGTGATGAGCTAGCGTGTTTGAGGTGAGAAAGCTGGTGTGTATTGAGCTAGCAGGTGTAAGGTGGGCTAGCTGGTTTGAGGTGGGCTAGCTGGTTTGAGGTGGGCTAGCTGGTGTGTATTAAGCTAGCAGTTGTGAGGTGGGCTAGCTGGTTTGAGGTGGGCTAGCTGGCGTGTATTAAGCTAGCTGGTGTCAGTTTGGCTAGCTGGTTTGAGGTGGGCTAGCTGGTTTGTGATGAGCAACTGGTGTGAAATTGTAAAAGACCAGGTATTTGGGGACTGGTCTGAGTAGAGGATGTGAAGCCCAACGAGATCTTTGCAGATATTCGTAGCATGCTATCGTGTCCACGATCTTTAGATTTCAGTAATTCAGAAAGTTAGCTGTGGACAATATGCATTCCAGGTCTTACTTTTTATCCAAACGATTAACCAGAAGTGTTTATTGTGATATAGTGAGATGGGACAATGTACATTCAACAGCAAACATGAGTAGTGACTACACAAAAATGACAAATAAGGAAAGAAATTGTTTACTGTCCAGTGTTTATTGATTATACACAGATTAAAGGAACACTATAGTCACCTAAATTACGTTTAGCTAAATAAAGCAGTTTTAGTGTATAGATCATTCCCCTGCAATTTCACTGCTCAATTCACTGTCATTTAGGAGTTAAATCACTTTGTTTCTGTTTATGCAGCCCTAGCCACACCTCCCCTGGCTATGATTGACAGTGCCTGCATGGAAAATAAAACTGGTTTCACCTTCAAACAGATGCAATTTACCTTAAATAATTGTATCTCAATCTCTAAATTGAACTTTAATCACATACAGGAGGCTCTTGCAGGGTCTAGCAAGCTATTAACATAGCAGGGGATAAGAAAATCTTAATTAAACAGAACATGCAATAAAGAAAGCCTAAATAGGGCTCTCTTTACAGGAAGTGTTTATTATGGACAAATCTGTAGAGTTGATGATACACTTTTCCCTACTAAAGGGAAGTGGGCAGTGGCGTACACATGACCCATGGGGCCCCAGTGCGAAAATTGATCCGTGGCCCCCCCCCCCCACGCGCGGGCCGGGCCACAACACATGACGGTGGGCACCTGGTCGCAGAGGTTACAGGGCTGCGACCCCTGCGACCGCGGTATGTACGCCAGTGCATGCAGATGCACACACACTTAAAGGACCACTCTAGGCACCCAGACCACTTCAGCTTAATGAAGTGGTCTGGGTGCCAGGTCCAGCTAGGGTTAACCCATTTTTTTCATAAACATAGCAGTTTCAGAGAAACTGCTATGTTTCTGAATGGGTTAAGCCTTCCCCTATTTCCTCTAGCGGCTGTCCTCTCACTGTGATTTTCACAGTGAGACCACGCCAGCGTCCATAGGAAAGCATTATGAATGCTTTCCTATGTGACCCGCTGAATGCGCGCGCAGCTCTTGCCGCGCGTGCGCATACCGCCGACGGGGAGGAGAAGAGGAGGATCGGAGGAGGAGAGCTCGCCCAGCGCCTGGAAAAGGTGTGTGCTCACCCCCCTTTCCCTTCCAGAGTCAAATGGCTGGAGTCCCTGAGGGTGGGGCACCCTCAGTGCCAGGAAAAACGCATGTTTTCCTTATAACTATAGTGGTCCCTTTAAAGGACCACTACAGACACCCAGATCACATCAGCTCAATGAAGCTGTCTGGGTGTCAGGTCCCTCTAGTTTTAACCCTGCAGCTGAAAACATAGCAGTTTCAGAGAAACTGCTATGTTTCACTGAGGGTTAATCCAGCCTCTAGTGGCTGTCTCACTGACAACCGCTACAGGAGCACACTGAACGTCCATAGGAAAGCATTGAGTAATGCTTTCCTATGGGCGGTTTGAATGCGTGCGCGGTCGCATTCGGAGCTGAGAGGCTGAGGAATCCCTCAGCCTACAAGGAGTCCCATGTACTTTGGAGAAAGGTGTGTGTGCGCTGAAGACACACACACACACACTCTACAGACGACAAGCACACTAGCCAGCCAGACATAATACTACTCACTGACAGAGACACACTCAGCGACAAACATACATACACACTCACTAACAGACAAACACTCACCTCACCACTAACAGACATCAAAACAGACTCACTAACACACACACACACACTCAGTAAGACACACACAGTAACACACTCACTGACACTCACTAGCAGACACACACACTAACACTCACTCTAACACTCACACACACTAACACTCACACTCACTAGCAGACACACACTCACACTCACACTAACTAGCAGACACACACACTCTCACTCTAACCCTCACACTAACACTCACTAGCAGACACTCACACACACTAACACTCACACACACACTAACAGTCACACTAACACTCACTCTAACACTCACACACACTCAAACACTAACACTCACACATGTTTTTTTAAATGTAATCCCCCCAGCCTCCTTACCTTTTGGAGTGCTGGGGGGATTCCCTGGGGTCCAGTGGTGCTGCTGACCCCAGCTGGTGGGTGGCCGGTCGGCCAATGCATCTCTAACTGCCAGAAGGGGGAAGAACCTTAAGGATCTCTTGGTACTGAACCATCCTTCACCTAAAAAACCTACGGAGACCTGGCTCAAGAATACACAAAGTTTGTCTTACGGAATTTTAAAGTCATCGAGGACAGCTCTGGTAACAATAAGATCCAAGTGAGGGATTTCTTTAATTGCAACACCAGAGGGGATATTTATCATCTGACCTGCTCCTGTAGGAAAAAAATAAGTTGGGAAAACTTTTAAACACTTCAAACTGCGTATCTTGGAATACATGCACTCAGCAAGATACAAAAATGACACACTAATCGTAAGACACCTTTGGGAACATCACTCAGGCCGATCACAGGACCTACGCTTTACTGGTATAGAACACGTGAAATTAGACCAAAGAGGTGGGGATATGGATCGCCTCCTGGATCTACAAATTAAAGACCTTAGCACCCCTAGGCCTTATTGAAGGGTTTACATATACTCAATTTTTTAACCAATTCTAAGTTGCAGTAATGGTGACATCTTTGCTACAGTAAATCAATCATAATCAACTTCCCTTTTCCTTCATTATATATACATGTAGAAATCTCTATATGCTTATCATCTTATCATTTAATCATTTAGGTAATGGGATATAGTTTCCAATAATTTACTGTGGTTTCTTTATTATATCATACTCCTCAATTGCAAGCAACCTGTCTGTTACAAAGATATTTATTCCAACAGTCTCTTTTTACAGTACCTTAATAGAACTTGTAAATGTGTTATCTTTGAGAATCATACTATTGTAGCCCCATGTAGCCAGAGCGCAGCTTAGCGGAAAAGGGCCTTGACAGGGGTTAGGAGGCGGGCATAGGAGGGACCAAGCAGGACTGTGGGATTATGGGATGGGGGCTGGCTATTTATTAGGCAGCCATTTTAAAAAATGTGCACATTAATTTCTACCTAGCTGTGTTTGTGTTGCCT
>OW240920.1:147521693-147549317 GCA_933207985.1 Pelobates cultripes | reverse complement strand
TCTCCCTCTATACCTGTATAGTGTTAGATATTAATATATTATACAGGTATCGCTCCTCTCCCTCCATACCTGTATAGTGTTAGATTTTAATATATTATACAGGTATCGCTCCTCTCCCTCTATACCTGTATCGTGTTACATATTAATATATTATACAGGTATCGCTCCTCTCCCTCTATAACTGTATAGTGTTAGCTATTAATATATTATACAGGTATCGCTCCTCTCCCTCCATACCTGTATAGTGTTAGATATTAATATATTATACAGGTATCGCTCCTCTCCCTCTATACCTGTATAGTGTTAGATATTAATATATTATACAGGTATCGCTCCTCTCCCTCTATACCTGTATAGTGTTAGATATTAATATATTATACAGGTATCGCTCCTCTCCCTCTATACCTGTATAGTGTTACATATTAATATATTATACAGGTATGGCTCACTCTCCCTCTATACTTATATAATTATTTTATATTAATATATTATGCAGGTATGGCTCCTCCTCTCCTATACCTGTATAGTGTTGAATGTGTACTAAACCCAGCCACAGGTGTCTGGCTCCTCTCCCTCTATACTGTATGAGGGTGTTGCATGTGTATATTATACAGGTGGTAGGCTCCTCTCCCCTCTATACCTGTGTGGTGGTACGTGTATATATTATACAGGGTGTCATCCTCCCTCTATACCTTAGCCCATGGTCAGTACATATTAATATGACCCATGGTGTCGGCTCCTCTCCCTCTATACCTGTATAGTGTTACATATTAATATATTATACAGGTATCGCTCCTCTCCCTCTATACCTGTATAGTGTTATATATTAATATATTATACAGGTATCGCTCCTCTCCCTCTATACCTGTATAGTGTTAGATAGTAATATATTATACAGGTATCGCTCCTCTCCCTCCATACCTGTATAGTGTTAGATAGTAATATATTATACAGGTATCGCTCCTCTCCCTCTATACCTGTATAGTGTAACATATTAATATATTATACAGGTATCGATCCTCTCCCTCTATACCTGTATAGTGTAACATATTAATATATTATACAGGTATCGATCCTCTCCCTCTATACCTGTATAGTGTAACATATTAATATATTATACAGGTATCGATCCTCTCCCTCTATACCTGTATAGTGTCATATATTAATATATTATACAGGTATCGCTCCTCTCCCTCTATACCTGTATAGTGTTATATATTAATATATTATACAGGTATCGCTCCTCTCCCTCTATACCTGTATAGTGTAACATATTAATATATTATACAGGTATCGCTCCTCTCCCTCTATAGCTGTATAGTGTAACATATTAATATATTATACAGGTATCGATCCTCTCCCTCTATACCTGTATAGTGTAACATATTAATATATTATACAGGTATCGATCCTCTATCCCTCTATACCTGTATAGTGTTACATATTAATATATTATACAGGTATCGCTCCTCTCCCTCTATACCTGTATAGTGTTACATATTAATATATTATACAGGTATCGCTCCTCTCCCTCTATACCAGTATAGTGTTACATATTAATATATTATACAGGTATCGCTCCTCTCCCTCTATACCTGTATAGTGTTACATATTAATATATTATACAGGTATCGCTCCTCTCCCTCTATACCTGTATAGTGTAACATATTAATATATTATACACGTATCGCTCCTCTCCCTCTATACCTGTATAGTGTTACATATTAATATATTATACAGGTATCGCTCCTCTCCCTCTATACCTGTATAGTGTTATATATTAATATATTATACAGGTATCGCTCCTCTCCCTCTATACCTGTATAGTGTTAGATAGTAATATATTATACAGGTATCGCTCCTCTCCCTCCATACCTGTATAGTGTTAGATAGTAATATATTATACAGGTATCGCTCCTCTCCCTCTATACCTGTATAGTGTTACAAATTAATATATTATACAGGTATCGCTCCTCTCCCTCTATACCTGTATAATATATTGGAAAAAGGTAAGATCTTACTCAAGCATTGATCAGTTCCATAAAGTGCTAACCTTGGAAAAACACAGTTTTTTACCAATATTTTCACAATCTGAAAAGTGCCCGTGCAAATACCACTACAATAACTATTATTATTATTATCATATTATTTTATCATTATTACCAATTCTCTGAGCACTTTCAGTATTGTAGTGGGATTTGCACATGGACACAGGTAACTTTTAGGATTTTGAAAATAACACTTTTTTTGGTTAGCACTTTATGGAAATGATCAATATTGAACAAAGCTCTCCAACTTGTTTAATATTCTGGGGTATTTTGTGTGAATTGTGAGGGACACACTCAAGGAGTTAGAGTAGCTAATGATAACATAGGTTATATTGGGACGGAAAGCACTTTACATACACAACTTGCTTCGTTTCTTAGTAATAAAATATGATGGACAACGATGGGGGCATTTTCCTGCACTTTAATTCATAGATAGTTTGACAAATTAAACGATTGGGGGGTAAAAATCTATTTTTATATATTTAATATATAGATATTTGGGTTGTTTTACTGCTCCTCTTTTTTTTGCCCCCACTTCTCAAATCAACTGTGAATAAAATCTGCATTTACCAACTGTCCCCTATCCACCAATCATGTCTCTAGTCACTGTCCCCTATCCATCAATCATCTTTCTAGTGACTGTCCCTTACCTATCAATCATCTTTCTAATGACTGTCCCCCATCCATCAATCATCTCTCTAGTGACTGTCCCCCTCTCCGTCAATCATCTTTCTAATGACTGTCCCCCCCCTCCATCAATCATCTTTCTAATGACTGTCCCCCTATCCATCAATCATCTTTCTAATGACTGTCCCCCATCCATCAATCATCTCTCTAGTCACTGTCCCTTACCCATCAATCATGTCTCTAGTCACTGTCCCCTATCCATCAATCATCTTTCTAGTGACTGTCCCTTACCTATCAATCATCTTTCTAATGACTGTCCCCCATCCATCAATCATCTCTCTAGTGACTGTCCCCCTCTCCGTCAATCATCTTTCTAATGACTGTCCCCCCCCTCCATCAATCATCTTTCTAATGACTGTCCCCCTATCCATCAATCATCTTTCTAATGACTATCCCCCATCCATCAATCATCTCTCTAGTCACTGTCCCTTACCCATCAATCATCTTTCTAATGACTGTCCCCCATCCATCAATCATCTCTCTAGTGACTGTCCCCCTCTCCGTCAATCATCTTTCTAATGACTGTCCCCCCCCTCCATCAATCATCTTTCTAATGACTGTCCCCCTATCCATCAATCATCTTTCTAATGACTATCCCCCATCCATCAATCATCTCTCTAGTCCCCCATCCATCAATCATCTCTCATAGTCACTGTCCCTTACCCATCAATCATCTTTCTAGTGACTGTCCCCATCCATCAATCATCTCTCTAGTGACTGTCCCCTATCCAATCATCTTTCTAATGACTGTCCCCCATCCATCAATCATCTCTCTAGTGACTGTCCCCTATCCATCAATCATCTCTCTAATGACTGTCCCCCTCTCCATCAATCATCTCTCTAGTGACTGTCCCCTATCCATCAATCATCTTTCTAATGACTGTCTCCTATCCATCAATCATCTTTCTAATGACTGTCCCCCTCTCCATCAATCATCTTTCTAATGACTGTCCCCTATCCATCAATCATCTCTCTAGTGACTGTCCCCTATCCATCAATGATCTTTTTAGTGACTGTCCCCTATCCATCAATCATCTTTCTAATGACTTTCCACCTATCCATCAATCATCTCTCTAGTGACTGTCCCCTATCCATTAATGATCTTTCTAGTGACTGTCCCCTATCCATCAATGATCTTTCTAGTGACTGTCCCCTATCCATCAATCATCTTTCTAATGACTGTCCCCATCCATCAATCATCTTTCTAATGACTGTCTCCCATCCATCAATCATCTTTCTAGTGACTGTCCCCTATCCATCAATCATCTTTCTAGTGACTGTCCCCTATCCATCAATCATCTCTCTAGTGACTGTCTCCTATCCATCAATGATCTTTTTAGTGACTGTCCCCTATCCATCAATCATCTTTCTAATGACTGTCCCCCTATCCATCAATCATCTCTCTAGTGACTGTCCCCTATCCATCAATGATCTTGCTAGTGACTGTCCCCTATCCATCAATCATCTTTCTAACGACTGTCCCCATCCATCAATCATCTTTCTAATGACTGTCCCCCTATCCATCAATCATCTTTCTAGTGACTGTCCCCTATCCATCAATCATCTTCTAGTGACTGTCGCCTACCATCAATGGTATTTTTAATCGGTCGGCATGTGCAGAGTTTATCTGTTCCCTTTGCACGATTCGTTCGGTAGGAGATTCGGCTACATTCTGGGCCAGAGTGAAGGAAGTCAGAAGATCACCCGACCGGCCCAAATTCAGACATATTGCAGTGTGTAACGAAATGAATCTCCGTGTCTCTCCAGGGTCCAGACGCGTTTTGCGATACCGGTAATTTAGGAAAAGGTTATATGTATTAATATGTATGTGAACAGGCTGCGGATACTAGGAGCAATCGAATTGCCATTATGGAGTCAAGAAGGGATTTATTTGTAACAATTTAACATTGCTTGAATGTTTTTTTTGTCTTATTTTGAATCAGCAGCATAACAAGATGAAAAGTTTGATGGCTTGGAGTCTTGATTACTATGTAACTATGCTGTCTGTATAACACTGAGAGACACAGCTCACACGGGAGGAGGACGGCAATTAACCAAAACCCCAATATTTTATGTTTTGTGATGCTCATTCCCCTGACAATAACAAAGAGAGGTACAGTTATTTACCTCCATGGCCTGTTTTTTTCTTGATGTTACATTGAATAGATAACTGTAAAGCTGGGTGGTCTTGGCGGGGCCTGGGTAGACAGGGACAGATCATCATTAAACAATTTATCAGATTTTCTAACGGCTTTGCTGCAGTCCATGACCATTGGACTCAGGAATAACCAATTCCTCTCATAGATAAAAGGAATAACAGTTTCCCTTCCTAGTTCCCTTCCCCACTCCCCTCTCATCTGTGGTTGGGTGCTCACCTCTTAGCCATTGTAACATTACCCCAGCTGTGAACGACTTTGGAAATATTCACTTATATTGTGATATCAGTGTAGACAGTGTAAGCTGCTACGGTCAGGTACCCCCAACACACCAACCCCCATTAGATCCGTTCTATCCTGGTTATCTACCCCCGTGTTACACTGCTAGATTGTCAAACTCGCGGCCCAGTTACATCCTATTCTATGTTCAATATGTTATTATACCAATATAGCTATTTACTGAACTCTACCTATATTGTCTAATTACAAACTTCAGAGAAAATCTCAAAATTTCAATCTGTGTGTTTAATCAAAGTCAGAATATCTCCCCACCGAAGATATAAAGAATTTGGAAATCTATCAAGCCCTAGCTTAGTGCTAATCCCCCAAATTGCCCAATTCACTGGCCTCTGTTCACAAATGAAAAAGAAAAAGAAAGTAGATGTCCGTTTAGGGGTCCCACTACCCCTTTAGTTAGGAGTCGCTGCAATGGGCTGTCTACTCACTTGGAGCCCAGGGGTTAGAACATGCCAGTAAGAGATTGCACTCCCCTCCCAAGTGCTTTTACAGCATGGCCCACACTATGTTTGGAATTGGTGGACAGGAAATCTCCGTTTCACAGAGGGAACTTGTTTCATATCAGTGATATGAATTGGTCATGGTGGTAGGAGTCTGGATGCGCAACATTTCTGCTTGAAACACCGCACATCCAGAGATATTACCTTGTGTGTCAGCAGTTAGTTACACCACCAGAAGAGGTGACGGGCTACGGACCGTCAATTCTGTGCATATTTTACATCACAGCATGCACAGGCGACAGACGAAAGGAGCTTCTCCCCTTGCAGGAAGCCTCGCTTCACAGCAGAGACATTCTAGGGGACAGCTAAGTGAATGCTAGAGGGACGAGTATCACAGAGCTCCACAACAGTAAAACTCACAGTAATGTGCAGTGTGTATGAGGGTATCACAGAGCTCCACAGCAATAAAACTCACAGTAATCTGCAGAGCTTAGTGGTGTACTAGCAAAAAAAATTAACAGATTTATTTAACCAATCATTGTTAACAGGAGTAGTCCCAGAAGATTGGAAGTTAGTGAATGTTGTGCCCATTCACAAGAAAAGTAGTAGGGAGGAGTTGGGCAACTATAGGTCAGTAAGCCTTACTTCAGTAGTGGGGAAAGTAATGGAAACCATGTTAAAGGATAGGATTGTTGAACATCTAAAAACACATGGATTTCAAGATCAGAGACAACATGGGTTTACTTCCGGGAGATCATGCCAAACTAATCTTTTTGATTTTTTTGATTGGGTAACTAAAATAATAGATCAGGGTGGTGCAGTAGACATTGCTTACCTAGATTTCAGTAAGGCTTTTGACACTGTTGCACATAGAAGGCTTATCAATAAACTGCAATCTTTAAGTTTCGATTCCAATATTGTTGAATGGGTAAGGCAGTGGCTGAGTGACAGGCAACAGAGGGTTGTAGTCAATGGAGTATATTCGAAGCATGGGTTGTCACCAGTGGGGTACCTCAGGGATCTGTACTTGGACCCATTCTCTTTAATATTTTTATTAGTGATATTGCAGAAGGTCTTGATGGTAAGGTATGTCTTTTTGCTGATGATACTAAGATATGTAACAGGGTTGATGTTCCAGGAGGGATAAGCCAAATGGCAAATGATTTAGGTAAACTAGAAAAATGGTCAGATTGTGGCAACTGACATTTAATGTGGATAAGTGCAAGATAATGCATTTTGGACGTAAAAACCCAAGGGCAGGGTACAGATAGAGTCCTAACCTCAACATTTGAGGAAAGGGATTTAGGGGTGATTATTTCTGATGACTTAAAGGTAGGCAGACAATGTAATAGAGCAGCAGGAAATGCTAGCAGAATGCTTGGTTGTATAGGGAGAGGTATTAGCAGTAGAAAGAGGGAAGTGCTCATGCCATTGTACAGAACACTTGTGAGACCTCACTTGGAGTATTGTACACAGTACTGGAGACCGTATCTCCAGAAGGACATTGATACTTTAGAGAGAGATCAGAGAAGGGCTACTAAACTGGTTCATGGATTGCAGGATAAAACTTACAAGGAAAGGTTAAAGGATCTTAACATGTATAGTGTGGCAAACCTAGCCACTTCAGACTATTCTTTTATATATCTAATGGTTGTCCTAGAAAGGTTGTTTAATCTATGTTGTTTCATGTGTTCGCTTAAAAAGGTGATAGAGGTGCATTTGTATGCTAGTGACGCAAAAGCCGCTGGCATTCATATGGTAGTTTCAGGAACAGTGACTTTCAACACTGTTCGTGAAACGAACAAAGTACAGAATGGGAGACCAAACACGTGTGGCTCCCATTAACAGATTGCAACATTGTATCATTCCCCAGTTAATTGATTCGCAGGGTGGCCGCCATTCAGATACCGACCACGCGGCAGCGGCCATCTTAGATTCACTTTTAGCCCAGCGGTGTTTGGTCGTCGAGTGCCTGGAACTAAAATCGGCTACTCGACGGCACGAACAGCGCTGGACTTCCAGACCGTTTGGGAACACCGGTCTTTTGGTACTTTCGCTCAAACTATGTATTCGTGTCTTTTATGGATAATTCATATTAAAATGTATTTCGTGTGGCGTTTCGGCTAATTGTGCTGGGATCTGAGCGGTAATCTACCGAAGTATGCGCTCAGATCCCAGCTGTCAACCCATATGTCATTCGGTGCAATAGCACGAATAATGTGCCAGTTACATATTTTTGAGTAAAAAGCCGGTTCTGCTGTACGGAGGGATAATCCACTTAACAGGATATTCTGTGGGAGTATCCCTCTCGTACAGCAGTGCATGGTGGGAGAAATGTCCTGTATGTTAAGTTCCCCATGTAGTCCCCTACTGTATAACCCCTGTAAAGTGATTAAGGAAACCCCTTGCATGGGGAATCACATAAATACTGGAGCATGTGAATAAAAACCGCAGTTGACTCCAAGAACAGTGTTTCGTCCAGTTACTGGGGGGGATTTGGGATATTGCCTTCATTTTCAGTGCTTTACTTGGATTACTTTCTGTACCAGCGGAGATATTGGGATTTAATATTGCAGCTCCGCTACATATAGCTTGGAGGAAAGACGAGAGGGGGATATGATAGAAACATTTAAATACATAAAGGGAATCAACACAGTAAAGGAGGAGACCATATTTAAAAGAAGAAAAACTACCACAATAAGAGGACATAGTCTTAAATTAGAGGGACAAAAGTTTAGCTGATGTGGTAGAGGGTAACACAGTAAAGGAGTTTAAGCATGCGTGGGATAGGCATAAGGCTATCCTAACTATAAGATAAGGCTAGGGATTAATGAAAGTATTTAGAAAATTGGGCAGACTAGATGGGCCAAATGGTTCTTATCTGCCGTCACATTCTATGTTTCTGTTTCTATGTGTGTGAGTGTATCACAGAGCTCCACAGCTATAAAACTCACAGTAATGTGCAGTGTGTATGAATGTATCGCAGAGCTCCACAACAAAACTCACAGCAAAGTGTGATGGTATTACAGAGCTTCACCGAAATAAAAAATAATAAATAAAAAATGGCATAACATCATAAAATCAACAAACAAACAAAAATCATCCCTATACAATCTCTCTGTAACGGAATTGCCCTCTGACCCTATGATATATATCGGAGCGATAAATTAGGTTCTATACTGGTCTTGTTATAGCTTGGGAGGGACAGAGCTAGGATAATGGGTATTCACCCTGTACACGTTTAGAATGGATAACACACAATGCAGGCGTGCTGCGTGGCAGCCAGGACTGAAGGAGTTACAGTTGGTAAATGCAGAGAATTCTCTGCAGATCTTCCTAATCATGTTTACTCTACAACCTGCAGAGCTGGGGCCGCGGGATACAGCGAGCGCAGCCCCTCTGGGGCTCATTAACTGCAACTTGTAACTTTTTGTCTTTAAACTAAGAATTAATAATTCGTGCCACACGGGAGCTGGATCCCTCCGCAGAGCCGCCGTGTTACCAAACAAACCATTCCCATGTCTGGCACAAAAACCAACAATGATGGAAACCGCGAGAAAAACAAGACAAAACAAAACTTTGAGTTTCATGGCCCTTAGTATTATTAGACTGCAAGTCCCATCATTCTCTGTCAGGGTCAGTTTGACCACGTTGACAGAAGGTTAAAGTTCAGAGCTTTAAAAGGAACAGTGAGTTAGAATATTATTTCCTGGAGGGAAATGAAATAAAGTTTTTACAAAGATTAAAAGAGTTGGCATGGGAACAGGAAGCAAACTGCGGAGTTAGGGCATTGGCCCAGTTTGACTATTGTGGTCTAAAATGTGTAATTCCTTTATTAAAAGTTCTCACAATTTCCATTTTAGTGAATAAGCCCCTCAATCATAAACAGAGCCAGGGGAATCCATTTACCAACGTGTTCAGCCCAAATCCAGCCAGCATGGGCATCGGGAAAGCATGACGGACTAATGGACACTAAGCAGAATTGTACAGAACGAAACCTGAATCACAAAAACCTAATCTAAAAAGTGCTGATATGGAGAAAAAAATATATAAAAATTCACCAGCTTATTTAAAGATGCAGCTTGGATTTATTAACCTGCAATTTGTAGTTCGGTTATCAATTCTTTACGCTCTGCTGCTCAGCGATTGAACACAACCGATGACCGATTTATAACTCATGGTTTAATCGGCGCTGTAAGACCTATTTGGCTGGGTTGTATTGGATACAATGTACCTTTAAACTACCGAGCCCTGACTTACACATCGCATTGAATAATCTGCCAACTGTGAGACACCCTCACATACTGTGTGCGGAGACCTAGAGCCAGATTAATATAGGGGCTATCGGGGGACAAGTTCGAGGCCGGCACTTTAATATTGGCCCATTGGGGGGTCCATGCAGTTAGGACCACCCCATGGCAAAAATGTTTTCAGGGGCCTGATCAGCGCTGTAGCCCTTTAATTATGAGAAAAGGGAAGATTGCTTACTCCTATGCATTGGTATATGGTACCACAAGTCACGATTTTTAAAGTATATTGACTTGCATAATGGTTACATTAAATAAAACCTGTGCTTATACATTTTTTTATAATGTGTACATTTTTCATGCATGTCTGTATGTGACTGTATGTGTCTGTATGTGGATGTGTGCCTATATATTTATTTATTTATAAAATATTTTACCAGAATGGATACATTGAGGTTTTTCTCGTTTTCAACAATGTCCTGGGTCCACAAAACATTGCATTGTTACAATAGGATACAATATTACAAAAAGAGCAATATACAAACTATAAATATATATATATATGCACATACACACATATATAAATGTAATACATAACAGGTAATAAATATATCCAACCATGACAGGTGCATTCTGTGCTGAGGTATGTTGCCATAGATCTCTTAAAAGATTTTAGATTGAATTGACATTAGGTTTCCCCCCCCCAATTAGTATTTAGGACACCACCGTTCAGGGGTAGGGGCCAGGGGAGAGGACACTAGGTCCTCCCTCAATTAGTATTTTAGGGCCCCCACCCAGCGCTCAGGGGTGAGGGCCAGTGGGAGGACATTAGGTCCTCCCCCCTCATTCTAATTTAGGGCCCCCACCCACCACTCAGAGGTGGGGGCCAGAGGGGAGGACATTTGGTCCCCCCCTAATTAGTATTTTAGGGCCCCCACCCACCGCTCAGGGGTGGGGGCCAGGGGGAGGACATCAGGTCCCCCCCCTAATTAGTATTTAGGACCCCCACCCACCACTCAGGGGTGGGGGCCAGGGAGGAGGACATTAGGTCCCCCCCAATTAGTATTTTAGGGCCCCCACCTACCTCTCAGGGGTGGGGGCCAGGGGAGAGGTCATTAGGTCCTCCCTCTCATTCTAATTACGGCCCCCACCCACCGCTCAGGGGTGAGGGACATTAGCTCCCCCCTAATTAGTATTTAGGGCCCCCACCCACCGCTTAGGGGTGGGGGCCAGGGGGGAGGACATTAGGTTCCCCCCCCCATTAGTTTTTAGGGCGCGCCCCACTGCTCAGGGGTGGGGGCCAGGGGGGAGGACATTAGGTCCCCCCCAATTAGTATTTAGGGCCCCCACCCACCGCTCAGGGGTGGGGGTCAGGGGGGAGGACATTAGGTCCCCCCTAATTAATATTTAGAGCCCCCACCCACCGCTCATGGGTGAGGGCCGGGGGGAGGACAATAGGTTCCCCCCCCCCTTATTTTACTTTAGGGCCCCCACCCGCCATTTAGGGGTGGGGCAATAGGTCCCCCCTTCAGGTTAGGAGGGGGAGGGAGTACGTGTTTTTTTTTGTTTTGTTTTTTACAGATATGCCCCTACTCGCTGTATAGCGAGTAGGGGCATAATTTATTAATACTAAGTTATCGTTACTTAGTTTTAGTAAATTTGGATGAAAGACCAATTTAGGTCTTTCAGCCTTTTAGTAGATAGCTCCCTAATACCGTGGGAATTATGGAGTTATCTACTTACTCATTCCTGTCATTACACTGACTGGCCAAGTAACTTGCATTTTATATGAATGTATGTTACTTGATTGTTGTAAGTGTTGCAAATGTTTACAGCTGAATCCTGGCTATGTTTGTACACTTTTTATTTAAAATTGTATACAGTGTAACATTCTTCTTCTTCCACTGGGTAAGTATATTAGTACTTAGGCAATACTGTGCTTCAGAACTTCGGCACTTCAGAAATTCTGTAATTTTTTAACTTTGGGACCTCTGTAATTTGACAGTGCCCGAATGTCTGAATTGCCCGAAATCATATTCGGCCCAAAACGAATTGCACATGTCTACTAACAGCCATCTGAGAAGTGGCCAGTGGAGTGATCACTAGGCTGTAATGTAAACACTGCATTTTCTCTGAAAAGACAGTGTTTACAGCAAAAAGCCTGAATGGAATGATTCTACTCACCAGAACTAATTCAATAAGCTGTAGTTGTTCTAGTGACTATAGTGTCCCTTTAAGTTTTTGCAAAATAATGCCATGGTCTACTGTGTCAAAGGCCTTGGCAAAAATCAAGGGAAATAGCTCCAGTTAAGTCTCATTGTTCCATGCCACTTTGGATGTCATTGCAAACTTTTAAGAGGGCAGTCAAAGTTGAGTGATTTGGATGAAAGCCTGAATGATCAGGGGTCAGATAATTTGATCGTTGATAATATTCACATAGTTGCATGTGGACACATTTTTCCAAGATTCTTGACAATACAGGGAGCAATGATATCGGGCAATAGTTAGATACCAAAGTATTGTCACCACTTTTATGGATAGGCACTACTCTCGCAGTCTCCCAAAGTTTGGGTATGTATCCTGACACCAGGGATTCATTGATAAGGGTAGTGACAGATTGAGCAATTGCTGGTGCACTGAGCTTCAGCAGCATTACTGGGATTTGATCTGGTCCACACTGGTTTTTAATTTTTAAATTATTAAAATGTTTATTAACAACACTGTGACGAGACCAATCTCGCCACATTGCACTGGAGAAGTCTGGTTGCCTGCCTGCTGCCTTTTGACTATGGACCGGCATTTAAATACTTTATTTTACTATGCAGAAAGGTCTGTTCATGTTTTCTGCCCTGGCATTCGGTAGATTCTCGGATTTACTGAATGAACTCACATAATCCAGATAGCTATGCCATGGAGCCTATTCATGTAATAAAAGACTTTGGCTCCATGGCAATTGAACTGTATGTGTGTGTGGTCTGAGTGCCATTCAGTAATAATGTGCACTCAGACCTAAGCTATCTGGGGATATGTTGCATGTCTGTATTTTATGTCATAAATGTAACCTTGTGTATTTTATTGTATCTTACTGTCTTTTTACTGCCATGTGCTTAATGGAGTTTTGCCTCTGTCCTTGGAGATAATTGGATTACTTCCCAATTATCTCCAGGATAGAAGACTCTGTGGAACTGGTTTTGGGCAGAAAAGCCATGCTTCATTTGGTCACAAAGGACTTCGATCTATCTTTTGAACCAATGGACCAATTTGGATGATTTTGACATATGTTTGTATTTGGAGTATGCCGATTCTGAAAATGAAGCATACTTTTCAAGTTATGAATTGTGACAGATTCATCTGCATTGTTGGTTCGTCTGTTTCCCTTTGTTCGCGGAATTGCCTGTTCATATACCCCCGTTCGTGTAATTTGCAAAATGCTGATTGAAACTACCGAACGAACGACCACCCAGGAGAGGAGTGTGCTGCTGGTTAACCTCTTGGCCCCAATTAGAACGTTGTGGTTAACCGCAGACACCTCTCCATTCCATTCGTACGGGTGGTCGTCGTTCACATGTCGACCACGAGGCAGCGGCCATTTTGGGACATACGAACACAGAGCAGTGTTCAGTACAAACTGTATGGAACTAAAAATGGACACTTAAACTACCGAACACCGCTGAAAAGCTGCTGCCTACCTTCCTTTTCGACAAGGCATGCGAACGGCGGTCGTTCGGGAGTTTTATTCATTCGTATGGACTTTTACCCCGACAGCCATCCCATGGAGTCATTCGTATACCGAAGGACTGGTGAAAGACTTTGACTCCATGGCGATTCGACTAGATACATCGGATCTGAGCGCTGTTCGGTGAAAACATGCCCTCAGATCCAGGCTGTCTGGGGATACGTTACACGAACCATATGCATTCGGTATTTCTGTCGTTATGTATTTTAATGTAATTTTGTTATTGTATTGCAAGATGGCGATTGTCTCTACCTTGAGAGATAATTAGGTTTCTTCCCAATTATCTCCGAGGTAGAGAAGACGGAATTATGGGCCAGATGGGAAGGGCTATTATTGAAGCCACTGCGATTGGCTACTGTCCAATATGTTTTACAGTCTTCCACAAGGTCCCCTCGGGGAGTGTCCACCTTGTGGAGACCTGCATAAATACCGGGCAGGTAGCCCCCATTAAACAGAACTTCATTTGACCCTCAAGACGGAGCTTGGTCTCGTTTGTGGGGGAATTATTACTGGGACAGCGCTTTCGTTATTTCTAGCTGTGGAAGGCGTTTGACTGTTTGGCTGATCGGGAGTTGCCGTGTTCGTGGACTTCGTTCGGGAGTTTGGCGATCGGCTGGATTTAAACTGCATTTCTGGAGAAGGGGATTATTGCCTAAACGGCGGCTTCATCTACCCGACGGTACGTGCCGTAACATGAATAATGTGGAAAAACTGTATTTCTCTGTATGTGATAATTGCATTACCCATTGTGTAAGGTAATTGAATCACAGGCAGAGGGGAGGATTTTGTGTGGGAGTGTCTGAGTGTATTGTACGTGTTTATTGGTTGTTTTCCAAAACCCTGTGGATGGTACTAATGTGTAAGAATGTGTATATAAGAACAATAAACCCACAGCTCTGTCTGTTCCTGCTTGACCCTCAAAACAGAGCCTTGTCTCGTTCTTGGGGGGGGATTTATTGTATGCTGTTCCAGTTCGACTGCTAGAAGTGTAAACCTATTCGTATGGTTTTTCCTATTCGGCTGTTTACAGTATTCAAATGTTTGAGAGCATTCATATGCTTCTCCGGTTCTGTGGATTGGTGTTCTGCAGTAGCTGAGCCTGTGTCTCTGGAAGGGAAGATCTTCCAAACGGCGGTTTAACCCTTTTATGCTGAGGGTGCCGTTACAAACACTAACAGGCACAGGTCTAAAACTGAATTTCTCTATATGAGGAGTTTGAAGATTTGGCAGAGCCTGATCTATATTTGTGGTCTGACAATGAGTGTCATTTGTTATCTTAGCAACCCGAGTAGTAAGCACATCCAAATAATTATTAAAGGCATTCGCTACATCTAGGGGGTGTTGCAGTGTTTGGTTGTCCATTTTGACAGTGGAGGGTTGGGTTTGTATGCTATTTATGATTTTCCAGAAGTTTCTTCTGGTAGGTTGTTGTTCAAATCTTCACTGAAATATCGGGCCTTTGCCATTTTTTTTTTGTTTTGTGCATGCATTTCGCCATTGTCTGCAAGTACAGTGATCGTTCTTGGAGCCAGTACGCTTGAACCACAATGAATCTCTAAACTGGTACATTTGAAGGAGGTCAGCTGTAACCCAGGGCAGGTGTATCCCTTTTAGTCGCACTTTACACAGAGGGGCATGCAAATTCCAAAGACGCAAGAGCCCAGACTGAAAAAAAATGCAATTGCAGAATCTAGATCCAGTATTAAACCGAATCTGGGCCATTTAAAAAGGATTCAAGATTACATTTTATTTTAAAGACCTGGTGATTATAATCTTGGGAGGGGATTTAGTAGCCTTTATTATGCAGTATACTAGACAGTGGTCACTGAAACGGTTAGGGAGAACGCACGCTCTGGTTTTTAATATTAATGCGAGTTGGGGAGGAAATTGTGTTAGCTGCAAAGTCTTAAACACCCTACGTGAATTATCTTTAGGATTCAGCCAATCAATATTAAAATCTCCAAAAACTAACAGTTCACTTTTTCGGCTTTGAGCTACAGTTTCACTTAGGAGTTGGGCTCTGTCAGAAAGGAAGTGCACCAGAGAGCTAGGTGGGCGATAGTTTTAGTGAAAGGGATTTCAATTATGCCAGAAACGAAATCAAAGGCAGAAGGGGAGTTATAGTTTTTTTTAAAGGAGTAAATTTTATGGAATTGTCAACATAAATAACAATGCCTCCGCCTCCTCCTCTCTTTGCTCTGTCAACTCTAAAACATGAATAACCCTGTATTACAATGGCGGTGTCTGGTATTTTAGCCGTTAAAGGACCGCTCTAGGCACCCAGACCACTTCAGCTTAATGAAGTGGTCTGGGTGCCAGGTCCTTCTAGGGTTAACCTAGGGTTAAACTGCTATGTTTATTAATGGGTTAAGCCTTCCCCCAAAGCCTCTAGTGGCTTTCTCATTGACAGCCACTAGAGGCGCTTGCGTGCTTCTCACTGTGATTTTCACAGTGATAGCATGCAAGCGTCCATAGGAAAGCATTGTAAATGCTTTCCTATGCGACCGGCTGAATGCGCGTGCAGCTCTTGCATTCAGCCCAGGAGGAGGAACAGAGGAGGAGAGAAGGAGGAGAGCTCCCCGCCCAGCGCTGGAAAAAGGTATGTTTTTACCCCTTTCCCCCTTCCAGAGCCGGGCAGGAGGGGGTCCCTGAGGGTGGGGGCACCCTCAGGGCACTATAGTGCCAGGAAAACGAGTGTTTTCCTGGCACTATAGTGGTCCTTTAACCATGATTCGGGGAGCACAATGATTTTTGGTTTGTAATGGGAACACCAGGCTTGCAGTGCATCCATACTAGGGAGTAAGCTACGGATGTTCCAGTGCACAAAAGAGAGGCCTTTTTAAATGGGGAGATTAGGACTAGAATTAGCTGGGGGACCAGGGCTAGACGCCACATCATTTGCAAGGGAAAGTAACATAAGGAATAGGAATTTGGACATCATTTGTGTTTGGCCATATAGTGAATGGGATACTTTATAATTTTCTGAGGTCGGGGTAGGAGAGAGGGATAGATAGAATATATATATATATATTTTTTTTTTTTTTAAATAAACTCTCAGCCAGCACTCATCAGATAAGTTACAGCAACAGAGCAGGCCATGGTGTATGATAATTTGAGGTGTGTGCTTACGGCGGTAGTGATGTGAACAAAATTGGAGTGAGAAAAGGGTTACTCAGAACAGTTTGGTCATATTTGGATTCATGTTAGTGGTATGAGGATGAAAGCAAAACACAAGTAGTGAAAAAGAAAAGTTAAAGCAAAGTATATGAGTGTGTATGTATAATATTTATACACACACACACACACACACCAACCACAACTTTCAAATGGCACCCGTAATGCAAACAAGTACAACCCCTACCTTTATACACACACAAAAGTTCTTTCACCAGGACACACACACACACACTCTCTCTCATCCAACTGCATTTTCTATTTGTTAAGGTCTCCCCGGTTCCGCGCTGGTGCGGTGTGCCTTGGCAGGGTTTTTTTTTGTGAACGCAGACTCCGCAAACATGGCATCGCAGTCAGAGCTTGTGTGAACGTGATGGTTTACCATGTCACACATGTTCCTGTGGGGACCGCCTTCCACTCCTGCTTGAATTTAGGTTAAATTATTAGCTGCATGGAGAGAACAAGCGCCAAGCTCCTCGTTTATCACTTTGTCAATGGAGCAAGAGTGTTTGGTTTTTTTGAAATTGCATTTAAAATAAAAAGTGAAATCTCCAGGAAAAAAACAAAACAAAAAAAACTGCATCTATAAACGTGTTGGTTCAACTTCCTCCTGGGACACAGTGAACCATAACTATCCCCTGCGCACGACAGATGTTTCCTTCCAGCATTCACCCTTTCCTGCCCAGACTGCACAAGCCTGGTGTCAGAGCCAGTGTTTAATACCACACCCTGCTTCTATTAAAAGAGAAATGGTGAAATGTTCGACTAAAAACACTTTTTTGGCTGAAATAACCCTTTAAATTTCACTCTTGGCGACTGTCCAAGTTAGTTTAAGGGAACCTGCTCTCACAATGCTTTGGATGGTAACTGCTATGGATTCTCAGCTGCACAGAGCCTGGCAGGCTTTCAGTTTAAGACCCCCTCTCCCATAGGGATTGTAAACGGAGCCGGGAAAATGTCAATTCTCATCCCGAGGAGTCGCCTAGGGTCGCTTTATGGTTAAGTCTGCTCTGTGGCTGGCTGAGAGTAGCCAGTTCTAGCCAATAAATACACGATGAAGGTAGACAGCCCGGCACACTCTGGGGGATGACTGATCCTAGCAGTGGGCATGACACCAGAGCCGGATATACATCACAGGCTCCTATAGACACACAATTCTGTTAATGTCTCCACCTCGGGTGCGAGGGGGGGACCCCTGATCTCATCTTTCCAGGTAAGTACATCTAGCAGACTGCCTGCTAGAATATCTGGGCCCCCCAGTCACTCCCCCTATTATTAACCTCAATAACATGCCCTCCACTCACCCTCCTATTCCAACAATAGTCAAGTAAAGCAGAGTTAGTAAAGCTTGCCATTTATTTCAAAAATTAAGACTGTACAGACTTGGAACACGAATTAATAATGCAGATGTCAGGTTCTCTCCCAGTCGTTTAACGCTGGGCAGTCCTTCCATTGCTGCAAGGGAAAGAGCAGGACAGAAACCGAGTGAGAAATTAGATTGGAACCAACCGCCTCACCCTCCCAAAGAAATCCCCACAGTGCGATGATTACATTGACCTGGTGGGCCGTCTAGTGGTGGCATAGCATCAGTGCAGGCCATTTCCATTTTATTTTAGAGTGAGTGTTTGAGTGTGCTGGTACGGCGCATGGTAAAATGGTAAAGTTAATTTAATGCCACCAAAAAGCATGTGTGGGCTCTGAATATTCACATAGATCACACATTGTCCACAGCGAGCAAAGCCAGAACCCAGTCTCGGTAGTAGTGGAGACCTGGATTGGCCGCAGTCTTAACGTGGCAACCGAGTGGCCTAGCAGCTCAGAGTCCCAATAGATTGAGTGTAGGTTACGAAACTGGAATAGAGAAATGAGCAGATCACATAAACAGACAGTCAAAAAAACTTAAAGGCTGCTTCGTGGTTGCGACAGTAATATCAGAATATACAAGCCCTTTCCACACGCCATCTTCCACCAGGTTTAGAACATCTCCGTCCACTTTTATTTTTCGGACGTGGACTTTAAAAGGTACTGACACGTTTTCCATTTTAGAGACCATGAGCTGCGCATAGACTTTATGGCGTGGTGGGACTGAAACTTTGACGTTTCGACTCTCATTTATCAACCTGTGGGTAATGGCTGTCTTCTGAAAACTCCCATTGTAAGTGATCGTGGCTTCAAATGCCATAAGGGGGAATTTGGTTGCAGCCATGGAATTCAAACCCCACGTTCTAGCCCATTGCGTAGTTTCTGAAGTCTTGGTCTCCCAGGTCAACATAAACTCATGTTCTTGATCTTCATTTGTTCGGTTGAGGAATTTCTCAGCTTTTATGACACAAGGCCGGAAGGCCAGATTTGAAATATCGTCCCACTCCACAGCTGTTATGTCAAAACAAGGTTTGTACAGATCCCCCATCCCTGCACGAAATCGGCAGCAGTCCACCACCTTGGACCGGCTCACTTCGAGGATAGTTTCATGGTTATGGAAAGTCCGGCAAACAAACTTTCCATTTGAGGCTTTAAACATCACCTTCTCTCCATCATGAAAAACCTCAAACTCACAAAGTTCATCTGGAAAGGACTTCCCCATCTCTAAATAAGTGATTCCATCATACACAGTCCAGCTTATGTACATTTCCCGGAAATCCTGTAAAACTATCTTCCCATTTTGGAGCAAGAAGACAAGAAACTTGCTGGTGGCATCTTTCTCCTCTCGGGCCTGTAGCCGGTTGGTCATTCCATTACAGTAGGAACTCCAGTACATCTCGTTATCTGTCTGAAATGACACCCCTTCTTCCGTGTTCACATAGACACCAAGAGGACCGAGGCCTTTTGAGACTCCCTGTAGGAGATTACAAAAATGTTAGTTCATATATGATAATGTAGCCTAGTTTTTGCTCAGTAGAAGAGAAATGTATTTTTATTTTTTTTAAATGATTTAATGTAATGAAAAAAAAAAAACGACAACTAAAATGATTCAGAATAACTCTGCAATAAAGAGAATCATACCATTACGTGTAATTCTGTAATAACTTATGATTAAAAGGGACACTATAGTCACCAAGACAACTTTAGCTTAATTAAGCAGTTTTGGTGTATAGATCATGTCCCTGCAGTCTCACTGCTCAATTATCTGCCATTTAGGAGTTAAATCACTTTATGAACCCTAGTCACACCTCCCTGCATGTGACTTAAACAGCATCACTAAACACTTCCTGTAAATAGTCATCTAAGGTTTATCCTTCCTCTATTGCAAGTTCTGTTTAATTTAGATTCTTACCCCCTGCTATGTTAATAGCTTGCTAGACCCTGCAAGAGCCTCTTGTGTGATTAAAGTTACATTTACAGAGAAAGATACAATTGTTTAAGTTAAATTACATCTGATTGAAAGTGAAACCAGTTTTTTTTCCATGCAGGCTCTGTCAATCATAGCCAGGAGAGGTGTGACAAGGGCTGCATAAACAGAAACAAAGTGATTTAACTCCGAAATAGCAGTGAATTGAGCAGTGAAACCTGGGAGGCATGATCTATACACTAAAACTGCTTCATTAAGCCAACGTTGTTTAGATGACTATAGTGTTCCTTTCTAGGGGCCAAGCATATTTTGATCCCAGATGGTGACTGTCCCACTCGCTTTCCAGTGGCCACGAAGTGTGGAGAAAGGTAGTTTTTACCAGCACTGAACCTTTCCTTCATGGGTGCCACCATCTTCTTCCACAAAGTCCTCTTCAGCTCTTGGCACTTCATTGCCCACGTATATGTCACAACAACACTGATTCTATGGAGGATCCCCTGAGACCACAGGAGCCTCCATAGAAAGAGCACTTTTACCCCTCAGCAGTCACTAGTGACGGATGAGAGCTTAAAAACAAAAAATAAAAATATAAGAAACCCACACACAAAAGTAGTCGCTACAGTCTATATGAGCATTCCATACTAACAAACTATGATTTTATACCAAAATAGCTAAATCAGTAACATATAAACCCTTAAAGCCAGCCAGCCATTTTTTTTTCTCCCCTTTCACTTTTCTTTATGATTCTTGTATCTTAATGATTATACTCCCTCCCTTGATACTGGCCTTTATCAATACGAGGTTTTCTTCATTCGGCCAGACATTTTATTATCCTGTCAATTAGTTCTGCAGTTTGCTTTTTTGGGTCCCTTCCACACAGACCGATCGTGGGTAAATTAACAACTGACGTGGAACTTTGCTTAAAAGACAGACAGTTACCTCAGAAATATTATTATAGTAATCCTTCCATAAAAGGATGGAAACAAAATAAATAAACCTTCATCCATTCCTTTAATATATGACAGAATCCCTCATCCATATACATACACCTTGGGGCGGACAGACAGACAGTCTCTATGGTTTTCTCGGTTTCTGTGCTGGGAGTGAAGCAAGGACAACCATAGAGACTGTTTTCATACAATGTCCGACCCAAGGTGTACGTATATGGCTGAAGGAACCTGCCATGTGCTAAAGGAATGGATGAAGCTTTATAAAACAAAACAAAACAAAACACACACACACACACACACACACACACACACACACACACACACCTTATTTTCCATACTTTATGGAAGGATTACTATAATAATATTTCTGAGGTGACATGTCTTAAGGAAAAGTTCCACGTCAGTTGCTAATTTACCCACAGTCAGTGTGGAAGGGGTAAAAAAGCAAACTGCAGACATAGTCGACAGGAGAATAAAATGGCAGCTCCCAGTTATTGCGATCTGGCCGAATGAAGAAGACCTAGTATAGGCCCTGGGGAGATAGCGCAGCTAAGCGGACAAGGGCACATGTAGGAGTGTGGGGATAGATGCATGGGATTGATTGGGAAAGAGTGTGTGGGTGGGATTATGTTCTGTGTAAATTGGTGTGGGGGAGGTCCTACCTCAGTGCCACTTGGGATTCGGGCCAGCAAACAGCTTCCCTCCCGCCCGATTAGTATATTTAGTCACAGCTAGCCGGGGGTATGTCCTTGCCAATTGAGTTTGAGGGGTTACGTTTAAGTATATGGAATGAGATGAACAAGTTTTTAAGGTCTCAACCTCCCCTGCTTCAAACGGTTAACATTAGGTTGCCTGAGGTGTCGTGCCCATCGAGCGTGGATAAGGTCGGCTGATGGCGGGCATTGGAAAGATATGATTTTTATGACGAGGGGGGAGGTGAGAGGAAGTGGTGATTAGGAACCACTGTATGTTTATTGGCAAGGACGGTTGGGTCACTGTATAACACTATGGGTGGAGTTATATATGTATATGTTAATTTATGTCTAACGTTTTGGTTACAGAAAGAAGAGATTTAATAAAGTTATGGATGTGTAATGCAGTAATTTAGTTTGTGATAATAAATGATGTGGCCTGTTCATCCATACTAAGTGGTCTGTCATTATTGGGGGGTAAATGGGTTTAGATATGTGCTAGGCTGCATCGCGATTCCCCACTACGTACATACATGATAAAGGGAGAGAGTATAAGACAACCCAACAAACTATTTCATTCAATGCTAGAGGAGAGTATTAGATTAAGGACAGTTGTCCTTTTAGCTCAGTCTGTACTGACAAAAATCATGGTTTCCATAAGAAAGAAGATAATGTGTGCGGCATCCTGTCCCCAAACACCATTAATGGAGATTTACTTACCATTTTGAGATGTTAGAATCCTCTGGCGGATCCTGAAAGAAAAGCAAAAAAAAAAAAAAAAGTGAACGTTATTAATGGCTCCAAAATGTGACATTTGGAGAAAAATCCCACCCACAACTTGGCCAGTTCCTCCTCCATTATCTAATCACTCTCAGCCAGTCAGTCAGTGCAGCACCCAGGGCAAACCATTCTAAGATATTTTGTCTCCTTACAGCAAAGCTGACACAATAACCTCTAGAATGAGCTGTAGTGGTTATGGTGCTTGGATTGTTCCTAATAATAATAATAATAATAATAATAATAATAATAATAATAATAATAATAATAATCAGCTGTAGCAAATGCTGCATATTGCTGGCAGCACTCTACATGCTCTGCCCCTCAGCATGAAGCATTTGTCACCATGCAGATGAGGGAGAGACAGCAAATAACACAGCTTTAAGATGGATGCTCAGGATAACGCAACGTAACCCTGACTCTGGCCGCAGCGTAACCCCCACTCTGTCAGATTAAAGCCCCAGGTTGGCTGTTTTAGCTCAGTTGCAACTAGATTAGATTTATTGTTTAGCAGATAACCCCCTACCACTCCTATCACACCCTCCAGGACCACCCCCATAGCCTCCAAAACAACAAACCAAGAATTCTGAACAATTAATATGGGCAGCTGAATAAAATGTACCACATCCAACATCTGGGGCCCTCAAAATGGCAGGAGAGCTCACCCAGGCCCTAAATCAAGGTTTAACAATCTGTGAAATGATAGCAATGGGTGAAAGGACCCCCAAATTAATCCCACAATTCATACCCTAGCGCAGGGGGGCCTCTGGGGGGCTAAGAAAAGCTACAAACCAATACTCACAGCACAATCCTGGCAGCTCTGACTGACAATGAGGCCTCACCCAGTGTGGACATTTAATGGGGCAGGTGTGAGTGTAGACTCAATTAGCTGAATAATTAGCCTTATTAAAGGCACACATACCGGGGTTTACTCACTAAACAAGGAATCAGAATGTGCCAGCATGGTAGCTGTGCCCGGGACCATACAGACCTCTCTGTTCACCATTAAGGCACACGCCCTATATCCGTGTCAGTGTAATGCTAGGAATACTCCAAACACCACAACCACTACAGTGTTAGAATAGTTTGACATCTTACTTGGGCGCACCGGGTGCTTCTTCCCTCCTCCACTACTTCCTAATCAGGATTTTCCAATATCTCTCCCGAGTGAAGTATTGTAATTCTAGGTCGCTGGCTGAAGTAGTGGATGCAGGGAGTGACACCCAGTAGGAAGTTAAACCATTCTAAAATTACTTTCTACTCTCACTGGAGTGTGCCAGCGGGGAATTCTGGCACCATAACCATTACAGGGTATGTAGTGGTTATAGTGCTTGGAGTGTTCCTTTAAGATAAGATCACGATACATTATGCAGAGGACTTATTATTATAGAAAAAATCAATTTTGTGTCTCATTATTAAGCTTGCATTTTTAGCTATACCTACATAATTATATAGAGGATTACTTATACAATTAGTTATAACTGATTTTACACCTGTACCTATTTTCTCCCGATGTTCTACGTGCCGAGAAACCAAAAGATTGTATGCGACTCCAACACACAGGGAGTAACAGGGGAAATCTGCCAGAAACAGAGCCAACTGAATGCATTGTTTTTTTATATATAGCAAACAGCACTATTTTGACTCTATTTGGTCACTATTTAAATTCTGGTGGAAACGGGGGAATAAATAGAGGCAAAAAAAATGTGCAAGAAAAATAGCGAGAAAGCTGCTGCAACACTTTTTAATTATCTACTCCAGGGATAGGCAACCGGTGGCACCCCAGATGTTATGGACAACATTCTCCATAATGCTCTTACACCCATAATGCTGGCAAAGCATCATGGGAGGTGTAGTCCAAAACACCTGAAGTGCCGAAGGTTGCCTATGCCTGATCTACTGTATAGTTCTTATTTTAAAAAAATATAAATATACATTTTATAAGACTAAAGTTTGCGCACTGAAAAAAGTAAATATTCTCAATTACTAATATATGATATAATAATAATAATATATCATATTCAATAAATGTTCGGCATTTATTTTCTTCTTATTATTAATTATTAGCATTTATATTGAAACAATATCTTGCCTGACTTTACAATTATTGAATGGAGATTATCGGCATACAGAGTAATATCGACACAAACTAGAGGCAGAGGTCACACAGCTCAGGTGACATCACACTATATGAAATATAGAAAGTATTAAAACATTCCTAACGTAATTTGCATAATTCATTAAAATTGAACGCAAACTCGGGCTAAAATAGACGATGTTATTGTCACAGCTCAGCTATTTTAGCCTGAATTTAGTACATGTACTTTTTACTAGCACAATATCAGGCTGAAGGCAAAGATAATGTTTTCTATTTCTAAATTATGTTTATTATTAGATTCAACATTTTTTTCCCTTTATTTTAACCCCTTAAGGACACATGACATGTGTGACACGTCATGATTCCCTTTTATTCCAGAAGTTTGGTCCTTAAGGGGTTAAAGGTCTGCATTATGCATGTTCAGTTGGCAATGTGATAAAATCGTTTAGCTAAGCTTCAGTTTGTTAATACCATGACTCTTCAATCGTCACACCCATGGCATATGTAGAACAATAGCCATTTGCCCTAACCAGTCCAGATTACATCCGTCTGACCCTGATCAGTCTAGTCCGGGTCTGTCTGATACTGCCCAAACCTGTCTGGGACGGTCTGATACTGCCCAAACCTGTCTGGGTCTGTTTGATTCTGCCCAGTCCTGTACCGTACTATCTGAGTCTGCCCAGTCTTGTCCCGGTCTATCTGAGTCTTCTTGGTCCTGTCCCGGGTCTGTCTGATTATGCCCGGTCCTGTCTGGGTCTATCTGATTCTGCCCGGTCCTGTCTGGGTCTGTTTGATTCTGCCCGGTTCTGTACCATTCAATCTGAGTCTGCCCGGTCCTGTCCTGGTCTATCTGAGTCTGCTTGGTCCTGTCCCGGGTCTGTCTGATTCTGCCCGGTCCTGTCCGGGTCTATCTGATCCTGCTCGGTCCTGTCTGGGTCTGTCTGATTCTGCCCAGTCCTGTCTGGGTCTGTCTGATTTTGCCTGGTGCTGCCCGGGTTTTTTCAATTCTGCCCAGTCCTGTCCAGGTCTGTCTGATTCAGTCCTGTCCAGGTCTGTTCGATTCTACCCAGTCCTGTCCAGGTCTGTCTGATTCTGCGAGGTCCTGCCCGGGTCTGTCTGATCCTGCCCGGTCCTGTCTGGATCTGTCTGATTCTGCCCGGTCCTGTCTGGGTCTGTTTGATTCTGCCCAGTCCTGTCCCGGTCTATCTGAGTCTTCTTGGTCCTGTCCCGGGTCTGTCTGATTATGCCCGGTCCTGTCCGGGTCTGTCTGATTATGCCCAGTCCTGTCTGGGTCTGTCTGATTCTGCCTGGTCCTGCCCGAGTCTGTTCGATTCTGCCCAGTCCTGTCTGATTCTGCCCCGTCCTGTCCAGGTCTGTTCGATTCTGCCCAGTCCTGTCCAGGTCTGTCTGATTCTGCCTGGTCTGTCTTATACTGCCCAAACCTGTCTGGGTCTGTTTGATTCTGCCCGGCTCTGTACCGTTCTATCTGAGTCTGCCCGGTCCTGTCCTGGTGTATCTGATCCTGCTCGGTCCTGTCTGGGTCTGTCTGATTCTGCCCAGTCCTGTCTGGGTCTGTCTGATTTTGCCTGGTGCTGCCCGGGTTTTTTCAATTCTGCCCAGTCCTGTTCAGGTCTGTCTGATTCAGTCCTGTCCAGGTCTGTTCGATTCTACCCAGTCCTGTCCAGGTCTGTCTGATTCTGCGTGGTCCTGCCCGGGTCTGTCTGATCCTGCCTGGTCCTGTCTGGGTCTGTCTGATTCTGCCCAGTCCTGTCTGGGTCTATCTGATTCTGCCCGGTCCTGTCTGGGTCTGTTTGATTCTGCCCGGTTCTGTACCATTCAATCTGAGTCTGCCCGGTCCTGTCCTGGTCTATCTGAGTCTGCTTGGTCCTGTCCCGGGTCTGTCTGATTCTGCCCGGTCCTGTCCGGGTCTATCTGATCCTGCTCGGTCCTGTCTGGGTCTGTCTGATTCTGCCCAGTCCTGTCTGGGTCTGTCTGATTTTGCCTGGTGCTGCCCGGGTTTTTTCAATTCTGCCCTGTCATGTCCAGGTCTGTCTGATTCAGTCCTGTCCAGGTCTGTTCGATTCTACCCAGTCCTGTCCAGGTCTGTCTGATTCTGCGAGGTCCTGCCCGGGTCTGTCTGATCCTGCCCGGTCCTGTCTGGATCTGTCTGATTCTGCCCGGTCCTGTCTGGGTCTGTTTGATTCTGCCCAGTCCTGTCCCGGTCTATCTGAGTCTTCTTGGTCCTGTCCCGGGTCTGTCTGATTATGCCCGGTCCTGTCCGGGTCTGTCTGATTATGCCCAGTCCTGTCTGGGTCTGTCTGATTCTGCCTGGTCCTGACCGAGTCTGTTCGATTCTGCCCAGTATTGTCTGATTCTACCCAGTCCTGTCCAGGTCTGTCTGATTCTGCGAGGTCCTGCCCGGGTCTGTCTGATCCTGCCCGGTCCTGTCTGGATCTGTCTGATTCTGCCCGGTCCTGT
The DNA here is from genome assembly GCA_933207985.1 of Pelobates cultripes. Lineage (NCBI taxonomy): Eukaryota > Metazoa > Chordata > Amphibia > Anura > Pelobatidae > Pelobates > Pelobates cultripes. The sequence goes on along the minus strand of OW240920.1, from coordinate 147,522,248 downwards.
CTGGGTCTGTTTGATTCTGCCCAGTCCTGTCCCGGTCTATCTGAGTCTTCTTGGTCCTGTCCCGGGTCTGTCTGATTATGCCCGGTCCTGTCCGGGTCTGTCTGATTATGCCCAGTCCTGTCTGGGTCTGTCTGATTCTGCCTGGTCCTGCCCGAGTCTGTTCGATTCTGCCCAGTCCTGTCTGATTCTGCCCCGTCCTGTCCAGGTCTGTTCGATTCTGCCCAGTCCTGTCCAGGTCTGTCTGATTCTGCCTGGTCTGTCTTATACTGCCAAAACCTGTCTGGGTCTGTTTGATTCTGCCCGGTTCTGTACCGTTCTATCTGAGTCTGCCCGGTCCTGTCCTGGTCTATCTGATCCTGCTCGGTCCTGTCTGGGTCTGTCTGATTCTGCCCAGTCCTGTCTGGGTCTGTCTGATTTTGCCTGGTGCTGCCGGGTTTTCAATTCTGCCCAGTCCTGTTCGGGTCTGTCTGATTCAGTCTGTCAGGTCTGTTCGATTCTACCAGTCCTGTCAGGTCTGTCTGATTCTGCGTGGTCCTGCCCACGGGTCTGTCTGAT
>OW240920.1:147443190-147521593 GCA_933207985.1 Pelobates cultripes | reverse complement strand
TTCTGCCCGGTCCTGTCTGGGTCTGTCTGATTCTGCACAGTCCTGCCCGGGTCTGTCTGATTCTGCCTGATTCTGCCCGGTCATGCCCGGGTCTGTCTGATTCTGTCTGATTCTGTCTGATTCTGCCCGGTCCTGTCCTGGTCTATCTGAGTCTGCTTGGTCCTGTCCCGGGTCTGTCTGATTCTGCCCGGTCCTGTCCGGGTCTGTCTGATCCTGCTCGGTCCTGTCTGGGTCTGTCTGATTCTGCCCAGTCCTGTCTGGGTCTGTCTGATTTTGCCTGGTGCTGCCCGGGTTTTTTCAATTCTGCCCAGTCCTGTCCAGGTCTGTCTGATTCAGTCCTGTCCAGGTCTGTTCGATTCTACCCAGTCCTGTCCAGGTCTGTCTGATTCTGCGAGGTCCTGCCCGGGTCTGTCTGATCCTGCCCGGTCCTGTCTGGATCTGTCTGATTCTGCCCGGTCCTGTCTGGGTCTGTTTGATTCTGCCCGGTCCTGTGTGGGTCTGTTCAATTCTGCCCGGTCCTGTCCCGGGTCTGTCTAATTCTGCCTGGTCCTGCCTGGGTCTGTCTGATTCTGCCTGGTCCTGCCTGGGTCTGTCTGATTCTGCCTGATTCTGCACAGTCCTGCCCGGGTCTGTCTGATTCTGCCTCATTCTGCACAGTCATGCCCGGGTCTGTCTGATTCTGCCTGATTCTGCCCGGTCCTGTCTGGGTCTGTCTGATTCTGCCCAGTCCTGTCTGGGTCTATCTGATTCTTCCCGGGCCTGTCTGGGTCTGTTTGATTCTGCCCGGTCCTGTGTGGGTCTGTTCAATTCTGCCCGGTCCTGTCCCGGGTCTGTCTGATTCTGCCTGGTCCTGCCCGGGTCTGTCTGGGTCTGTCTGATTCTGCCTGATTCTGCCCGGTCCTGTCTGGGTCTGTCTGATTCTGCCCGGTCCTGCCCGGGTCTGTCTGATTCTGCCTCATTCTGCCCGGTCATGCCCGGGTCTGTCTGATTCTGCCTGATTCTGCACGGTCCTGCCCGGGTCTGTCTGATTCTGCACAGTCCTGCCCGGGTCTGTCTGATTCTGCCTGATTCTGCACGGTCCGGCCCGGGTCTGTGAATGTTTTGCCTCAGACTCCCGGACATTGTTCACAGGTCAGTGAAGTATTTGCTTGTTTCTTGCAGTTTGACAGAAAGCATATCACACCCCCTCCAAGCTCATCATTAGTTCAAACAAACTTTTCTGAGTTTTTGAGTGTTTTGGTAAAGTTTGCCCCTGGGCGTTCTCTGGCTGGTCCACCTGTGGAGCAGATATTCCCGATGGATCCTGGGATATTTCATATCAGGCACAGGACAGGAGTAAGCTGAGTGCCCAGGTATCTCTGTCAGTCTGATTACTGTGTCTCTATCCAGTATGGCTCGTACAGGGGCTGAGCTGTGCCCCCCCAAAACAGGACGATACCCATTCTCATTCCATGTTCTCTGAGTCTGGTTTATTACAGCTGCTAATATTAGCTGGAATTTCGAATCCGGACTGACTGCAGCACATTTCACAGAGAGCAGGACAGAGCGGTAAGTGTCTGTGTTTTGTAACCCCAGAATATTCAGGATGTCACCGTTAATATGTGGGGTAACAGCTAGTGATCTAGTGAGAAATCCGGCTGCCACTATGGCGTTAAGAAGGAATGTTTCCCCCCCAATTCGCAGCATAGTTAGAAATTACTTCCGATTTATTTTTTCACTGGACAGATGAGAGGGGTTATTTTCTGTTTATATCACTATATAACTGTATCACTATGTCACTATATTACTATATAACTATGTTAAATTTAGGATTAGTGTGTTTATATCAGGCTGTGTGAGGGTCATTTAATCTTAGACCAGCAGTAGAACAAACATGTCTTAGAAACATAGAAACATAGAATGTGACGGCAGATAAGAACCATTCGGCCCATCTAGTCTGCCCAATTTTCTAAATACTTTCATTAGTCCCTGGCCTTATCTTATAGTTAGGATAGCCTTATGCCTATCCCACGCATGCTTAAACTCCTTTACTGTGTTAACCTCTACCACTTCAGCTGGAAGGCTATTCCATGCATCCACTACCCTCTCAGTAAAGTAATACTTCCTGATATTATTTTTAAACCTTTGTCCCTCTAATTTAAGACTATGTCCTCTTGTTGTGGTAGTTTTTCTTCTTTTAAATATAGTCTCCTCCTTTACTGTGTTGATTCCCTTTATATATTTAAATGTTTCTATCATATCCCCCCTGTCTCGTCTTTCCTCCAAGCTATACATGTTAAGATCCTTTAACCTTTCCTGGTAAGTTTTATCCCGCAATCCATGAACCAGTTTAGTAGCCCTTCTCTGAACCCTCTCTAAGGTATCAATATCCTTCTGAAGATACGGTCTCCAGTACTGTGTACAATACTCCAAGTGAGGTCTCACCAGTGTTCTGTACAATGGCATGAGCACTTCCTCTTTCTACTGCTAATACCTCTCCCTATACAACCAAGCATTCTGCTAGCATTTCCTGCTGCTCTATTACATTGTCTGCCTACCTTTAAGTCATCAGAAATAATCACCCCTAAATCCCTTTCCTCATATGTTGAGGTTAGGACTCCATCAAATATTCTGTACTCTGCCCTTGGGTTTTTACGTCCAAGATGCATTATCTTGCCCTTATCGACATTAAATGTCAGTTGCCACAACTCTGACCATTTTTCTAGTTTACCTAAATCATTTGCCATTTGGCTTATCCCTCCTGGAACATCCATCATTATACCAGGGTTTAAAATGTCAAATCATACGCTAACAGCCATGTCTAAAAGTTACTAGCCACAGCAAGTCTGGAAGGTCCATGACACTCGCAGGGGTGAATTGCAACTCGCCAATGGCCCTAGGGATACAATGCACTTTGCAGGGCGCCTAGCAGAGATATAGCATACGATATTAGCAGGACGTACAGGGGGATACATAGTGTGAGTCTTATACATTACATCAGTGAGGTAGTATATTGGGGTACACTGTCTCAGCAGGTTATAAAATTGGGTACACTGCATAAGCCAGCATAACATTGCTGAGGGGCTTTGGGGTTTGAAGCCAAAGATGTTGTACTCTTTAGTCCCGTAGATAGGAGGGAACATAACATACAACGCTGGGATAAGGAATGAATCCAGTTTCCATTCACAATACGGACGCTAGTTCCCAGATTAGTGTTATTTCGAGAGCTCACACTGTCTAACTCAATAGATTCGTTATTCAGGGCTGCGGGGTTGTGTTCAGAAAAGCAGGGTGATACATATATCAGAATAAATAATAACTAGCATAATTAAATTATTCATTTTATTATTATTATTATTAATTATAGATTATTCATACCGGACGACATCTGTGCATTTGGGAACCAAAATTTTAAATGCTATTGGATAGTCATAGAAATGTAAAACGATGAATGTGATTATTTCAGCCGTGTGTTAATGGGTTTCTCAGGCATGCTATGGGTACCAAATATGGGTAAGTATCCAAAGTTTTAGTGGGGGTACAGAGTTCCCATCATAGAATTTGTATTTTAAAAAAAAAAGCCAAACTTTCATGATTTTGAATATAGTGTTAGAAATCCTGATTCTTCTGGGATTACGTTTTTAATGAATTGCTGAGCACTTTAAATACTTATTTAACACACATTAGATGATCATTGGGAGAAAAAAATGGTTTATTTTTGTTTAGTTTCCATTCCGTAATTTTTGAATTTTTGTTAATCAGAAATTTATAAATTACCAATTAGGAATGAAACAAAATTTAGAAAAGATTTAGAAGCGCAAGGAAATGTAGGTACCATTATTCCAAAGGATACCAAGGATACCAAATTAGGGCACCGTTAAGCAGATAGCTCCCTAATTATGTAATATAAAAATGTGATCCCAAATAAGGGTACAAAATTATGGAGTTATCCACAAAAAAACAAATCAAATGAAAGGGCCTTCTCCTTCATTTTGATCTTCCAACTGTTTAGTAGATAATTCCCTAATTTGCTCTCCTTTTGTTGGGTTGCCATAATTAAGGATACCAAATAAAGCTACACACCTAAAAGAGCCTTAATTTAAGCTATATTCCCTAAGTTAATATTCTTAAATATGGCAATTTCACATAATTATACCAAAGTAGGAAGCTGTCTACCTTATTGGGTACCCTTAAATATGGAAAGCCCACATATAGATTCCAGATTAGGACGCTGTTGGCTCCCGAATCTGGTATTCTAAAAAGAGGTAAATCCACATAAGAGAATCAAAACAGGGAGCTATCTACTAAACAGCTGCCTCAATTGGTACACTTAAATCTGGTTATTTTACATTAGAGTATCACATTAGGGAGATGTTGTGTTTAGTAGATATCTCCCTAATTCGGTATCCTTAAAAATGATAATATCACATAAGGGTACCTAATACAGTGAGGAAAAAAGTATTTGATCCCCTGCTGATTTTGAAGGTTTGCCCACTGACAAAGAGATGGTCAGTCTATAATTTTAATGGTAGGTGTATTTTAACAGTGAGAGGCAGAATAACAACAACAAAAATCCAGAAAAATGCATGTCAAAAAAGTTATAAATTAATTTGCATGTCAATGAGTGAAATAAGTATTTGATCCCCTATCAATCAGCAAGATTTCTGGCTCCCAGGTGTCTTTTATACCGGTAACGAGCTGAGATTAGGAGCACTCGCTTTAAGAGAGTGTTCCTAATCTCAGCTTGTTACCGGTATAAAAGACACCTGTCCACAGAAGCAATTAATCAGATTCTAAACTCTCCACCATGGCCAAGACCTAAGAGATGTCCAAGGATGTCAGGGACAAGATTGTAGACCTACACAAGGCTGGGATGGGCTACAAGACCATCGCCAAGCAGCTTGGTGAGAAGGTGACAACAGTTGGTGAGAGTATTCACAAATGAAAGAAACATAAAATAACTGTCAGTACCCCTCAGTCTGATGCTCTCTGCAAGATCTCACCTCATGGAGTTTCAATGATCATGAGAACTGTAAGGAATCAGCCCAGAATTACATGGGAGGATCTTGTTAATGATCTCAATGTAGCTGGAACCATAGTCACCAAGAAAACAATTGGCAACACACTACAGGCCCGTCTGAAGTTTGCCAATGAACATTTGAATGATTCAGAGGAGAACTAGGTGAAAGTGTTGTGGTCAGATGAGACCAAAATCAAGCTCTTTGGCATCAACTCACCTTGCCGTGGAGGAGGAATGCTGCCTATGACCCCAAGAACACAATCCCCACCATCAAACATGGAGGTGGAAACATTATGCTTTGGGTTTTTTTTTCTGCTATGGGGACAAGAAACATAGAATGTGACGGCAGATAAGAACCATTCAGCCCATCTAGTCTGCCCAATTTTCTAAATACTTTCATTAGTCCCTGGCCTTAGCTTAAGTCTAGGATATCCTTATGCCTATCCCACGCATGCTTAAACTCCTTCACTGTGTTAACCTCTACCACCTTAGCTGGAAGGTTATTCCATGCATCCACTACCCTCTCAGAAAAGTAATACTTCCTGATTTTATTATTAAACTTTTTTTATCCCTCTAATTTAAGACTATGCCCTCTTGTTGTGGTAGTTTTTCTTCTTTTAAATATAGTCTCCTATAGGACAACTGCACCACATCAAAGGGACGATGGACGGGGCCATGTACCGTCAAATCATGGGTGAGATCCTCCTTCCCTCAGCCAGGGCATTGAAAATGGGTCGTGGATGGGCATTCCAGCATGACAATGACACAAAACACACAGCCAAAGCAACACAGGAGTGGTTTAAGAATAAGCACATTAAGGTCCTGGAGTAGCGTAGAAAATCTGTGGAGGGAGCTGAAGGTTTGAGTTGCCAAACATCAGCCTTGAAACCTTAATGACTTGGAGAGGATCTGCAAAGATTAGTGGGACAAAATCCTTCCTGAGATGTGTGCAAACCTGGTGGCCAACTACAAGAAACGTCTGACCTCTGTGATTGCCAACAAGGGTTTTGCCACCAAGAAATAGGTCGAAGGCATCAGATCAATTTATAACTTTTTTGACGTGCGTTTTTCTGTTTGTTTGTTTTTTGGTTATAATGTCTCTCACTGTTAACATACACCTACCATTAAAATTATAGACTGATCATTTCTTTGCCAGTGGGCAAACGTTCAAAATCAGCAGGGGATCAAATACTTTTTTCCCTCACTGTAAGTGAGCTATCTACTAAACAGATGAAAGAGGAAAATTAAGAAAAGCCCTTTATATGTCACGACTACTAATGTGATCCAACACGCAAAACTATGTAACATCTACATAGAATAGAAAAATAGACAGAACGTAAAGTGCTCCTTAGAATGGCTGGATTAATACGTTAAAAGACAGCGAATGGTTAAGGGAAAGACGAGGTCAAGGAAGCCCAAAATACACAAGAACGATAAGAAAGCCAAGTCAGGGAAACCAGAGATCAGAATAGTAAAGTATAGCCAATGTCAGAAAACCAGGAATATCCATAACATAGACAAGAAAACGCACTCTCGGGAACCAGGAACGGAAACCATGACCTCATGGTCGGTGCCATTTTGGATCCCGTGTGTGGAGGGGACGGATGCTTGTTGCTGAACAGGTAATTCCTCCAACCTGTCTGCGTGGTCGCACCGTGACAATATGTTAACTTTGCTGTTTCAGCTGCTTAGTAGATAAGTCCGTAATTTGCAATTCTTATGAAAATGAATGGATCCAAATGAATTCATTTTGATTCAAATTCGGACATAATTCGATTTGGAAGGAAACAAATTGTACATGTCTATGCATTACACATTAAACACACATTAAATGCGCATTGTAACACATGGCTTCTCATAATACATCTTTCTTTCTTTCTTTATGTCCAAAGCTCTGTAGGTTACTGAACATGTGATGGAGAACCGATCCTCAGTGTCTGTTTTCCTGGTGGTTGGTCTGTCTGATAATCTAGAACCCCAATTACTTCTTTTCTTGTTATTTCTGTCCATCTACCTCATCACGGTGGTCGGGAATATTGTCATTCTAACATTGATTTCCTTTGACCAGCGGCTGCACACCCCCATGTACTTCTTCTTAGCTAACCTTTCCATCATCGATATAATCTTTTCCTCCGTAACCGTCCCCAAGCTTCTGTTCATCCTGGTCACTGCCCACAAGTCCATCTCCTTCTCTGGATGTCTCACCCAACTCTCATTCTTCCAATTTCTCATGGTTGTAGAGTGCTACCTTCTAGCAGTTATGGCATATGACCGATATGTGGCTATTTGTTACCCTCTCAACTATGCCCTCATCATGAGCAAAGCTGTCAGATTTGGGCTAGTTGCCACTTGCTGGATTTCTGGGATTCTTAACTCTGTGGTTCAAGCAGTTTCCATTTCTACCCTTGACTTCTGTGGCCCCAACATGGTTGATCATTTTTTCTGTGATGTTACCCCCTTATTTAAGCTGTCTTGTTCTGATACGAGAATGGGTGAGACTTTGTTTATGATGGTGGTGATCTTTGCTGGAATGGGGCCACTTATTTTTATTCTTCTTACATACATTAAGATTATTTTTGCAATTACAAGGATTAGCTCCAGCCGAGGAAGAATTAAAACCTTCTCAACCTGTGCATCTCATTTCACGGTGGTGGCTTTGTATTATGGAAGTGGGATTTTCAGTTATATTTGGCCAACGACCACCTACGCCATGGACAAAGATGTCAAAGTGGTGGCTGTGCTCTACACAATCATGACTCCCATGTTAAACCCCATCATTTACAGTCTGAGAAACAGAGAGGTCAAAGAGGTCCTGAAGAAAGTTCTAGGAGTAAAGGGAATAAAATAATATGCATAAAAGAAGAAATAAAATATGACCAACATATTTGACGCCCACATCAAACCTCCTTTATCCCAAACACCAATTCACCCTCCTTTACTATTCACAATGGCACAAGACAGGGGTGTACTCTCTTCCCCATCCTTTTAGCGCTCTCTCTGGAACCAATATTACAAGCTATTCGATCTCACATGTAAGGAAACCTAGTATATCCAATTCTCATTCGGTAGTTTCCTACCGAACCGCCAGAGCATCAGTGAGTATAGCTCTCTGTTCGGTAGATGGAATAGACGAAATCCATAAGAATCCGAATAGCTTTACAAGATAATTCCCTTAATAAAGCATACAAATCCCCAAACATCAGCCAAAGTCAAGAAGAAGGGTACAACAGAACTCGCTTTTAATGAACACACACAGGCAAGTCGCCATGCAAGGGGACATCCCACAGGGAGGGACACAGTATAACCAATCGGTTACAGGAAAACAGTAAAACACACACAGCACAAACATACAATTCCCTCCCCTAGTCCTGGAGATAATCAAGTCTGATAAAGTAATAACTTGATTATTTCCAGGCAGAAAAATCACAATTTTCCCCAATATTCAGAAAACCCCTTTAGACATGGGGTATCACCACAAATAATAATAATAATTCGCTTGTTGAGACCGGTGTTCGGGAAGTCGAGTGTTCGATTTTAGTTCCAGACACTCGACGACCAAGTCCAGCTGCCTTTGTTCGCCTGAAAAAAGATGGCCGCCGTTTTCTCAGCCACGTGGCGTTCGGTAGTACGAACGCTGGCTGCACAGATAGAGGGTTCAATTGAAGCATTCTTTGAAGTTTAACGAGCCAGGGGGTGGTCTCTGTTCGGTAGTTATATCTACCGAATGAATATGGAAGAAATAGTACACATAAAGAGGGATTTCTTCACATCACACTAATATCAAATTGTGGTGTGCAAACAAGTATATAAAATAGCTGCTTACATTGACAGTCTCCTATTGACAATAACTAACCCAACTTTGTCTCTGCCCCCACTGTTAAACTTATTACAGACTTAAGCTGCAATGTTAGGCTACAAATTAAACATTGATAAGATAGATCACATCAAGAACTAGCTTACTTGAAAGTTACCTACCCATTCCATTTCAACAAAACTAGTATCCATTATTTAGGGATCCATCTCCCTGCAGATCTCACAAAAACCTAATCACTTCATTATCCATCAATGTTAGAAACAGGCCGTGCTGATTTAAACATCCGGCAAAACCTCTTTATCTCGTGGCTTGGCAGACTAGTGTCTATCAAAATGAATATGGTATGGTTATTGTGCAAACCATTCAAAGGGATTACTAGAGTATAAAACAAACTATTCGTAAAGGTGGCTTTAGCCACAAGGAGAATGATAGCAGAGCAATGGGGGAACTCCAATGTACCCTCAATGGAAGTGGCATTATGCAAAGTGGAATACACGATGTAGATGGATAAACTCTGTGCGTTAGTTCATGACTCCACAAAACAATTTCACAACACATGGGATCTGTGGTTGCAGGTTTCAGGGCTTCTCCAGGAGACATTTTGATTGACACAACTGACTCATTAGGCCTTTCTCTCATCAAGATATCAGACGCAAATTCCCAATGCTACAGAATTCTTCATCTTCTGTTCTAATTTTCTGCCTCTCCTCTTCTACCTTCACCCTCACTTTCATCTAATTCTACCCCCCCCCACAAACTTATCCCCCACCCACCCCCCGGACACCTAGTGCTACATTATTACTAATGTTGCAGTTCTTTGATACCGGTGTTACGCAATTACCAAGACAACATAGATATCTTCCAAAGATGAGCAAATCAGAAGCACTAAATCTGAACCAAAAACGGCAAAAGAGAAGAATCTACATTTGGTAATTTAAAGCATTCAGTTCCCCCATAATAAAACCAAACAGCAGGTATTTCACACCTCACCTGTGCAACTTGTTAAGCTACTGCCTCAATTGTAAGCAACCATTTTCCTGTAGGCTCTTGTGATATTTACCTTCATCTTTCTGAAGCGATGTACAATCCGTCTGTCTACATTTATTTTCATTAATTTATATTTTATATTATTTATCTTGATGCTTCCTATATATTGTATTCAATTTGCATCAAATCACCTGTATGCTTATTGTACCGCAATATTTTTGTTTTTGTATTTTGTTAAATTTATACAGAAATAAAGAATTAAAAAAAAAAAAAAAATGTAACCAACAGCCAATGCACACCGCACACAACAAGGCTCACAAGTTACTCCATCCATTAATGAACAGAACAGCATGTCCGGAAAAAGGCAAAACAGCTGAAATTGGCGGTAGGTTCCACCACACACAGCATGTCCCTTCTGGTCATTGCATGCTCGCAGTATGTCCTTTCTGGTCAATACACGCCCACAGTACATCCATTCTGGTCATCACATGCCCACAGTATGTCCCTCCTGGTCAATACATGCCCACAGCATGTCCCCCCTGGTCATCGCATTCTCACAGTATGTCCCTCCTGGTAATTGCATGTCTACATTATGTCCCTCCTGGTCATCACATGTTTACAGTAAGTCCCTTCTGGTCAATACACGCCCACAGTATGTCCATTCTGGTCAATACATGCCTACAGTATGTCCCTCTCAGTCAATACACACCCACAGTATGTCCCTTCTGGTCATTGCATGCTCACAGTATGTCCCTTCTGGTCAATACACGCCCACAGTATGTCCCTTCTGGTCATCGCATGCTCACAGTATGTCCTTCCTGGTCATCGCATGCCCACAGTACTTCCCTATTGGTCATCGCATGTCCACAACATGTCCCTCCTGGTCATCACATGCTCACAGTATGTCCCTCCTGGTCATCGCATGCTCACAGTATGTCCCTTCTCTTCATTGCATGCCCACAGTATGTCCCTTCTAATCATCGCATGCCCACAGTAAGTCCCATCTGGTCAATACACGCCTATAGTATGTCCATTCTGGTCAATGCATGCCCACCGTATCTCCCTTCTGGTCAATACATGACCACAGTATGTCCCTTCTTGTCATCACACGTATAGTGGACCACAGGTAACCCGACCAGTTACCTCCACTATTTCCCTTTCTTCAGCCGTTCAGGAACCCTTACAACAAGCAGACATCCATTTTCCCCCCAGCAACTGGATGAAAAACAGTCCTGGTGGTTACAACACTGACTGACTTTGTTTTTTTTGTTTTGTACACATGGTTTCTACAGACACAGACCCCTACATGGGGTCTCCAACACAAAAACAACAGGGGTTTCAATCCCAAGAAGCTGAAGGGGGAGGGAGGAAGGACAATGCATCTAGGTTAAACTCGGTTGGCAGTGTCTCTGTGGCAACGACCTGCTGGGACAGGAAAAGGGAGGGAGAAAGGGGGAGAGACACAGACAGCAATACATTTCACTTATATACTACAGAGCTGCTGGCACAATACATGAAAGGCATAGAAATACACGGAGAAACACAGAGGGACCACATGATACAGGGAAAAACACATGAGTATGCAGAGTACTTAGTGACGGTGGTCCGTCACAGCACGCCCACAGTATGTCCCTTCTTCTCCATGCACGCCCACAGTATGTCCTTCTTGGTCAATACACACCCACAGTATGTCCCTCTTGGGCAATACACGCCCACAGTATGTCCTTCCCCTGAATCGATCCTGGGCGGGTGCAAAAGAAATACTGCGCCCAGCTGTCGGGGAGCTGAGGCAGAAGGAGGGCATCAGCAGAGGGAGGGCGTCAGCAGAGGGAGGGCTAGAGTCCCAAGTGAGTCCTTAGAAAGCCCCAAATCTAAAATGTGCCATCCTCTGCAGGCGAGCTCCAGTCAGCGATTGACAAGCTGCATCTCCTAATAAACACAAAAATGCCCAGAATAAACACCAGTGGACACATTGTAAATTACCCTTGCAGAAGTATTAAGATTTTAATTGTGCCGAGCAACAACCTACAATCTATTTTAAGAAACGAAATAAAAGTTATCTATAAAGCACAGTCTAAGACTTCATTAAAGGAGATTTTACATAAAGCATTAGAAAGGGATGTACAGTAAGATCAGTAAATATACAGAATTTGTTCTTTTCTTTTCTCTTCTTTGCTTTTTTTTTCCATTCTTTCTTCTTCATTTGCCCCTCAGGTGTTCTCCAGCTAGTTTACCTGCGGGGAAGATATTCCCATTGGATCCTTGGATTTATCATATCAGGCGCAGGATAGACGTATTCAGTGCCTCTGGCTTTCTCCATCGCTGTATCCAGCATGACTCATATCAGGTGTGTATCATATCCCCCAATATAGCAGCTTGGCCCACGCTAACTACACATAAATCTTTCTTTTATCTTCATTTAATTTCTTCGTTCTACTTACAGAATGTGGTTTTTATATTTTGAAGGGATTTCTATGTAAATGTAACTGTCTATTTTAACTCATGGGCTTCCCTTCCAAATAGCAGTCAATGGCCATGAAGCTGCAATGTTAGGCTACAAATTTTAAACAGTTTCTGCTATTTCACCGTTTCAGCAAAAAATATATCCAGCATCGCCATTTATTTGTTAGTTTTTTTACTTTTTCTTTTTTAAACTCCAGAATGTTGTAACGTGTGTATAATCGGAGCTTCGGAGAATTCTATTAACAATCAGTGATTTTGGCCAGAGCCACCACAATGAAAGATCTTACACCATGCAGAGGGCAGTGAAGACAGCAGAGAAAAACCTGCAGGGCAGGATCAGACGACATTTTAATATCTAGAGACAAGAGAGACGGTTCCAATGCAGATTTCGCCATTGCCCATCTGACCTTTGATTAAGTGCTAATGCGTGTCCTATGGTTCTTCATTGGGAGCAATTTACCCACGCTAACTAGTCCTGATTACAATGCTGTATATTATTTCCATGCTCATGTCTCTGTTTTGTTTTATCCAGATGAATAAAAGTGAAGTTATTATCTGATATTCTGTCAACCTGTGACACGTTCTCCTAGATGATCCAGAGTATTCGCTGACTTGGTGAGTTGGAATTGTTGATTGTAACTGTATCGTCTGCGCACCCCTCACTGTGAAGGAAATTAAAACGCAAGCGATGATAATAATAAAATGTGTGGGACGGATTTACTAAATTTTAAATGTGATCCCATTGTACAGCGCTGCGGAATCTGATGGCGCTATATAAATAAAATAATAATAATATAGATAGGATTGATAAAATAAGTCCCAGGGGAATTGGAGGCATTCTTCATTCTCAACATTGATCAATGTCAGAGTTTAGCGAGATAGCCTCGTAGCACGGTGATATACTAAAGAGAGATTTCAAGGTAAATTCTAAGTGAATTTCAGATTTAAGGCCAGAGTAGTCGAGCTGGCGGCTGATTTCGAGAATTTTTCCAGTTCTGCTATTTTGATCTTAAATGTAAATTCACATTGAATTCACCTAATTCTCACATTAGTAAATATCCCGTCTGTCTGTGGATGTGAATGAATTTTACCCTCTCCATCTGGCTCCAAACACTGCAGGTTAACAGGGGGTCTGCAGACACCAGTTTGTTAATCTTATCAATTACCGTATATACTCGAGTATAAGTCGACCCGAATATAAGTCGAGACCCCTACTTTTAGTGTGTGTATATAATGAATGCAGTGTGTGTGTGTATGAATGCAGTGTGTGTGTGTATGAATACAGAGTGTGTATATAATGAATGCAGTGTGTGTGTGTGTATGAATGCAGTGTGTGTGTGTATGAGGGCAGTGTGTGTGTGTATGAATGCAGTGTGTGTGTGTATGAGGGCAGTGTGTGTGTGTGTATGAATGCAGTGTGTGCGTGTCTGAGTGCAGTGTGTGTATGAGTGCAGTATGTGTGTATGAATGCAGTGTGTGTGTATGAATGCAGTGTGTGTGTATGAGTGCAGTGTGTGTGTATGAGTGCAGTGTGTGTGTATGGATGCAGTGTGTGTATGGATGCAGTGTGTGTGTGTGTGTATGAGTGCAGTGTGTGTGTATGGATGCAGTGTGTGTATGGATGCAGTGTGTGTGTGTGTATGAGTGCAGTGTATGTATGAGTGCAGTGTGTGTGTATGAGTGCAGTGTGTGTGTGTATGAATGCAGTGTGTGTGTATGAATGCAGTGTGTGTGTGTATGAGTGCAGTGTGTGTATGAGTGCAGTGTGTGTATGAATGCAGTGTGTGTGTGTGTGTGTGTATGAGTGCAGTGTGTGTATGAGTGCAGTGTGTGTGTGATGCAGAGTGTGTTTTGTATGTGATACAGAGCCTTGGTGGGGGGCGGGCATTTTTATTATTTTTTTTTAATTATTATTATTATTTTAATATTTTTTTTTTGTTTTATTATTAATATTTTTATTTTAATATTATTTACATTTTTTTCGTCCCCCCTCCCTGCTTGATACATGGCCAGGGAGGGGGGCTCTCATTCCCTGGTGGTCCAGTGGATGGGCTGTGTAGGAAGGGGGCTGGCAGCGAGCTGTAACTTACCTTTCCTGCAGCTCCTGTCAGCTCCCACTGTAAGTCTCGCGGTCTGCGTGCCGCGCTCTGACCACGCAGCTCTCCCGAGACTTACAGTGGAGCTGACAGGGGAGCTGACGAACCGGAGGAGAGTGAAGGGAGCTGACAGGAGCTGCATGAAAGGTAAGTAACTGCTCGCTGCCAGCCCCCAACAGGATCGCTGGGCTTGTAATGAGCCCAGCGGTCCTGGTCTGTATTATGGCAATGTAAGTTGCCATAATACAGACATTGACTCGAGTATAAGATGAGTGGGGGGTTTTCAGCCCCAAAAATGTGCCGAAAAACTCGACTTTTACTCGAGTATATACGGTAATTTCTATTTTAACAGTTTGCTCTCGGCTGCTTTCAGAGATACTGGGTAGAAATGGCAGATTTCTGTATTATCACCTGAAAACAAAGACATTTTGTGAAAGTAATTCTAGAACAGATCGGAGTGTATGCGGTAAAGGTTTTTGCTTGATAAATATGTAAATCCTCCACGTAACCTGTACCATCTTTATTACACAGCCTGGCACTGCCATGTAACCAGTACCATCTTTATTACACTGCCTGGCACTGCCAGGTAACCTATACCATCTTTATTACACAGCCTGGCACTGCCAGGTCCTGTACCATCTTTATTACACAGACTGGTCATCACATGCCCACACCATGTCCCTCCTGGTCATCGCATGCTCACAGTATGTCCCTCCTGGTCAATACATTCCCACAGCATGTCCCTTCTGGTCAATACATTCCCACAGCATGTCCCTCATGGTCATCGCATGCTCACAGTATGTCCTTCCTGGCCATCTTTATTACACAGCCTGGCACTGCCAGGTCCTGTACCATCTTTATTACACTGCCTGGCACTGCCACATAACACATACCCCCTGCATTACACAGCCAGGCACTGCCATGTAACCAATAGCTTTTGCATTACACAGCTTGGCACTGCCATGTGACCTGTATCATCTTTATTACACAGCCTGGCACTGCCAGGTAACCTGTACCATCTTTATTACAAAGCCTGGTACTGCCATGTGACCTGTATTATCGTTATTACACAGTCTGGCACTACCACTCAACACCCCTTGCATTACACAGCCCGGCACTGCCACGTTACCTGTACCATCTTTATTACACAGCCAGGCACTGCCACGTAACCAATAGCCTTTGCATTACACAGCTTGGCACTGCCAGGTAACCTGTACCTTCTTTATTACACATCCTGGTACTGCCACGTGACCTGTATCATCTTTATTACACAGCCTGGCACTGCCAGGTAACCTGTACCATCTTTATTACACAGCCTGGCACTGCCACATATCCCATAGCCTCTGCATTACACAGCCTGGCACTGCCATGTAACTTGTACCATCTTTATTACACAGCCTGGCACAGCAACATGACCTGTATTATCTTTATTACACAGCCTGGCACTGCCACATAACCCGTACCATCTTTATTACACAGCCTGGCACAGCAACATGACCTATATTATCTTTATTACACAGCCTGGTACTGCCACGTGACCTGTATTATCTTTATTACACAGCCTGGTACTGCCACGTGACCAGTATCATCTTTATTACACAGCCTGGCACTGCCACATAACCCGTACCATCTTTATTACACAGCCTGGCACTGCCACATAACCCGTACCATCTTTATTACACAGCCTGGCACTGTCACGTGACCTGTATTATCTTTATTACACAGCCTGGTACTGGCAGGTAACCTGTACCATCGTTATTACACAGCCTGGCACTGCCATGTAACCTGTACCATCGTTATTACATAGCTTGGTAATGCCACATGACCTGTATCATCTTTATTACACAGCCTGGTACTGCCATGTGACCTGTATCATCTTTATTATACAGCCTGGCACTACCACTCAACACCCCTTGGATTACACCGCTTGGCACTGCCATGTAACCCATACCCCTGCATTACACAGCCTGGCACTGCCATGTATCCCAAAGCCTCTGCATTACACAGCCTGGCAATGCCACGTTACCTGTACCATCTTTATTACACAGCCTGGCACAGCAACATGACCTGTATCATCTATGTTACACAGCCTGGCACTGCCATGTAACCCATACCCCTTGCATTACACAGCCTGGCACTGCCATGTAACCCATACCCCCTGCATTATATAGCCTGGCACTGCCATGTTTCCCATAGCCTCTGCATTACACAGCCTGGCACTGCCATGTAACCTGTACCACCTTTATTACACAACCTGGTACTGCCACGTGACCTGTATTATCTTTATTACACAGCCTGGCACTGCCACTCAACACCCCTTGCATAACACAGCCTGGCACTGCCCTGTAACCCATACCCCCTGCATTACACAGCCTGGCACTGCCATATAACACATACCCCCTTCCTACAGAGAAAGCACCATGTAAAATGCCAAACTGGGGGGAAATGGTTATTTATGGTAATTGAAGATACCGAATAAATTGCCGGTTACATGGTTTTCCCAGACCATCACCCAGAATATAGCAGGATTCCTTTTATATGAATAAAACTGATATTAATAATATTCTATAATTATGATAAAAGTTTAGAACAGTTTTAGCTGAAGAATGTGAATTGTGATATTTAGACACTTCATTGATAGGTTTAATGGCTTTTAGATAACAACAGTTTGTTGTTTTTCAGTTTCATGTATAAACGCATGTTTTTTAAATCTGTTTATTATTTAGTCAGTTAAAAACAGGAAATACAGTGACAGCGGGAAGCTCAGAGAGAGGGGAACACAGATAACAGAACAGGATTATTGTTACTGTAACCATCAACATCCTTCTCTTCCTCCCAAATATCTCCCTCGGTGTTCCATCAAACATAAAACATAGTGATAACACAGCTTTCTAGTCTGTAGATAAATACTGTATAATTCAGGCCTGTAGTGACATATTGCTTCTGTCCTTTGTTCTTTAGATCGATGGCCATCTTTAATCAGGAGAACCAATCCTCGGTGTCTGTCTTCCTGGTGGTTGGTCTGTCTGAAAATTTAGAACCCCAATTTCTCCTTTTCTTATTATTTCTCTCAATCTACCTCATCACGGTGGTTGGGAATATTGTCATTCTAACATTGATTTCCTCTGACAAGCGGCTGCACACCCCCATGTACTTCTTCTTAGCTAACCTTTCCATCATCGATATCATTTTTTCCTCTGTCACTGTCCCCAAGCTTCTTTTCATTCTGGTCACTGCCCACAAGTCCATCTCCTTCTCTGGATGTCTAACCCAGCTCTCGTTCTTCCAGTTCTTTGTAGTGGCGGAGTGTTACCTTCTAGCGGTAATGGCATACGACAGATATGTGGCTATATGTTTCCCACTCAACTATACACTTATCATGAGCAGAGCTGTCCGGTTTGGGCTGGTAGCCATTTGCTGGCTTTGTGGGCTGGTGAACTCAGTGCTACAAGCAATCTCTATCTCCCATCTAGACTTCTGTGGTCCTAATATAGTAGATCATTTTTTCTGTGACGTTACCCCTTTGTTTAAACTGTCTTGTTCCAATACATGGGTTGGTGAAACCCTATTCATGATGGTAGTGGTCCTAGCTGGGATGGGGCCACTTACTTTTATTCTGGTAACATATGGCCGAATCATTTCTGCAATTACAAGGATTAGCTCCAGTCGTGGTAGAATTAAAACCTTCTCCACCTGTGCATCTCATTTTACGGTGGTGTCTTTGTATTATGGAAGTGGGATTTTCAGTTATATTTGGCCAACATCTACCTATGCCATGAACAAAGATGTCAAAGTGGTGGCTGTGCTCTACACGATCATGACTCCCATGTTAAATCCCATCATTTACAGTATGAGAAACAGAGAGGTTAAAGAGGTCCTGAAGAAAGCATTAGGAGTAAAGAGAGTAAATTAGTTGAAATAAGACTTAACGAAACCATATTTTGCACTGCCTACATTAGTGAACTAAATAGTATTTCTCCACCCTTGTCATTGTTGAGGAGTAGATTGCTCTGATTGGGAGAATATTTCACAGATGGTGAGAAGTAAACAATGATAGGGAGGAGAAGTTAGCACTGATAAAATGAAATATTAGCAGTGGGGAGAAGTTTAGTTTTTATGGGTGGAATGAATAGCCCTGACAGGAGAGAGATTATCACAGATATCAAGTGAGGTTAGAACTGGAGAACCCCTGTTAAGGGAGAGATTATTATTATTGATGAGGAGAGGTTAGCACTGATGATGGGAGAGAGTAATATGGATGGGAAGAGGTCATTAGCGGAGTTGCCCTAACGGGGGGATGTAAGTCCTGGAGGAAGAAGTTAGGACTTGGAGGAAGATTAGCACTTAGGTTAGTGTTGTTGAAGAAAAGGTTATCACAGCAGGAGGGGTAGTCCTGAAAGAAGACCTTAGTCCTTGGGAGAGAGGTTAGTGTGGGTGAGGCAAGGTTAATATGGATAGGGAGATGTTAATACGGATTGGGGGAGGTTAGTATAGATGTGGAGAGGTTAGTATGGATGTGGAGAGGTTAAGATAGATGAGCTTAGTATGGATGGTGGGACATTAGTATGGATAAGGGGAGGTTAGTATGGATGGTAGGACATTAGTATGGATGAGGGGAGGTTAGTATGGATGGAGAGAGGTTATTATAGATGTTTGGAGGTTAGTATGGATGGAGAGAGGTTATTATAGATGGGTGGAGGTTAGTATGGATGGTGAGAGGTTAGCATGGATGAGGGGAGGTTCGGCACATTTTGTTTCCTTTATGTTCGATTATTTGTTCAAACTCACCTGGTTTGGTTCCCAAACGAGGATCACCTCAACACCTCATTAGAATATGGAATACAAAGTATCCAGTACGAAAACCACAACGGAAACAATTAATAGAATGCTCCCCTGGGGGGTCACCATTTCATGCAACCGAAAGGACGTGGTCGACAGAATGGATGGCGGCCATTTTGTCTCCCGAACGCAGGCAGTGGTACTTGGTTGCCAAGTGCTTGGAACTGATTTCGACTAGGCACTAGGCACTCCTGCGAACACCGGTGAAGATGGAACGGCTGCTCGTTCAAGTTTCCGACCACCAGTGAGCATTCAACACTTGAAAGCTTTCGTATGTTGTGTGTGGTTTTTGTATAAAATTCCTCGAACTGAGACCAGCCCTTACCACGATTCCTCTGGAACTATTTTGGGCTTACACCTCGTGGTCGGCCAGTCAAAACTTTGCCTCAATGGCAGTTCCAAACTACCGAACAGATCTGAGTGCTTTTTGGATATGTTAAGCATTCAGATCAGAGCCATCCGGATGTGGAGGGGTTTCCATGGGTTTTGGGGTTACTTTTGGGGTGTTGTAAAATTGTTTTATTTATCTGTACCCAGAGATAATTGAGTTTCTACAGTTCCTGACTCAATTATCTCTCAGGCTCAGGGGAGGAGTTTACTGTGTGTATAAATTGTGAGTGCTTGCCTACATTAAACAGATCTACTCCCAGCATTCAGTCTCGACTAATGTGTGGGGGGAAAGGCGATACAGCTATATTTATTTTCAGGAGTATTGGAGCTACGATATTGGGGAAAGGGAATCCGTGGCAGCGATATATTGGCGGTCTGCCACAGTTTGTATGGATGGGGAGAGGGTATTATAGATGTGGGGAGGTTATTTAGGATAGGGAGAGGTTAGTATGGATGTAGAGAGGTTAGTATGGATGGGGGAGGTTAGTATGAATGGTGGGAAGTTAGTATGGATGGTGGAAGTTGGTATGGATGTGTAGAGGTTAGTATCAATGGTGGGAGGTTAGTATAGATGAGGAGAGGTTAGTATGAATGTGTAGAGATTAGTATGGTTGGGGAGAGGTTAGTATGGATGGTGGGAGGTTAGTATGAATGGGGGTGGTATGGATGGGAGTGGTTAGTATGGATGGTGGGAGTTTACTATGGATAGGGGGAGGTTAGTAAGGATAGTGGAAGGTTAGTATGGAAGTGGAGAGGTTAATATGGATCTTGCGAGGTTAGTATAGATGTGGAGAGGTTAGTATGGATGGTGGGAGGTCAGTATAAAAGGGAAGAGGTTAATGTGGCAAACCCTGCAACTAGAACTGATCATTCTGTGTGAATGAAGGACTTTCACCAAGGGAATAACTAACCGAATGGACTTTCTTGTTATATTGCTGTTTTTAGGCGAATGGCCGAAACTACCAAACGTGAGACCACCCCGGGATGGTCGTGTGTTGCTAATTAACGGACCGATACAATGTTGCGAGGGAATTAAGTGCCTGTATGTGTGGCCTCCATTTCGCATACCGAACACGTGTCGGCGGCCATCTTACGCACGAACAGCGGTGCTTGGTTGTCGAACGCCTGGAACTCAAACCGGGCATTCGACTAACCAAGTACCGCTGAGACCTCCAGCATGCTCCGACAGCACGAATCAAACACACGAACGCCCCGGCGTTCGATAGATAGATTTTCCTAAACGAGGGGATTCGTGCAAAGGCTTGCAATCGCATGGATGGCTATGTTATTCGGTATTTTTAATTCACTGAAATAGACCGACCGCAGGGCCAGAATTCATGGAACTGTTTTCGGCTACTGAGTCCCTGCGGTCGGTCAAAACTGTAACTGTCTGTAACTCCCAAACCCCTGATCCGATCTGGGTGAATTTCGAGTATGTTGCTCACCCGGATCAGACATACCAAGGGACCCCTTATTTGTCTCTGTACCCCCTGTATTTAGGGGACATCTAAAAAGTGGGGAAAATTTGTCTTCACTAATCTGTTTAAGGGCTAATCTAAGGGGAGGAGAGTGAGGGGAGGTGACCGGGTTACAATTGGTTACTGTACAAATTATGAAAGTTACCACCCTTGCATGGGAGAAATGCATAAAAGCAGACCTGTGATTAAAGCTATCAGTTGACTCCCAGACTATATGTCGTCTAGTCCTTGGGGAGGTGGATTATGCTGTGTTCCTGTGATTTTGTATGCTGAATCTTTGTTTCCAGCGGAGAGTCCTTGGATTAACCCCTGCTCCTCCGCTACAGTTAATATGGAGGTGGAGAGGTTAGTATGGTTGGGGAGAGGTTAGTATGGATGGTGGGAGGTTAGTATGGATGAGGGGGAGGTTAATAAGGATAGTGGGAGGTTAGTATGGATGGGGGATGTCAGTATGGATGGGGGAAGGTATCATGGATGGTGGCAAGTTAGTATGGATGGTGGGAGGTTAATATGGATTAGGGAGAGGTTAGTATGGATGTGGAGAGGTTAGTATGAATGTGGAGAGGTTAGTATTGTTGGGGAGAGGTTAGTATGGATGGTGGGAGGTTAGTATGAATGAAAGTTTTGCTGTACAGATTTCCATGATCAGACAGCAGACATTTAAATTAATCCCTAGAAAATTTCCCAGATAAAGAGACTGGGAGCCAATAAATATTGTCTACAAAGCTTTGTTAAATCCAATAGGAAAATATTAAATATCACTTAAACACAGCATCATTCATGCAGTCCATGTAGGATCTTACCAACAGATTGTTTAACCATCCATGGCATCACACAACCCGCCATGCTGTATTGTGCTTTCTATTGGGGTTTCATTTGCCCCCATATCCAGTGGAAGACGGAAGTAAGATGAAAAAACTGAAAAAAATAAGAATAATAAGATATTGGGTATAAACACAATTCTAGTATAAAAATTTATTAACTAAACATAATTAAGCCCACATTGCAAATAACATTTTATTACGCTACAACCTGCTGCAACAACTAAAGTAAGTTAATATACACATAGCTCCAGGGCCTGACGGTATTCATCCATGAGTACTTCAGGAACTAACTGTGGAAATAAGTGAACTTTTTTTTTAATCTTTTAAGATTCTTTTCTTTAAGGAAGTGTTCCGGAGGATTGGAGGAAGGCGGATGTGATTCCTATAGTCAAAAAGAGTTCGAAATACTTGCCTGGAAATTATAGGCCTGTGAGCTTAACTTCTGTGGCTGGGAAAGTATTTGAAAGGTTATTAAGGAATACAATTCAAGAATTCCTTTAAAAGAACATGGTTATCAGCAAAAATCAGTATGGTTTTATGAAGCACAGGTCATGTCAAACTAACTTGATTGCATTCTACGAAAAAGTAAGTAGAAGTATAGATCAGGGTGTTGCAGTGGATGTGATCTACTTGGATTTTGCCAAGGCATTTGATACAGTTCCACACAATAGATTAGTGTTAAACTCAAAAAAATCAGTCTAGATGAAAATTCTTGTTCTTGGGTAGAACATTGGATAAAAATTAGAGTAGAAAGAGTTGTCACTAATGGTACATTTTCAAGCTGGACAGAGGTGGTAAGTGGTGTCTCTCAGGGTTCTGATTTGAGACCCCTTCTAATAAAATATTTTTTATCACGGACCACTTGCACTCTGACCGAGTACCTCCGCCAATCGATGCTCCTAGTGCTTGCCGAGGTCTCCAAGCACTCCAACCGACACCATCAGCACTGCAGACCCCACTTCCAGCGATGCAGCTGTGCCGGGGTCTCGCCGTCTCTCACCCACCCTGGATCCAAGGCCAGGATCCAGCTTCCAGTGGGTAGACCTCTCCTATTCCAGAGAGCGTAACAGGAACAAGAACAGCTCTTACAAGAGCTTACCCTGGGGAGTATAGTGTGAATATAGCAATCCCCAGGGTGTAGTTATCCCATCCCCCAAGCATGAGCTAAGGCTTCAAGAAATGGTCAAGTAGTTCTGTTTAATGCAAGCAAGGACTCACAATTTATACAATCCCCCAGGCCAGAGGCACACACCCTGGACCTGATGGTACACTGGCACACAAAGGACACAAACCAATCAAAACAATACAACAATGTCTGACACTCCCATTCATTACAGCAAAATCCTCCCCTCTGCCTGGGATATAATTACTGGACACAATGGGCTAACGTAATTATCACAGGCAGGGAAATATACAGTTTTATACAATATTCATAACTTTAAAAGTATAGATCACATTCACATAAAACTTACATATTCTGAATCAGCATATGCAGTATACAAATGTATGTCAAAATCATACAAATTGGTCCAGTGGTTCAAAAGTTAGATGGAAGTCCTTTTTGAACTACTGCAAGCATGGCTTGGGTGTGGTAAGCCAATTATCTCCAGGTACAGAAAATATCTCTATTCACAACAACAGCAAAAATACACAAAAATACATAATTCCTATCATACTGAACAGAACCCCCACATTCACATTGGACCTGAGCGCTCAATATATCCAAACAGCGCTCAGATCCCACGAACACAGTCAAATCGCCATGGGGTTTAAGTTTAGCAAGGACTGATTTAGAGATTGAGGAGGGACAAAGCAGCCAGTTTAAACTGGTCTGGCAGTGTCCCTGGGACAACGCCCTGCTGGAGAACAATTGGACAGGAAAAGGCACATTATCCAATGGAATCAAAGGTGCAGAATTGTGCCAGTTCCAATTAAAGGGCCAGAACAGTGTTTTAAACACCAATTAGTCCAAATAGTATTTTTAACTGGCAAAGTCTCCCAGGGGCCATAATCACATGGCAAGAGGCTGGCAATTAGTCCTCTCCAGGCACAAGTGGAGAAGGGCACTTCGTCACAGCTTCTAAGACAATCCCGATTTTATATTGTATACTCAATTATTTATATATTTTAAATAGTAGAACTCTTCTTAGCTATATAATATTATGGCTAAGATATCTGTATGGTTAGCCCTGCTAAATTCTATGCTTTAAGATGTTATAATGGTAAATAGGGGAACCGGCTGCGGTTACAACATGTTTATAAATGATCTTGAAGACAGCATTGAAAGTCATGTTTCAGTGTTGGCAGATGACACAAAACTCTGTAAAGTAATACAATGTGAGCAAGATATTACTTTGGTGCAGAGGGATCTAGGTCGATTGGGGGACTGGCCATTCATATGGCAGATGAAATTTAATGTAGAGAAATATAAAGTTATGCACTTTGGCATCAGGAATCCACAAATAACGTATACCCTTAATGGAAGTGAATTAGAGATAACCACACACAAAAAGGACTTGGGAATTGTTATAGACAACAAACTATGCAATAATGTGCAGTGTCAATCAGCAGTGATAACATTATACAAATCTATTCAGGGCCAATACAAACCATTATCTGGAAATCTATTCACAAACTGGACTTTACGTAGGACACGAGGTCATGCGTTTAGACTGGAAGAAAGGAGATTTAGTCTTATGCAAAACAAAGTTTTTTTTACCATAAGAACAATCAGGATGTGGAATTCTCTGCCTGAAGAAGTGGTTTTATCAGAGTCCGTACAGATGTTCAAACAGCAACTAGATGCATACTTGCAAAAACAAAATAATTTTCAAAATAGGGTAAATGCTTTTTGATCCAAGGATTAATTTGACTGCCATTCAAGAGGGAATTGTTTTCCTAGTTTGTTGCAAAATTGGAAGTGCTTCAAACTGGGGTTTTTTGCCTTCTTTTGGATCAAACAGCAAAAACCAAATGTAAGGAAGGCTGAACTTGATGGACACATGTCTCTTTTCAGCCTCTGTAACTATGTAACCATTATTATATTAGTATAACATTTTTTTGAAACATGGGATGCATCACTGACACATAAACATATAATAAAACAATGTTGTGTATAGATTGCTTTCCAGACAAACTTAAAATATAAAAAACTCTGCTTGGCTCCAATGGCCATTCCTTCTCTATCACTTCTTTTAGAACTCATTGTGTATCATTAATTCTACACATTGCTGGGCCGCACTTTAATTTACAGCTTGTGATACAAGTTAGTTCCACATTTACATTCCTGTCTAGCCGCGTAGCACATATCGGTAACGGATAACAACACAGTGATCAAGTGAAGAGTTCTGGTGTAAACCACGTTGGGAATGATGCGGGTTCTGTGTCAGTGTTATAATAATAAGTAATCTGTCTGCAGAGTTATTCAGGAGCAAAGCTCTAAGAGTCGCGCTGTTATGACGGAAACCCATGGAATGTTCCTGCTCAATACTCTACTTTAGAACTTTACACCAGAATTCCTCTTCCTTTGAAAGGCTGGTAGATTGCCCAAGAAATTGCAAGTTTTAGGAGAAAAAAATTCAAACTAGAAAATAGTAGAGTGGAATAGGCAATTTGGCCTACAATCAATTATTTTTAAGAATTCTTGGTTTACATAGTTACATAGCTGAAAAGAGACTTGCGTCCATCAAGTTCAGCCTTCCTCACATATGTTGTTGCTGTTGATCCAAAAGAAGGCAGAAAACCTAGTCTGAAGCACTTCCAATTTTGCCACAAACTAGGAAAAAAATCATTCTTGACCTCAAAATTAGCGGTCAGATGTCTCCTTGGATCAAGCAGCTATTACCCCACTAATTAGAAATTATATCCCTGTATGTTATGTTTTTGGAAGTATTTATCTATTTGCAGTTTAAACCTCTGTAGTGACTCTGACAAAACCACCTCTTCAGGCAGAGAATTCCATATCCTTATTGCTCTTACTGTAAAAAAACCTTTTCTTTGCCTTAGATGAAATCTCCTTTCTTCCAGCCTAAATGTGTGACCTCATTTCTTATGTATAGCCCTGTTTATAAATAGATTTCCAGATAAAGGTTTGTACTGGCCCCGAATATATTTGAATAAAGTTATCATATCCCCTCTCAGGCGCCGTTTTTCCAAACTAAACAGATTTAATTTTTTTAACCTTTCTTCATAACTAAAATGCTCCATTCCTTTTATCAATTTTGTAGCTAGTCTCTGGACTTTTTCTAGTGCCATGATATCTTTCTTTAGAACAGGCGCCCAAAATTGCACAGCACTAGTGATGTCCCGAACAGTTCGCCGAACAGTTCGTGAACGGTTCGCCACGGACTCATCATTGAGTAAACTTTGACCCTGTACCTCACAGTCAGCAGACACATTCCAGCCAATCAGCAGCAGACCTGCAATCCTCCGGTACAACACCTGAAACAAAAGAATCTTGAAAAATTAAATACAGAGGTTCAGTTATTTCCCCACATAGCTCCTTAAGTACTCGTGGTTGAATACCTTCAGGCCCCGGAGCTTTATTTACATTAATTTTCTTTAATAGCTATAGCACCTTGTCTCGAGTTATCCAATCACAAGTTATTTGCAAGTTTTTTGCAACAATCATTTGCATATCTCTTGCAATAGGATCCTCATTAATATATATTGAAGAAAAATAGTTATTTAAAATTTCTGCTTTTTCCTGTAAAAAATTTATTGTCAAGTAATTGTAAAATGAAATGAGTACTTTACCTCATGGGCTTCCCAACCTGTTTCAGTCAGTGTTCATATCAGAAAATGCTGCTCAGACAAACAATTTTTTCCAAAACAGAAAATTTTCCAGAACACTTGCAATCGGCCAGAATTTCAGGACCAAGATTCCAGTTCAAAAACCGAATCAAAAGAACATAAAAGGGCACAAAAATAGAGCAGCAGTAATGCAATTCTATATTTATTAAATATATAATATGTGCATAGATTAACTTTTACTAATCTTTTTTTCATCTTTATTGACACTTCTCACTTAACCTGTTTATAAAATCAACATTTAGTGACTGTCTCTTTTTTTTGGCACCAAGAGCAGAATGGGCTTTGTAACGGATCGACAGGCACACCCACTGGGTACCTCCGTTGATGGATGCTCCTAGCGCTTCCTGAGGACTCCAAGCACTGCAGCAGACACCATAACCACCGTAGACTCCTCCAGAGAGCAAGGCAGGAACAAGCTCTTACAAGAGCTTAGTAGTGATTTAGCAAGGGGGTATGACAAGCATAGCAATCCCTTGTAGAAGATTCCCCCAATAAGAGACGGCACTCCAAATTGAGGGTGAAGTAGAACTGAAGCTTTTAATCCAACACTCCGCTTTTATGCCCATTTTACAAACATAGTACCGCCCACAGGGTTTTGCAGAACAACCAATCAATACGTACAATACACACAGACACTCCCACACAAAATCCTCCCCTCTGCCTGTGATACAATTACCTTACACAATGGGTTAATATAATTATCACAGGCAGGAAAATACACAGTTTTACACAATATTCATAACTTTAAAAGTATGCATCACATTCACACAAATTGGTCCAGTGGGTCAAAAGTTAGATCGACGTCCTTTGTGACCAAATGAAGCATGGCTTTTCTGCCCAAAACCAGTTCCACAGAGTCTTCTATCCTGGAGATAATTGGGAAGTAATCCAATTATCTCCAAGGACAGAGGCAAAACTCCATTGAACACATGGTAGCAAAAGACAATAAAATACATAAAAATATATAACTGTGCAGCTATTGCATAAAATGGGTACATTCAACATATCCCCAGATAGCTTAAATCTGAGTGCACATTATTACTGAATGGCGCTCAGATCACATACATACCGTTCAATTGTCATGGAGCCAAAGTCTTTCACAGAGTCTTTCGTTATATGAATGGGCTCCATGGCATAGCTATCTGGGGTATCACTGTTCAAATAGGGCAAGTACCGAATGACCCGGCTTTCGGGTCTTTGCAGGGGAAAATCAAGCATTTCAACATGAGGCCATAGTCACAGGGCAGGAGGCTGGCAATCAGTCTTCTCCAATGCCCAGTGGCGAGGCTGGTTCCGCCACAGGCTTTAATGAAAAAAATTAATAAAAAAATAAATACAATTCAGTTTCTACCCTCCTCCCTGAGAATTGGCTCTGGTCAGGTAGGGGGGATCCTGATCCCTGGTGGTTCGGTGGGAGATGCAGCTTGTCAGAGCTCCCTCAATGACCGGCAGTGCCTGACAGAGGCTCAGACCAGCCTCAACACTGTTCAGAGCCGCAATGTGTGCAAAGCAGGGAGCAGGATATGGTGTGTGTTGTGTCTCGTCCCCTCCTCATGTCTTCCGGCATGAACACAGAGTCTGAGGTTGGGCCTGAGAGAAGGCTCTGCTGCGTGTCCACGCTTCAGTAATGGGGAGAGAGAAGAGCACAGACCAGGCACAGGGCACTTGGGGCTACTAATAATAAATGGCACATTTTAGATATGCGGCTCTTCGGGGGGATTTGATAATATTTGGTAATTAATGATACCATTAATGAGATGGCACTGTAACACTAAGTTTGTAGGAGCAGTTCTTTGATATTAATAAAACAATATTAATATTAATAACAATATTAATTTATATAGAAAGTGCTCTTTGTGATATGATATTTAGGTACGTCCTTCATCAATAGGTTTAATGGTGTTTAGATAACAACAGATTGTTTTCAGTGTGATAAAGAAATGCGTGTTTTCTAAATCTGTTTATTATTTAGTCAGTTGGAAACAGGAAATTAACGTGTTAACAACAGGAGGCCCATAGAGAGGAAATCGCAGAAAACAGATTAATGTTACTGTAACAATCAACGCCTCCCTTCCCCCACCCTGTCCGTCACACCACATTCATAGAAAATGAGATTAGGAAATGATAATTGTATGTAATAAATAATCATTTATTGCATAATTCTAAACGTTAAACTATTCTTTGTAATTGCACACAAAGTATCCATAGTCTGTGTGTTGACTATGGATACCCCAGCCTCCATTTGGAATTAGAAAAAAGATTCTCATCCCAGGAGCCGCTCCAGCTAATTGGGTCCTGGGTGACAGTAAAATGGTTTATGGTTTATTTAAAGCAGCCACCCCTGGATTCAGTCTGTTTACTGACCATCTTGCTGAATGAAACCAATTATAATAACGCCCCGTCAGAGGTCGGTAAGTAATTGCCCCCAAATCCCAATGAAATGTCATGAAATAAATTGTGGAATAGCTTTTATAAAAATATAGTTACAAAAATTAATTAATTTAAAAATTGCAGAATAGAAACAAAACGAGTATAAAAAAAAAAAGCCTAAATTCACCCCTGTCAGTCTAAGTATGGCCCTTAGGCATTCTCTGGCCCTGGAACCCACTACCTGCTCCAAATGGAAAGACTGCAATGGAAATGATCTACACTGGGTCTAGCACTAACACAGGCACCAAATTAGGGGTGCAATTAACAGAGAAAAATACTAGTCTTTATAAATGTAATTATTCCCCTATATTAGAAGAGATTAAAGTTAATCTTAAAAAAAAATTGAATTTACCGCAGTTTTTTGCTTTTTGGTAGGATAAACATTTTTAAAGATGATAATTCTTCCAAAATTATTGTACCTGTTCCAGGTCCTTCCCATATCAATCCCTCGGTTATTTTTTGACAAACTTAAACAGTTATTTCTTTCTTTTAAATGGAGTAACCGAAAAGCACGTATTGCATGTGATACCTTAACAAAAAATAAAAACACGCCCCATTTATATCAATTTAATCTGGCGACATTGTATAAGAGTGAGAGAGTGGACAGACATTCATAAAAGGACTCATCCACACCCTTTAACCCCTTAGTGACCAGGCCATTTTTCATTTTTATTACCGTTAAGGACCAGGGCTCTTTTTACATTTCTGCAGTGGTTGTGCTTAGATGTAATTTGCCTCTTACACATTTACTGTACCCATATTATATACCATTTTTCTCGCTATTAAATGTTCATTCTAAAGATACCATTATTTTCATCATATCATATGATTTACTGGAATAAAAAAATAAAATATGATGAAAAATTGAAAAATAAAACACAGCTGGCCATCATGCACCCATGTCCCATTTGGAACATTTCTGAAGCCGGCCAATGTAATTCACCCCCGTCAAACCGTATGTTTTTGAAAAGTACACGCCCTAGGGCATTTCACATGGTGGCATTTCAACACTTTACATGCACTAATTCTACCACCAGTCTCTGTCAAACGTTTTTGTGGTGTTCACTCACACATTCTACTTT
This sequence comes from Pelobates cultripes, assembly GCA_933207985.1. Classification (NCBI taxonomy): domain Eukaryota; kingdom Metazoa; phylum Chordata; class Amphibia; order Anura; family Pelobatidae; genus Pelobates; species Pelobates cultripes. The sequence goes on along the minus strand of OW240920.1, from coordinate 147,491,379 downwards.
GGGCATAGATTCTCAGCTCCTGTTAGGTGTTACTGCCAAAGGACACCCCAATATGTGCTCGGCAACATCTCCTGAGTACAGCGATACCACCCATGCATACGTGTGTCGGGTTCAAAGCAAAATGTCTGATATGCGTTTTTCAAATTTTACATATCTTGTTTGCCTATCTTCCTTTTGGGGGCCTTATCAGATATCCCAATGTATTTTCTTGCCATGAGCGTGCATATATTTGAAAAGTTGACACCCCGCAGTATTGTATGTGGAGTTTTTTGATGCCTTAGATGCAATCGTTTTAGTCAAAAAAAGTTGAAGAACGTGTGTGGAGGTAACTGTTCAATTCTCATTTTTACACATGCACACTACTTTTTGACTGTGATTTAGGAGAACCCCTTGTTGGTTATTGCAAGAAAACACCCCAGGTTGTTTTCTGCAAGGCCTCCTTAGGACACCCATGCCCCCCATGCACGGGGTAAATGTAACAAAACCACAAAAAAAAAAAGACACCAAAAAAACTGAACACAAATGTTAAAAAATAAATTAAAAATGGACCAGCGTGTGGTAGCGTTTGAAGCAGTCTCCAATGCAGAGTCCAGGCTTTCCAGGGCAATCAGGACAGTGATATACACTATCTTTTCTTTTTCTGGCGCATCGATGGGGGCCCATTGCTGCTTTGCCAAAAAAGAGTCAGGATTTGTAGCTGGCAATTGATGGGCATATAAATTAGTTTGGGCGACAATGTTCCCCAATACATCATCGCCCAGAAACACCTCCATAAACTGCTGAGGGCTAAATCTTGTGACATCCAAATTAATGCCAGGATTTGCAGTAAAGGATGGGATGTCTGGCCTCTGGCGATGAGGCACTACCCATTCCTCAGCAGTACTGCCAGCTGGAGCAGCACGTCTCCTTCTGGCAGGGGGACTAGCAGGCACAGATACAACATCACTAGATACATCACTAGCAGCAGACACTGTATCTAGTGATGATGTATCTGAGCACCTGGCAGGGTCAAAATCAGGGTCAGAGTCTGACATAGACGCGTCAGACTCTAGCGCAAGGGTGGCATATGACTGCTCAGCGCTGGTTGACTTCCGTGACCCATGTGACATGATCACAATCACTTTACTGTGAAAAATAACCCCCTAAAAAAAAAATGAACAACAGCAAAATAAGTGCTGCTGTGCAAGAGCCTGTGATCTGTATAGTGATCACTGGCAGGACAGGGGTTAATCGTTCTGAAAAGAGCTTTTGGGTCTCAAAAAAAAAAATCACAAAAAATTAACCCCTAAAAAAATATGCACAAACAGCAGAAAAGTGCTGCTGTGCAAAAGCCAGTGATTATAGTGATCACTGGCAAGACAGGGGTTAATGGCTCTGAAAAGAGCCTTTAGGTCTCAAGATTTTACAAATCCCTACCTATAAATACCTAAATCTCTCTAGCTAAACCACAGATCTCTCTCCCTCTCTCACTAAAACACAAGTGAAGAGAGGGAGGCAGATCCACACTAATCAGAGAAATTGCAAATGGGGCAAGCTGTGATTGGATGACCCCAGCCTGCCCCTTATGATGCGGCATGCTAGGGACACCCCCAGAAGGGGAGGGGGGGTAATATTGATAATTTTATTTATTTTATATTTATTTTTTAATATATATTATTATATATGCACTGAGTGCCAGGACCCCTCGAGGCACTCAGCACATGCAGAGCATCACTGCAATACTATCAGAGCTTCCAGAGCTCAAAATAGCTGCGGACGTACCGGGTACGTCCAAGGTCATTATGGACCGTTTTCTGCCAGACGTACCTGATACGTCCGTGGTCGGGAAGGGGTTAATCAATAATATTTTGAAAAGATGGAGACAAAATAAAGATTTATGGCAATTATCTATAGGAATATATCCGTTGTTTTCACTTGCGGATAATCCATATTTTCAAGATAGCCAAGGAGGAGAAATGTTTAAAATGTTATTGGGGAACCCAAATCCTAGTCTCACTTCTATAATGAGAGAGGATAATCTCCCAACGATAATCTCCCAATTTACATATCCAAATATCTGATGAATATTGGTTATTTATATTTAGAAGGGTTATGGAAGTCTCTATAAGTTTAACTAAGAGGGAAGCCTTCTACAAACGCATAGCACGATGGTATAGAAGCCTGGGGAATGTTAACGCATTTCATGCATTCACTAGTGATCAATGTTGGAGGTGTGGGGAGGAAGAAGGGGATATTGAATACATATGGTGGTTCTGCAAAAATATACAATTATATTGGGACGGAGTCATAGAAGTGATTAGAGGGGTTTTTCAATACTGACATCAAACTCACACCATCGCAGGTACCAATGGGCTGGCCATGCACTTTTTTGGGTTCCCATAAACAAAAAATTATTATGGATATTACTGGGTGAAGCAAATGCACTTATTCCAGTATTTTGGAAACAAACTCAGATAGCCAACGTTGAAAATAGTCGCGAAATGGAAGATATCCACTGGTCTATGAGGGGTAATAAACAAGACCATCTTTATATATGGCTGCCTTGGCTCAGATATCGGTAACTGAGATGTGACCCTTGGTAAAATCTTTTTAAATGCATTAGAAAATAGCCACTTGTGTATAATATAAGAATTAGAAAGATTAAGGTTTAAATTTCAAGTTTTTTTTTTCATGAAATATAACCAAATATGTTTTATATTTTAAGCTAACGTCTGACAGACTTCTGAATACTTCAGTACTTCTCCTACAGTATTGTTATGTGGCAACATGCGTGTAAATGCTATTCACAGAGTTATGTGAAATGTTTTATTATGTCAGTTATGAAAAAACGAGTAACAATTAAACAAAATCCAAAAAACACCAAATTCAGTCTCAGAGACCTCATCGAAGCTCTCAACAACATACGCTGTTTCTAGGTGAATTGAAAACATAAACGATGAAGAAAAAAAAAAGCAGAAAAAATTACATTCGTACCCCGAAAGGGGCTTCTCTTGTCTGGGTTTCACACCAGGATCTCGTGAACGGAGACTAGTCGATCAAGGGATTGAGGCGAGGATCCCTGAGAGATTGGTGTGGGCACTTCTGGGGCACTGGCGAGATTTGGGACAAAGAGACCAGCTATTTTCTTGCTGGCGGGCTTTTCTGTGCCTGGGAGACCAAGGAACAGTCCCTTTTTCCCGTGCCTAGACTCCAAGGCACAGAGGCTCTTGGGAAGAAGACCCCTGGTGGTTGGTGTGGGGAACCCTGTGGATTTTGTGGCAGGATTTGGGGACAAAGGGAACAGAGTCCCTTCCCACGCTGGGAGCTCGGGGAGGGGAAAGATTATGAGATGTGTGTGATCCACCTCTTGCACGGGGTATGCATAAAAGTTGTGTGTGGCTAATAACATTGTGTTGTACCTCCAGGACTGCGTGTCATTCAGTTACTCGGAGGAAATGGGTCCCTTTACACTCTGAGGGGTTCCTGAGTGGCTGAAGGCAAGGAATTACCCGAGGTAAGTGGTCAGGTTACCAGGGGTCCGCTACAGTGACCATTAAAGATTTTGGGTTGGGATTCTAGTAGATCAATGTAACTCTAGTCACTGACTAGCAGCTCTCTCATTGATAGTTACTGAAAAATCATTATGATTATGTACCATGATACATGAGGACTCCTAGACCAGAATTAGTAAAGTACTCACTGAGGGAGGCTGTGAGCAGGGCCGGTTTAACTCTTAGGTTTGCCACCTGACTGGTATTTTAAGGCACAGCAGGTATTTGAGGCTGCCTGGCCGTGACGGTATTGCAGTAATATCGGCAATACAAATGCAAATATTTTTTTCAGTATAAATGGAGATTACTCTGCAATACCAGCACCGGCCAGGGGGTGTCACTGTGTATGGAGAGAGGCAGGGATAGGAAGTTACAGCATCTCCCTGCCTCTCTCTACTCACTGATCCGCGGGGGAGCAGCTACAGAGCACTGAGAGTCCAGACAGCAGCTCCCAGCCTGCAGAGACAGACTACAGCTCAGGTATGTGACGGATAGGGGGAAAGGTAGCAGGGAGACATGGGGACACCGAGACACTAGGGGACACTGGGAAACATGGGGACACTGTGAGACATAGGGAGACACATTGGGACACGGAGACACTAGGGACACAGTGTCTCCATGTCTCTCAGTGTCCCCATGTCTCCCAGCCAGTGTCCCTAGTGTCTCAGTATCCCCATGGCTCCCAGTGTCCCCTAGTCTCCCAGTGTCAGTGTCCCCTGGTCTCTCTGTGTCCCCATGTCTCCCAGCCAGTGTCTGTGTCCCCATGTCTCCCAGCTAGTGTGTCAGTGTCCCCATGTCACTGTGTCCCTATGGTTATGTCCACAAGTGTCCACATTTCTCCCAGTGTCCCCATGTCTCTGTGCCCCTAGTGTCTTAGTTTCCCCAAATGTCTGTGTCCTGTGTCCCCATGTCTCTGTGTCCCTAGTGTCTGTGACCCCATTTCTCTCAGTGTCCCCTAATGTCTCAGTGTCCCCATGTCTCCCAGTGTTCCCATGTCTGTATCCACAAGTGCCCCCATGTCTCCCAGTGTACCCAAGCATCTCAGTGCATGGGGTCTCAGCATCCCCATGTCTCACTGTGTCCCCTAGTAGCCTAATGACATGGGACACACTGAAACATGGGGACACAGACACTGGGAGACTAGGGGACTGGGCAACATGGGGACACTGACGCTGTGATACATAGGGACACTGATGCCAGACTGGATTTCCAATTCTTTGGACAGACATGCCCCCTTTTTGGGCATGTTCGCCCCTTTTGGCAGTTCTGGTCACTTGATTCGCATCAGTGGCACAACCTTTTACCCCACCCATTGACTTCCTGCTTCACTGGACACTGCTGTTAGGGGATATGGATTTACTTGAAAGATGAAAGCACAAATTAGATAAAGAGATTAGCATAGAGTATGTGTTTTCTTATAGCTGCATCCTTTGAGTTTCCCTCCAACACCACCTCCATCAGATACATGACACTTGAGAGGTATGATCGTTTTAGTGTTTTTGGTCGATAAGATTCTGTAATTAGGCCCCATCATAATTGTCAGCACCAGGCCCACTGAGCTCTTAATCTGGCACTGGCTGTGAGAGACAAGTCATGGCTCTACACTGCCAGTTTATAAGTATTTCCGAGAAGGAATGAAAGGGATGAACCCAGGGCTGATTTTATGTTGCTGGAGTATTTAAAGCAGATCTGTTACTTTCACTGGTTTTTACAAACTTTGCAAAAGGTGACATTTCTAGTTAGGGTCCGATGGACGCAGGGTACAGAGGAAGGAAGTTTTACTTACGTGAAGCTGTCCCACGCCGCTGCTGCCATCTCCATCTTGAGGACCATTTTCAGTTCCTGGCGCTTTATCTAATGTGTGCGAGAGTACAATAATGAGGTCTATGGTGGATTCCATGGAAGCCCCAATAGACAAAGCTTAAAAACCCACAGACATTGCTTGTGATGGCTGCTAGAACTAGACTAAAGTTTACAGTGGACCTCCACCATTTGTCAAACTGAGACTTTACCAGAAGACAAATTAGCCCATATTATGTCTTATGGTATCTCTGGATTGGGTTGGAATTTTTATTAAATCAGCATTTAATAAAGATTATCTCTTTCTGAGATATTGAGAAATGACAGAGCTGCTTTATGGAGGAAAAATAAGGGTAGCAATTTTCATAAAACTTAACACCACAAACCAATCCCCCTATGCTTTGACCAGATAGAGGAGCAATGATTGTAGGTCCATTTATCTCTGTAAAAACTATGGCTAAGTTGCCCCTTTCACCACAGTTCTTGGCCACCATGTGAGCTATGCAATCAAGGTGTTTACCTGGAATTGTGCGTGAAGATTATATATACCAATCACAGACTATATTTCTGGTTGTAACATTTCTCTGCTATTTATTATCCTTTCCATGTTTTTCCTCTCAGAAAACATGGGGAATATATCATTGGTTACAGAGTTCATCCTTCTGGGTTTATCCCGTAACCACAACCAGCAGGTCCCACTCTTTGCACTATTTCTGACTACCTACCTGGTGACCGTGCTGGGAAATGGGCTAATCATAGCTGTTATCAGCAAGGATTATGAGCTCCACACTCCCATGTATTTCTTCCTGGGGAACCTCTCCTTTGTGGATATTTGCTTTAGCTCAGTTACAGCCCCTCGCATGCTGGCCAACCTTCTCCTTGAGAAGAAATCTATCTCCTTCAAGGCCTGTATGACACAACTATTCTTCCTATTCTGTACGGCCAGCATGGAATGCTTTATACTGGCGATCATGGCTTATGACCGACTTGTAGCAATTAGCAATCCTCTTCGTTATCTCTCCATCATGAACTCAAAGACTTGCTTGACCCTGGTGGGCAGCTCTTGGGCCCTCACCTCTTTGCACTCCCTTCTACACATGGTCACAGTCTCTACCTTTACATTTTGTGGTCCTAACCAGATTCACGAGTATTTTTGTGACCTCCCTCCCCTATTGGCTCTCTCCTGTTCCGATACCACTAGTTACGATCTTCTGGTATTTACAGAGGGTTCTCTAATAGCAATGAGCCCGTTCCTGTTCGTGGTGGTCTCCTATAGCCGAATTCTCAAAACTATCTTAATGATTCGCTCATCCTCTGGACAGTATCGGGCATTCTCCACATGTTCATCTCATCTCCTTTCTGTAGGACTTTACTTTGGAACCATCTTCTTCACCTACTTCCGTCCTTCCTCGTCAGGGTCAGTGGACGATGACCGAACGGTAACTGTGGTGTACTCCGTCCTCACTCCCCTTCTCAATCCATTTATTTACAGTCTGAGGAACCAGCAAGTGAAGGGAGCTTTGAAGAAAATGTGTCAATAACCTTGTGGAATCACTGTGTTTAAAGAGAACAGCCAGTCAAAGCCATCAAGATACATTTTTACCTTGGGATGTGGGAGTCATGATGGATATCGGGACAGATAACTAGATGGGGATTAAGAGCCAATTAGCTAATCTAATCTGTTTTATTATCATATCTCAAACTGGTGTTAACTATTAAAGGATAGATGCATTCACAGGTCATGTATCTTTAATTCCTTTATTACTTCCCCTGGAAGGCTATTCCCGGTATCTACTACCCTTTCTATATCACTGTTACTGCTCCCACTGAAAGGCTATTCCAGGTATCTACTACCCTTTCTATATCACGGTTACTGTTCCCACTGAAACGCTAGGCCAGGTATCTACTGCCCTTTCTATATCACTGTTACTGCTCCCACTGGAAGGCCATTCCAGGTATCTACTACCCTTTCTATATCACTGTTACTGCTCCCACTGGGAGGCTATTCCTGGTATCTACTACCCTTTCTATATCACTGTTAATGCTCCCACTGGAAGTCCATTCCAGGTATCTACTACCCTTTCTATTTCACCGTTACTGCTTCCACTGGAAGACCATTCCAGGTATCTACTGCCCTTTCTATATCACTGTTACTGCTCCCACTGGAAGGCTATTCCAGGTATCTACTACCCTTTCTATATCACTGTTACTGCTCCAACTGGAAGGCCATTCCAGGTATCTACTTCCCTTTCTATATCACTGTTAATGCTCCAACTGGAAGGCCATTCCAGGTATCTACTACCCTTTCTATATAACTGTTACTGCTCCCACTGGAAGGCTATTCCAGGTATCTACTACCCTTTTATATCACTGTTACTGCTCCCACTGGAAGGCCATTCCAGGTATCTACTACCCTTTCTATATCACTGTTACTACTCCAACTGGAAGGGCATTCCAGATATCTACTACCCTTTCCATATCACTGTTACTGCTCCCACTGGAAGGCTATTCCAGATATTTACTACCCTTTCTATATCACTATTACTGCTTCCACTGGAAGGTCATTCCAGATATCTACTACCCTTTCTATATCACTGTTACTGCTCCAACTGGAAGGCCATTCCAGGTACCTACTACCCTTTCTATATCACTGTTACTGCTCCCACTGGAAGGCTATTCCAGGTATCTACTACCCATTCCATATCACCGTTAATGCTCCCACTGGAAGGCTATTCCAGATATCTACTACCCTTTCTATATCACTGTTACTGCTCCCACTGGAAGGCTATTCCATGTATCTAGTACTGTTTAATACACTGTGTGTTTCACTAGTATCACATCCTGCAGTTTACACCCTGTTCCAAATTATTATGCAAAATATATTTTTCTCATGTACCTAAATAATTGATGAAGTCAGCATAATTCTCATGTTGTCAACTGTTAAGAGTACAATTCAAATTTTATTGAACAAACCTAATGATAACAGTATATTTTTTTTTAAAACAAACTTACAATGCACTGTTCCAAATTATTACGCACAGTAAGTGTAGCGGAGAGGCAGTATAATCCACGATATCTCCGCTGGGTAACAGGAACAACAAAGGATAATCCAGGGAATCAGCATACAATAATCCAAACAGCACTGCAGTAACCCTTCCTTCCCAAGAACTAGACGACACATAGGCTGGGAGTCAACCGAGGTCTTTTAATTCAGCTCCACAATTTATACAAGTCCCCATGCAAGGGGTTTCCTGAGTCCCCTCCCAGGGGCATTCTACTGGGGAACTTACAATACAGGACATTTCTCCCATCAGGCACTGCTGCACGGGAGGGATCCTCCCACTGGAACATACCGTTAAGTGGATTATCCCTCCGTACAGCAGAACTCACATTTCACATTAAATTCAATAATTCCATGAATATCTGGTTCATTTGTACGAATGGACGTTCGGTAGATAGCTGGGGTCTGAGCGCATCATTCGTGAGATCCCAGCTAAAACAACCGAACGCCGCACGAAAAGCACATTCACTAACACATAGCCTTAAAATACCGAATACATATCAGGGAACAAAATACCGAATGTCCCGGACCTCCCGAACGGTCTGGAGGCTCAGCGGTGTTCGTGCTGTCGAGTAGCCGTTTTTAATACCACGCGCTCGACGACCAAACACCGCTGAGGGAACAAAGGATCCAAGATGGCCGACCGCCGCATGGTCGGTAGTCGAACGACGGCCACCCAGGAGAGCCTCTAATTACCGATTGCAACATTGTTGCAATCGGTTAATAGGTACTACACGCCGCTAAGTGTGTGGGCTATTAAACGATATGTTGTTCGGTTCCCGAACGGCCCGCAAAGGTGCAGTTCGTGAAACAAATGGAATCAGCTATCTGCGTTCGGCAGATAGCCCAGGCAGACAATACATTATTAACATTACAGTACAGTACACGCTGGAACACACAATAGGAACCCCATACCGGCAACCCTTAAAGGGACAGTACAGAAATAATGTCCAAGTGGCTAGTTTTGCCACAATGCTCCCCCAGAACCAAGCCGGCATACACAGTCTGATCCCAACGGATCGGCTTGAGGATGTCCGGAGGAGTACTCACGGATCACGGCTCCAAGTCTGTTTGTCTAGACAACCCGTCGGCGTTGCCATTTTGCTTCCCAGGGCGGTAGTGGATTGTAAAGTCAAAAGGCTGCAGCGCCAAACTCCAACGCAGCAGCCTGGCATTGTCTCCTGACACCCTGTTCAGCCACACCAACGGGTTGTGATCCGTGAGTAAAGTAAAGGGTTGTCCGTATAAGTAGGGTTGCAACTTTTTGAGGGCCCACACCACAGCCAGGCACTCTTTTTCAATGGCGGCGTAGCTTACTTCTCTGGGTAAAAGTTTTCGGCTTAGATAAGCTACGGGGTGCTCGCCGCCATCGGGTCCAACTTGGCTCAGTACTGCTTCCAATCCAAACATAGAAGCGTCTGTGTGAATGAGAAAGCGTATAGTTGGATCAGGAGCAGAAAGTACAGGAGAGTTAACAAGTGCCGTCTTGAGCTGTTGAAACGCCTGCTCACACTCTGGGGCCCAGACTACTAACTTAGGGAGATTCTTACGGGTCAGGTCGGTGAGGGGTTTGGCCAGGGCGCTATAGTTGGCCACAAATTTCCGGTAGTACCCGGCTGTCCCTAAAAAGGTGAGCACTTGGGTCTTGGGCGACTGCCTCTATTTTAGCGGGTTCGGGTTTCTGTTGCCCACTCCCTACCCGGTGCCCTAGGTACTGGACTTCTGCCATACCGATATGGCATTTGCTGGGCTTTAGGGTCAGTCCGGCCTCTCAGATTCGGTCTAGAATGGCTCCTCTGTGGACCAGATGTTCGTGCCAGGAGTGGCTGAATATGGCGATATCATCTAGATACGCGCATGCATACTCCTGGAACCCATCTAATAATCTGTCTACCATTCTCTGAAAGGTAACTGGTGCGTTTTTCATCCCAAATGGCATGACCTTAAACTGATACAGGCCAAACGGGGTGACAAAGGCCGACTTAGGAATGGCGTCCTCCGCTAACGGAATCTGCCAGTACCCTTTGCACAGGTCTATTGTGGTTAGGTACTGGCCCCTGGCCATTTTGTCGAGGAGTTTGTCTATCCGGGGCATGGGATACGCATCGGAGGTCGTTTTATCGTTGAGCCGTCGGTAGTCTACGCAGAAACGGGTCGTCCCGTCCCGTTTCGGTACCAGTACTACCGGGGAGGCCCAGGGGCTGTCCGAGTGCTCTATCACTCCTAACTGAATCATCTCCTCAATTTCCTTGCGCATATTCTCTTTGACTGCTTCTGGGGTGCGATATGGGGGTTGGCGCAGGGGAGTCTGATCTAAAGTTTCTACCTTATGGGTATCCAACGGGGTATAGCCTGGTAAATTGGAAAGTGGAAGTGGCTAGTTTTGCCACAGTAAGTTTGAAAATACTTTATAGGTTGTAAAGAGCTGAAAATTGTCATTTGTTGTGTTTGCAGCATATTTACTGAAATCGAAAACTATTTCAAACTTTTAACAACATTTTAACTTTTTAAACATTTTAACAGGTCACATTATATTTTAACATAGGACCCCTTATTTGATAGCAGCTTCACAAGTCTTGCATCCATTGAACTTGTGAGTTTTTGGACAGTTTCTGTTTGAATTTGTTTGCAAGATGTCAGAATAGCCTCCCAGAGCTGCTGTTTGGATGTAAACTGCCTCCCACACTCATAGATCTTTTGCTTGAGGATGCGCCAAAGGTTCTCAATAGGATTGAGGTCAGGGAAGATGGAGGCCACACCATGACTTTCTCTCCTTTTATCCCCATAGCAGCCATTGATGCAGATGTATTCTTTGCAGCATGAGATGGTGCATTGTCACGCGTGAAGATGATTTTATTATGGAAAGCATAGTTCTTCCTTCTGTACCAGGGAAGAAAGTGGTCAGTCAGAAACTCCACATACTTTGCAGAGGTCATCTTTACGCCTTCGGGGACCCTAAAGGGGCCGACCATGAGTTAAACTGAAAAACTAAATATTTAATCTTTGTGACTCTTAAATAGAATTTGCATAATAATTTGGAACGGGGTGTATAGTGCTGTCAATTAAATTATGAATTTTCTACTGCAGAATAAATATTTAATGGTAGTCTGGGACTGCAAAACCTTACATTCAGGTAAAATTCACTACAAATACTATTTAGAGAAGATTTGGATTTATTTATTAAACAAAACCAAATTATGTCCCAAACCAAATCAGCCTCAATAAGTGCATTTGGTAAGCAGTAATAAATGGGAAATGAACTGCAAAATGTATGAAAAACTATCTGCAAACATTCTCTAAGCCATAACTTCTTCTGTGCTGTGTTGGCCTAACATTTGCCAGTTTGGGTTTCAGCTCTCTGCACTCCACTGTTTAGTGAATAAGCCTCTGAGAGCTTTGAATTGCTAACACGTTCACACAGTATGTAAATACCCAGTGTACAGCGCTACGGAATTTGCTAGCGCTATATAAATAATAATGATGCCCCTCAATGGGGCCAGTGCATGTATTTGTATTATATAATTTAGCCACTAGATGGCAACTGTGGGTGTGTTTATTGTGGCTGCATTCACTCAGCTTTTTATTTGTATGTTGCTGAGCGCGGTTTAGGTATATAAACGCAGTTGTTTCAACCTAAAATGTGCTACATTAAATCGCTTCGGCTATTCGCAAGAGGCAAATTTGGTCATTTCTGCACTTCGTTTTGGTTTCCATTCTTTTAATTGATATAACCAGATCTCTACATTTGCTATTCACAATGAAACCCACTTCTTCAACAGAGACAGGGATTGCACATGTAACCCCAAGTTACCCTATCCCTAAACCACCCCAAATCTCCCCTCTAACAATATTCCATGTGTATGATTTTAATAATGTTATTACGAGGTGTCGGTCTGTGTGTGAGTGTAGGGATGTTATTACGGGGTGTCTGTGTGTGAGTGCAGCAATGTTATTACGGGGTGTCGGTCTGTGTGTGAGTGCAGCGATGTTATTACGGGGTGTCTGTGTGTGAGTGTATGGATGTTATTACGGGGTGTCGGTCTGTGTGTGAGTGCAGCAATGTTATTTTGGGGTGTCTGTGTGTGAGTGTAGGGATGTTATTACGGGGTGTCGTTCTGTGTGCGAGTGCAGCGATGTTATTACGGGGTGTCGGTCTGTGTGTGAGTGCAGCAATGTTATTACGGGGTGTCGGTCTGTGTGTGAGTGCAGCGATGTTATTATGGGGTGTCTGTGTGTGAGTGTAGGGATGTTATTACGGGGTGTCGGTCTGTGTGTGAGTGCAGCAATGTTATTTTGGGGTGTCTGTGTGTGAGTGTAGGGATGTTATTACGGGGTGTCGTTCTGTGTGCGAGTGCAGCGATGTTATTACGGGGTGTCGGTCTGTGTGTGAGTGCAGCAATGTTATTACGGGGTGTCGGTCTGTGTGTGAGTGCAGCGATGTTATTATGGGGTGTCTGTGTGTGAGTGTAGGGATGTTATTACGGGGTGTCGGTCTGTGTGTGAGTGCAGCAATGTTATTTTGGGGTGTCTGTGTGTGAGTGTAGGGATGTTATTACGGGGTGTCGTTCTGTGTGTGAGTGTAGGGATGTATTACGGGGTGTCGGTCTGTGTATGAATGTAGGGATGTTATTATGGGGTGTTGGTCTGTGTATGAATGTAGGGATGTTATTACAGGGTGTCACTGTGTGTGAATGTAGGGATGTTATTGCAGGGTGTCACTGTGTGTGAATGTAGGGATGTTATTGCAGAGTGTCACTGTGTGTGAATGTAGGGATGTGATTACGTGGGCGTCACTGTGTGTGAATATAGGGATGTATTGCGGGATGTCGGTCTGTGTGTGAATGTCCTCCTCCCCCCCCCCCCCAATCAGCTCACCGTAATGTATGCAAAGAAAACACAACAGATGTTCTCTGCATATATTAAACTGTGTGCGGCTCTTTGTCCCCATCTGTCATTTCTACAATCTTTACTAATTAGGAGTGGTTATGTAACATGTAATGCAATATCTGAAGAGGGATTCTTCATAAACTGATCTTCCCAATAGGAAACCGACTGCTGACAGCACTTACCCAAAAGCTTTAAATAGGAAAGCACTGAGCTCTACAACCTACATGCATTCATACACCATTTGCTCGTCTGTTATATTCTGTATGTAAGTTACTTGTCAAATATCCCCATTGTAAAAGTGTAAATCCCTGCAGAATACGTTGGCGCTATATAAATGATTATAATAATAATAATATCACAGGTATGAAGGATTGTGACATCATACGTTCAGCACTATTCCCATACATTAATCTGTGAGTGCAATGAGTGCAGGAAAGGCTAGGCTGCGAGGGGAGCGGAGAATACAGTCCACAGAAGAAAATCGCAGTGGGGAATTTTTTATACATTAGAAAGGAGGAAAGAAAGATGGGTCATTTGCTTTGCCTTTTGGAAGCCAGAGCGTGGACGAGACAGGTGCCACTGAATTAAATAAAAGTTAATTTGTCTGGTAGGAGCCAAATAACGAACTAGGAGTTTGCTGGTAATACAGAAATCTCTCTGTGTATATCTTACAGGTGAACATTCTGTGTTCGTGAAAGAAGGGATGAGTATTATAGCAGTCAAGAGAAGTCAATTCAGAGAAAGAGATACAACACCTTAAAAAGGAACTAAGTTTAATATTAAACTTTCCTCTTAAAGAACAATACATAAATTCCCTGGTAATGCAATTAACTGGAAGCAAAACAACTGCAATGCTTTATTTAGCAGATTGGCAACCTTTCAGAAAGTGGGTGATTCAGATCGGGTTTGTATTCCTGACACCTTATTTACCGATACCATAACAAATGGGACAGAACTGTGAACTGGAACATAAAACAGTGACTATTGTCCTTTATTTTAAAAAAAAAAAAGAAGAAAAAAAAAAAGCAGCAACTCTCTGCGGAGAGCAGAGGATAAAAAACGGTAGCTTCTACTGCGCAAACAGAGACAACAGCACTCCCCCAACCACATGGAGTGAAGGCCAAGAGGAAGACACGTTTATATATTAGTCAAAAAATATCTCAACAGCATTATAAAATAAAAGATCTGTCAAGCTAAACCTGAAAATGCTTCCTTTTATCTTCTTACAATTTTGATATACCTGTGGCCCAGCCTCAAGTGTCTTCCAGTGTAGAGAGAAAGAAAAAAGAAAAAACAAGTTTTATTTACCAAAACAGTAACTGTAGAAAACTGACAAGAGACTACGGAAAAGCAGAGCTGGATAATTTCTCCAAATTAGCTCATTTTGACTAAAACATTAAATTCTCTTCTCAATTTTCCCCAAGTCCTGTTTTAGTGAATAAATTTCATACGTGTTTTGTTAACCAACCCATTCAAACTGCACATATTATATTCACAGACTCGTCCTGCTTCCCCTGGTGTGAAAGGCTGAAACATTTGCATGGAGGCAAAACTGCCTCATTCCAAAACGCAGAGCCAGGGCTCCAACAGAACTGGAAGCGTTTTAGTGCAGAAGTGGAAAGCTAAGTGTTAGACTACACACTGCTCTGCACGGATCACCTGTAGCAAGAATCCACAGTCTCCCTACATCAATTACATGCATTTCCCTCATTGTGTGGCATGGCTTTTATTTGGTCCTCGTTAATTGCAGCCTCAAGGCTTCTCCAGGTAATACGGAGCTGTGTGGCTCAAACAAACCCTTCCTGATTTGAGATTCCTCCCCACCTGTACAGACATTCTCCATTAACCTGAGAGAAAGCAAGGCATTTGCCCCACAATCTCACCAGTTGGCTGCGGGAGGTCTCCAAGACTCTGCTATAGATTTAGTGATAAAGGGTGTTAATCCAGCGATAAGATATAAAGCGTCTCTAACGGCGCAATGATGTTCCACATGGAACTTTTGATTACCCAATCAACACTGTATCCTCTTCGTCTCTCCACCGTACTGGTATTTCTAGAGCAGCGCCGAATCCTCGCTCTTTGTCCCTGAGCACCAGCCCCCCACCCCCGCCTGCTCAGAAGCTGCTGCCCGATGGCCAGGGAATTTTACAACATTCTGTGCAACGTTCCTCTTTCACCAGCACACGACACGTGGCGGAGCGCAGCCCTTGCGTGCACATTCCAGGACACGGACTGTAAGATTCCAGGTCGCCGATCAGCTCTACTACATCATACACAGACGTCAGGTGGCTTGGGTGTTTCAAGTAAAGTTCGTGGGTAGAAGGGACTGGGAGACCTTTCACCATCACAAAGAAACGGAATCGTGGCTGGATGTGGATGACAGTGTCCGCCATTGTGGAGAGTTTGTCTCTTTGAACCAGCTGAAGGTTTGGGGCTGTGTTATTTTGTACCTCCCAATAGGCAGGTAGAGGGATCTCATTCAACTCATTCATGAACTCCTGCAGAACCTGGTCCAGACACGTAATGGCATCGTATTTTCCCAGGCTGAATATCTCCATGATCTGTCATGAGAAAACAGCAACAATTTAACTTCTATCCACCAACGCTATGGTCTAGGTATACATCATCTGAAGGCATCCTTTTACTTTTTGCTATCTCTATACAGCACTGTTTAATCCACTAACAGTTTGTCTTAATCCTCCAGTAATTCTGTAGACGCACTACAAAGACTAGATTGCAAGCTCATGGGTTTTCTATTTGTATTTGACAATTATACTCAACAAGCTTACCAAAGTCCCATAAATTATACAGTGCTGAGCATTTGATGACTCTTAAAGGGGCAGCATAACAACCTCTCCTCTGTGTGTAGGTTATAGTGCACAGAGCTCACCTTCCTATTATTTAAAATGATGGATGTTTGCAAAATAACAAAATCTGCATCTATGCGGAAAAGCTTTAGATAACAAACTGTATTCACCAATGGAGTGCTCTCATCTGCTTCTGCAATGTCATCACTCTCCTCAATGGACACAATCCTCCCTGCGCAATGATTGTCCTAAAAAAAAAAAAAAATCTTTAGACAAAGCGAGTGGAGAGACAAGCACCACCCTGCCCCAGGACGCAGCATCTTACCAATGGCTCCTCTTTAATTTCATACGTGAAGCTGCTCTCCTCTTTTATGTCTGCCACTCTGATAGGATACAACTCCTGTCAACAAAGTAACCAGTGTGATGATATTCACTGTACCTCCCACCTCCATCACATACCATAACCACACACCATACCATCTGACCAGCACGATTTCACTCACTTTCCCAGCCACCATCACATACCATAACCATGCACCGTACCATCTGACCAGTACAATATCACTCACTTTCCCAGCCACCATCACATAACATAACCACGCACTGTACCATCTGACCAGCGTGATATCACTCACTGTACCAGCCACCTCCATCACATACCATAACCACGCACTGTACCATCTGACCAGCACGATATCACTCACTTTCCCAGCCACCATCACATAACATAACCACGCACCGTACCATCTGACCAGCGTGATATCACTCACTTACCAGCCACCTATCACATACCATAACCACACACCATACCATCTGACCAGCACGATATCACTCACTTTCCCAGCCACCATCACATATAACCACGCACCGTACCATCTGACCAGCGTGATATCACTCACCTTACCACCCACCTCGATCACATATCATTACCACACACCATACCATCTGACCAGCACGATATCACTCACTTTCCCAGCCACCATCACATACCATAACCACGCACCGTACCATCTGACCAGAGTGATATCACTCACCTTACCACCCACCTCGATCACATATCATTACCACACACCATACCATCTGACCAGCACGATATCACTCACTTTCCCAGCCACCATCACATACCATAACCACGCACCGTACCATCTGACCAGCGTGATATCACTCACCTTACCACCCACCTCGATCACATATCAGTACCACACACCATACCATCTGACCAGCGTGATATCACTCACCTTACCACCCACCTCAATCACATATCATTACCACACACCATACCATCTTACCAGCACAATATCACTCACTGTCCCAGCCACCATCACATACCATAACCACACACCGTACCATCTGACCAGCACGATATCATTCCCTGTACCAGCCACTGCCAGGTACCATAACCACACACCATACCATCTAACCAGCACGATATCACTCACCGTCCCAGCCACCACCATCACATACCATAACCACACGCCGTACCATCTGACCAGCACAATATTAACTGTAACCACACAAAGTACCATCTAAATCATTAAACAGAGCGAGTGGAGAGACAGGCACCACACTGCCCCAAGACGCAGCATCTTACCAATGGCTCCTCTTTAATTTCATATGTGAAGCTGCTCTCCTCTTTTATGTCTGCCACTCGGATAGGATAAAACTCCTGTCAACAAAGTAACCAGTGTGATATCACTCACTGTACCTCCTACCTCCATCACATACCATAACCACGCACCGTACCATCTAACCAGCGTGATATCACTCACTGTACCAGCCAGCTCCATCACATACCATAACCACGCACCGTACCATCTAACCAGCGTGATATCACTCACTGTACCAGCCAGCTCCATCACATACCATAACCACGCACCGTACCATCCGACCAGAGTGATATCACTCACTGTACCAGCCACTGCCATGACATACCATAACCACGCACCGTACCATCTGACCAGAGTGATAACACTCACTGTACCAGCCACCGCCATGACATACCATAACCATGCACCGTACCATATGACCAGCGTATATCACTCACTGTACCAGCCACCGCCATGACATACCATAACCATGCACGGTACCATCTGACCAGCGTGATATCATTCACTGTACTAGCCACCTCTATCACATACTATAACCACGCACTGTACCATCTGACCAGCGTGATATTACTCACCGTACCAGCCATCTCCATCACATACCATAACCACGCACCGTACCATCTGACCAGCATGATATCCCTCACTGTACCAACCAGCTCCATCACATACCATAACCACACACTGTACCATCTGACCAGCACGATATCACTCACTGTACCAGCCATCGCCATCAGATACCATAACTACACACCATAACATCTGGCCCAAACACCGTACCAACCAATAACGTATCAAACTTTAGCCACACACTGTGCCAACCAGCACCATCAAACTTTAACCACACACCATATCAGCTGGCTCAGCTAATACAAGCATGTCTAGACCTCTTCTTGTGATAAAAGCAATACATACATCCACAGAGGAGTTGTCTCCATTTTGTGAGATCTGCTTCATATCTGGGATTCTGAGAGGAGAGGTTTCCTCTTCTGAATACTAAAGGAAGACAATGTTCATTTTCATTTATTTCTTATAATTTGTATCAGTAAATGCAGAAGGTGAACATAAAGGATCTACCCAAAAAACATAGTATGCACACTCAAATAAGCCAAAAAGCAGACATGGGGCCCGATAGCAGTCAGGTATCCCACCTAGACTCCTGAGCAGGCAGGGGGCCCCATAGCAGTCAGGTATCCCACCCAGACTCCTGAGCAGGCAGGGGGCCCCATAGCAGTCAGGTATCCCACCCAGACTCCTGAGCAGGCCCATAGCAGTCAGGTATCCCACCCAGACTCCTGAGCAGGCAGGGGGCCCCATAGCAGTCAGGTATCCCACCCAGACTCCTGAGCAGGCAGGGGGCCCCATAGCAGTCAGGTATCCCACCCAGACTCCTGAGCAGGCAGGGGGCCCCATAGCAGTCAGGTATCCCACCCAGACTCCTGAGCAGGCAGGGGGCCCAATAGCAGTCAGGTATCCCACCCAGACTCCTGAGCAGGCAGGGGGCCCAATAGCAGTCAGGTATCCCACCCAGACTCCTGAGCAGGCAGGGGGCCCAATAGCAGTCAGGTATCCCACCCAGACTCCTGTGCAGGCAGGGGGCCCCATAGCAGTCAGGTATCCCACCCAGACACCTGCGCAGACAGGGGTCTCATATGTTTATCCCCAGATCAGAGAAGAGACAGGCACTGTGAACAACCTGTGTTTCCATGTACTCTGTATCGACTGCCTCCAGCTTTGTCCTCACCAGCGACATGGAATACTTGGGAGATTTGTGAAATGCTGGTATGTTCTTCTCCTAAGAGAAAAAAAAGTTTGTTTTTTTCATGAATAAAAGAATGCAGAACATGGAAAAATAAGTCGAGACACAAGGGAAACTTTTTTTTTTTTTTTTTTAACGCAATAAAATTACCGGTAATCTTCCGTGCTGAACAGACAGGTGCCTAACCATAAACCCTGAGAAACCTTTAAAAGACCCAATATGGGTTTATCGTGCAGCCATGAGATACACCAACTACTACTATGTCTGATATGCAGGAACGCTTGCAGCCCACCTGTCCCCTTGCAGTGCTGGAACATATAGTTTAAAACTAGGGGGTTTAGCAGCGGGTAAAGAGCAATTCTGTGCGAAGTTCTAAAAACGGAGCAAATTCCATTAGAACGGTCAGGTAGTGCCAATGTACAAAAATGGCGCAAGAAGCTACACCCTGGAACACATTATACAAAACCACACCCACCATGGCAAAACGCAGGCACTGGCGCCAGCGGCACTTCTGCCGTTTTAGGTTACGGCCACCAAATTTGGGCTTATCCTGGCAGAAGTCACACTCTCCACAGTCCACATTCTGCAGGCAGGCCTCACACTCCCCACACCTCCGGTTCTGACGGCGCCCAGCGCAATGCTGTGAGACAGAGAGGGTGGGGAGAGCAAGACAGAGGAGGTGAGAAGGGGTCATAATTGTGCTGGGAAGAGAAGGGCCTGAAGCTGAGGATGAGGGGGGCAGAGTCACGCACAGCAGAAGTGGAGTGCAGAACAAGCTGGCTGTACAGGCTGCAGGAAAGAAGAACCAATGAGAAAAGCATCAGGTTCTAGCTGCAAGGAGAAGGGGCACAGAGGCTGTAAGACACAGCAGCAGGCAGGAAACTAGCAGAGATCACAGTAGGCAGAGAGCGCGGTCACCAACCTGATTGTGTGCAACTTTCTCTTCGTTCTTCATCTTTTCCTGGTTAACGAAAGTTTTTTTCTACAAATAAAAGAGAAACATGTTTTACGCCAAATAGAACAACTTGGTTACTAAGTGTCAGGTTTGTAACACGGTTAGTTATAGAAGGATCCCTCTCCCAGTCTGTCAGAAATTTACAGATTTTTCTTTATTTCCATAGATTTTGTAACCACTCTACACAGTATGCACTCATTGTTCAGAGGACGAGAAAAAGAACACTAATGCATGATTGTGAAATAAATAAAGCCAAGACCCCAGGCCTCACTTAAAGGATCACTATAGGGTCAGGAACACAAACATGTATTCCTGACCCTATAGTGTACAAACCACCAACGAGCCCCCCTAGGCCACTCATGCCTCCATAAATATAGCAAAATCTTTCTGTATTCAAGCCTGAAGCTGTAGATCTGTGAGAAGGTTTTTCCTCAACTCGTTCAGTTGTTTCCACTCCCTGCTATTTTGTTCACTGGATTCATTTCATTTATTTTATGTTGTTCAGTAAAATATTCGTTTCACCGAACGAAGACTACCCTGGGTACCAATTAAAACATGGTGTGGCGGAACCAACCTCGCCACTATGCACTGGAGAAGCATGGTTGCCAGCCTCCTGCCATGTGACTATGGCCCCTGGGATGTATTGCCCTTTAAAGACATGATTTGGGCATAATGGATTTGTGTTGTGCTGCTGCTAGCCCTTTTAAGAACCATCTGGGGACATACTGTGGAGTTACTGGGTGGCCACCATTTCCTGTATCAGAAGCACATGGTGAGAACAATGGATGGCGGCCATTTTAACTCACAGACACTGTTTGGACTTTTCAACACGGTGCCATCTCGCCAGTATTTGTTGCACAGAGACATCGTGCGGTGGTTTTGGACTATACAGCAGGGGACACATTATACAGTGATTGTTTTTTATTTAGCCTGTATATGTTCTGCAGAATCTGCATTAAACTGTATTTTCCAAAGTACTGAACGGATCTGGGTGAATTTTGGATATGTGGTTCACCCAGATCCCCCAGTTCCAATGATATACTTTTATGGGGTTATTGCATGTTTTGGGGTCCCTGTGATGTGTTTTATGAAACTGTATTTCTCTGGCTGTGATAATTAGATTACCCATTGTGTTCAGTAATCATATCACAGCCAGAGGGGAGGATTTTGTGTGGGAGTGTCTGTGTGTATTGTATGGATTGATTGGCTGTTTTGTAACGCCCTGTGGGCTGTACTATGTTTGTGGATTGGGAATAAAAGAGACTGTATGTGACAGTACAGGGAGTTCCTGTTTTAACCCTCAAAGTGAAGTGTCGTCTCATTATTGGGGGAAGGATTTATTGTATGCTGTTCCAGTTTGACTGCTAGGAGAGTAAACCTATTCATATGGTTCCTATTCAACTGTCTACAGCATTCATATGCTTGGGAGAATTTATTTGTTTCTCCGGTTCGGTGATTGTGGTGTCTGCCAGAGTGCTTGGAGTCCTCAGGAAGCGCCAGGAGCATCCTTTAACGGAGGTACCCAGTCGGGGTGCCAGGTGATCCGTTACACATGGAACTCTGTGTAACTGCACAAAAACCGCAAGTTAATTGAATGCTCCTAGGTGGCCGCCATTTCGGCATACGAACGCACGTGGTGAGAACAATGGTTGGCGGCCATCTTAAACTCCCGAACGCGCCCAGCGGGACTTGGTCGTCTGTTTTCGACATGGCACTCGCACGAACACCCGGTCTCCATGGAAGTCCCATACGAACTACTTCCACATACAGCAGAAGAACGGCGTTCGGGAGTTTCAAACAGACGAACGAAAGGAGCATTCTCCACGAATCACCTTTACTATAACTATGGCGGTTTTCGTGAAAATCCATCCGAACGGAGATCGGCTCTTGCTACTGATTCTGTGGAACTCTCAGTCGGATACAATCTCATGGCGAGTCGGGCAAACTTCCACACGGTGTTACTCAAAAACTACCAAACGGATTTTCGTAAAATTTGGATATGTTGCTCACTGTAACAGATCACCTGGCACCCCGACTGGGTACCTCCGTTGAAGGATGCTCCTAGCGCTTCCTGAGGGCTCCAAGCACTCCAGCCGAGACCATAATCACCGTAGACTCCTTCAGAGAGCAAGACAGGAACAAGCTCTTAAAAGAGCTTAGAAGTGATTATCCAAGGGAGCATGCAGAGCATTGCAATCCCTTGTAGTGATATAGCAATTCCCCCAATAAGAGACATGACTCTAGACTGAGTGTGAAGAAGAACTGAACTTTTAATCCAACCCTCTGCTTTTATGCCCATTTTACAAACATAGTACAGCCCACAGGGTTTTGTAAAACAACCAATAAAATCCATACATTACAATAAAACACTCCCAGCAATTACACACAAACCCTCCCCTCTGCCTGTGATATAATTAGTGAACACAATGGGTTAAAGTAATCATAGGCAGGAAAAATATACTTTTTACACATACACTGTAACTTTAAAAATATACATTCAATCTTCATAAATTCGAACTCAGCACACTTTAATTACAAACATATCCAAAATTCAGCCAATTCCATCCAAGGGTTAACAAGTTAGCTGGAAGTCCTTTATGACCGACAACAAGCACATTTTCCTGCCCAAAACAGTTCCATAGATTTGAGCTGTGCAGTCTGTCTATTTTACACAGAAAAATGACTAAGTCCCATTTGAATGCACGAACTGGGCCGTTTGTGCATTTGGCTCAGTATAACAGTGAGTTCAAACAGCCGAACGGGACTTAGTCTCTGTTAAGACACCCCTGGTGTCTAAGCGAAACCGCAGTTTAGTTAACCTTCCCCTTTCGCAATATCAGTAACTCCGTTCGCATAGACTGCAGTATACGAAACAACATCAGGGGAAGCGTCAATCTCCCGACCGGGATCCGTGAAAGGCTCCAAACTACCGAACGGAAATCCACGAACTGCTGCTAGCCGCCGAACAACGATATCCACCAAGCGGCTTTCGGTTCCAATCAGCAGTCTCTAAGCGCAAAGAAGAAATCCCCCCAATAACAAGACAGAAGCTCCTCATTAAGGGTCAAACAGGATCTGGCTTTACTGTGGGCTACCTGCCCGTATTTATGCAGGTCTCCCACTTGGTGGACACTCCCCTAGGGGACCAAATGGGAGACTGGAATTACAGATGGACATGGGGACATTTCAGACATACAGTCACAAGCTTTTCCCACAATGCAGTATGGTTTCCTCCCCTCTGCCCTGGAGATAATTGAGAAGTAATTCAATTATCTCCAGGGACAAAGACAAATCGCCATTTTAAATGCAATACCAGAAAATACATAAAAATATATAACTTTAAAATAACCGAACATTTCCCATTCGTATCACACATCCCCAGATAGCCTAGATTTGAGTGCATATTATTAGCGAATCGCGCTCAGATCCCACACACATAGTTCAATCGCCATGGAGTCAAAGTTCTTACAGTCTTTCGGTATGCGATTGACTCCATGGGAAGGCTATCTGGGTTAAGTCCTTTCGTGTGTTTCAAAACTCCCGAACGGCCGGTGTTCGTATGCTTTCGTCAAGGCAGCCAGGCGACCCGTTGTTTCAGCGGTGTTCGGCAGAAAAAGTGTACGTTTTTAGTTCCATGGAATCAGTGACAAACACCGCTGGGCTTTCGTGCGATTTAAAATGGCCGCTGCCTCGTGGTCGACATATGAATGACGGCCACCCTGAATTCGGTTTAATTGAGAAGTGTCTGCGGTTAACCACAATGTTCTAATTGGGATCAAGAGGTTAACCAGCAGCACACTTCTTCTGGGTGGCCATCCGTTCGGTGAATTTGTTCGGTGAAAGCAGTCATTCGTATGGCTGGGGTATAGAAACAGCCATTTACACGAACGGGGGCAGAAATAGACGAATCCACCACAATAGACAGACAGATGGTTCTGTCACAGTCTCTGTAGCTGAAAACGGAGTAAAGGAAAAGGTAAGGGTCAGCGGTGTTCGTTGAAATGTGTAGCCGATTTCAGTTCCGTGGATTTGACTACACATACCGCTGACCTTGTTCGCATGAACAAAGAGGGCCGCCGCCACGTGTTCGTTTGCACGAACTGCGGCCACCTAGCGGTTGGCAATTTACCTACAGCAAAATTGCCTGCACATTTCCACTTCTGGGTGGTCCGTCTGTGTGGTACTTGGTTCAGTAAGCTCCATTTACTGAACCAAGTGTAAAGAAGCCATAAGCAAAGTATTTTAAAAGTCACAATATGCCCCCAGACTGTTCTTAAAGGGCCAGCATAGTCCAATAAAAATCCATAAGCCCCAATGCTGTTCTTAAAGGGCCATAATCATGAGGAAGGAGGCTTCTCCATAAGCCGAGGACACAGGGCAATTTGTCACATAAAATCCCAGTTACAAACGGCAGTTTGTAACACATCATCCTCAGCTACCCAGGGATATGGTTTTTATATAGTTTTGATATGTATAAATTATATTTCCAAAAATTTTAAAATTGCTAACTTTTCTGGCCAGTAGATAATAGAGTTTAGTATGTTGCTTAAACTCAATTATCTAGCCTGGCCCAGAGGAGGAGTTTTGTGTTGCATAAATTGAGTACCCCTGTTTCCATTAAGTCAGTCTTGTTCCAGCATTAAGCCTTTGCTCATGTATGGATTATTCGGCGATACCAGCGATTTATTACTCTGTGGACTACGTGGCGATTTTATTTTCTGGGAATAATGGAATGATTGACGGGAGCACCGGATTAGACCGTCACAATCTGCATGCTGTTAGACTCACAAAAACAAGCTGTCTGCTGACATCATCAGAAGTGGTGGCCTGATCCAATCACAATGCTTCCCCGTAGGATTGGCTGAGACTGACAGAGGCAGATCAGGGGCAGAGCCAGCATGATTCAAACACAGCCCTGGCCAATCAGCATCTCCGCATAGAGATGACTTGAATCAATGAATCTCTATGAGGAAAGTTCAGTGTCTCCATGTAGAGGGAGGAGACACTGAATATTTGGATGCATTTTAGGCAGCCATGACCCAGGAAGGATCTCTAACAGCTATCTGAGGAGTGGCCAGTAAAGTTATCACTAGGCTGTAATGTAAACACTGCATTTTCTCTGAAAAGATAGTGTTTACAGCAAAAAGTCTGAAGGTAATGATTCTACTCACCAGAATAAATTCAATGAGATTGTTCTGGTGACTATAGTGTCCCTTTAACAGATACAGAACCCATCCATACTTAAAGGGACACTATAGGTACTATAACAACTACAGCTTATTGTATTTGTTCTGGTGAGTATAACCATTCCCTGCATGCTTTTTGCAGTAAACACTGTTTGTTTCAGAGAAAATGCAGTGTTTACATTACAGCCTAGGAATACCCCCACTAGCCACTCCTCAGATGGCTACTAGAGGTGCTTCCTGGGGCAGTGCTGCACAGTGTGACTGACATTCAGTGTCTCCACCCTCTGCATGGAGATAGTGAACTTTCCTCATAGAGATACATTGATTCCATGCATCTCTGAGGAGATGCTGATTGGCCAGGGCTGTGTTTGGCTTGTGCTGGCTCTGATCTGTTTTCTTGAAAGTCTCATGCCAATCCAGTGCTTTCCAATGAGAGAGCATTGGGATTGTCTTTGAACAACACTTCTGAATATGTCAACCAAGCAAGCAGATCAGAGGCAAACCCAGCGGCAGCAGCAGACTAGATCAAAAGTAAGATTTTATTATATTTCAGGATGTAAGATAGTGGTTTTAACACTATAGGGTCAGGAATACACGTTTGTGTACCTGACCCTATAAAGTTCCTTTAATATACACACAGCCCCACGTACAGCTCACAGCCATATATATATCACTGTTTAATAAATATAACCTTATGCATGATTTAAATTTTTTACAATTCTTTCCATTGGTATATATAAAAAAATTCTTGCAAACGTTGCAGATCTTTTGTCTGCAGTCTTTACAAGCCCTCCCCTTCCAACCCCCCTCAACCTTTCTGTGGTGTCTGTCAATCACAGACATCCCAATGCAGCTCAATAAGAAGGCAGGGGTTCTGGGCAACTGTTGCCTCTTGGGTTTATCTCCACTGAGCTAAATAACCAAGAAGTTCTATGGAAACCTGCACTTTTGTAAAAAAATAATTACAAAAATAATAAAGGACAAACTTATCACGCATAAAGAAAGCTGAAGTGCTTTGGGAGTCTGGAATGTCCCTTTAATATACACTTGGCCCCGTGTACAAAACCCACCCCTACGTAATATACATATGGTCCTGCATACAGATCTCAGTACTTACTATAGTACACTTCTTTGCACCAAAACTTTTTGATTCCGACGGCTGGATTACTATTGTCTGTAAGAAACAAAGTGAAATACAGGATGCTGTGAAATCACCCAGAAACTAACCTTCCCATTGAGTTTCCAGTACATGAGATCCGTTCAACCATTTCAATACCAGGAGGTGTGCTTTGCAATTGGCTGGTCTCACACAATGGGTTAAATGGGAAAACCAAATCCTCTCCCCAATCCTGAACCATTACATCAGGTAAAATAAGCATACCAGGCATACCAAGTCATCACCAGTAAATGAGATACAAGTCCTACCCCCAAAAGTCTTTACCAGAAAGATATAACTAACCCCCCCCCATTATAAAAATAGTGTATGAGATACAAGAACTAACCCCCCATTCTGAAATAGTGTATGAGATACAAGAACTAACCCCCCCATTATAAAATAGTGTATAAGATACAAGAACTAACCCCCCCATTCTGAAATAGTGTATCAGAAACAAGATTCTGTACCAGCAGATGAGATACAAGAACTAAGCCTTCTACAGCATCAGCTCTATTCGTGTACGTGTGTGTGTACGTGTGTGTACGTGTGTGGTGTGTGTGTGGTGTGTGTGTGTGTGTACGTGTACGTGTGCGTGTGCACGTGTCCAGGAATAGAGCTGATGCTGTAGAACCCATTAGGTTTTAAAAAAAAAAAAAAAAATTATATATATAGATATATATATATCTATATATATATAATTTTTTTTTTTTTTTTTTTTAAACCTAATGGGTGATTTGCAAGAAAACCTCAGTAAGGAGGGTCAAGAAGGATCTTACCTTATTGGAACACAGTCGGTTCAGACAAGTCCCCATGGGTTGCTGATCAGGGTTCTGGAGTCTTTCAATGCACACAGAACAGATGTCACAGTCCTTTTTACTGCAGCACCCCTCACACGTCCCACAGCCATCAACCTTGACATGCAAGAGACACCAGCATTAGACAAACAACGTATACAGAGTTTAGCAACTGTCACGGGCAAACAAGATATCCCTCCACTGCGCAAAAAACAATTAAAACCAATTACCTGGTACACACACTTAGAAAACCAAAGTCTTACAGACCTTATACCTTGTAATCTGGACAAAGACGGCAAATGAACAAGCTAATGAATGTTGTCAAAGCCAGGAAAAATACATTATAAGGTAACTCTACAATAGTCCCCTGTACTATATTGGACCATTATAATCATGGCGCTGTCCCTGACAGGTGGTCAGGGCAGGCGGGCCCGGGGACGCAGCCGGTCAGGGCAGGCGGGCCCGGGGACGCAGCCGGTCAGGGCAGGCGGGCCCGGGGACGCAGCCGGTCAGGGCAGGCGGGCCCGGGGACGCATGCAGCATTAATCACAAAGCAGTAACAGCAGTACAGTAGTGTGTATACAGTTAAAGTATAGGGAGAATGTTGATATGGTAAATATCGCACCTTGCGGAGAACCTTCAAACAACGCCTCCTCACGCATTTCCAAGAGTTGCCAAATTCAGGGTTATGAAAGCGGAGAAGACAAACTGTGCAATGACCACAGTTTTCTGTCAGTTTGCAAGGTTCACACATTCCACAGCCCATGTTCTGCACAGAAAGAGGAATATCAGTACAGCCCCAAAAAAGTAACTCTTCACTCCACCAAGTGCCTACTCACACAGTCAGCTCCCCAAACTGGCATCACACATGTAGAGCCCTGCCTATCCACTATAACAAGGTAAGGAACCCGCACAAAAAAAGACTATGTATATTCACTATAACAAGGACAGGAACACACACACACACTGTATATCCACTATAACAAGGTCATAAACCTGCACACACAGACTCTGTATATCCACTATAACAAGGTCAGGAACCTGCACACACAGACATTGTATATTCACTATAGCAAGTTCAGGAGCCCGCGCACACACACACACACTGTATATCCACTATAACAAGGTACACACACTGTATATCCACTATAACAAGGTCAGGAGCCCGCGCACACACACACTGTATATCCACTATAACAAGGTCAGGAGCCCGCGCACACACACACTGTATATCCACTATAACAAGGTCAGGAGCACGCGCACACACACACTGTATATCCACTATAACAAGGTCAGGCACACACACACACACACACACACACGCTATAACAAGGTCAGCGCACACACACACACTGTATATCCACTATAACAAGGTCAGGAACCTGCACACACACACACTCTGCATATCCACTATAACAAGGTCAGGAACCCACACACACTCTGCATATCCACTATAACAAGGTCAGGAACCCACACACACTCTGCATATCCACTATAACAAGGTCAGAGCCCCGCACACACACACTGTATATCCACTATAACAAGGTCAGGAACCTGCACACACACACACTCTGCATATCCACTATAACAAGGTCAGAGCCCCGCACACACTCTGTATATCCACTATAACAAGGTCAGAGCCCCGCACACACACACTGTATATCCACTATAACAAGGTCAGGAACCTGCACACACTCTGTATATCCACTATAACAAGGTCAGGAACCTGCACACACAGACTCTGTATATCCACTATAACAAGGTCAGGAACCTGCACACACAGACTCTGTATATCCACTATAACAAGGTCAAGAAGATGTTGCAGGACTCCAACTCCCATGTAACCTTTGAAATTACATTAGAATTGTAAAGCATCATGGAAGCTGTAGTTTTAAAACAACTGGGGATCTACCTTTTGGGCACCCGTGCTTTAGACAAGCACGAAGTAGACGACTTACCTTGAGCAACTTCTGTTCTCTATTAAGTGCACGTCTGGAAGCTGAAATAAAAAAAACTAAGTAAATGCAGATTGCCATCTCTTTTTAAATAAGGAGCGCGCCGCCGCCTCTGTCCAAGCAAGGGGAGAGCGTGTGCCGCCTCTGTCTAAGGAAGGGAGAGCACACTCCATCCATCTGTCTAAGGAAGGGAGAGCACACTCCATCCATCTGTCTAAGGAAGGGAGAGCACACTCCATCCATCTGTCTAAGGAAGGGAGAGCACACTCCATCCATCTGTCTAAGGAAGGGAGAGCACACTCCATCCATCTGTCTAAGGAAGGGAGAGCACACTCCATCCATCTGTCTAAGGAAGGGAGAGCACACTCCATCCATCTGTCTAAGGAAGGGAGAGCCACTCCATCCATCTGTCTAAGGAAGGGAGAGCCCACTCCATCCATCTGTCTAAGGAAGGGAGAGCCCACTCCATCCATCTGTCTAAGGAAGGGAGAGCCCACTCCATCCATCTGTCTAAGGAAGGGAGAGCCCACTCCATCCATCTGTCTAAGGAAGGGAGAGCCCACTCCATCCATCTGTCTAAGGAAGGGAGAGCCCACTCCATCCATCTGTCTAAGGAAGGGAGAGCCCACTCC
Organism: Pelobates cultripes; assembly: GCA_933207985.1. Taxonomy (NCBI): domain Eukaryota; kingdom Metazoa; phylum Chordata; class Amphibia; order Anura; family Pelobatidae; genus Pelobates; species Pelobates cultripes. The sequence continues at coordinate 147,461,253 of OW240920.1, read as the reverse complement.
ATCCATCTGTCTAAGGAAGGGAGAGCCCACTCCATCCATCTGTCTAAGGAAGGGAGAGCCCACTCCATCCATCTGTCTAAGGAAGGGAGAGCCCACTCCATCCATCTGTCTAAGGAAGGGAGAGCCCACTCCATCCATCTGTCTAAGGAAGGGAGAGCCCACTCCATCCATCTGTCTAAGGAAGGGAGAGCCCACTCCATCCATCTGTCTAAGGAAGGGAGAGCCCACTCCATCCATCTGTCTAAGGAAGGGAGAGCCCACTCCATCCATCTGTCTAAGGAAGGGAGAGCCCACTCCATCCATCTGTCTAAGGAAGGGAGAGCCCACTCCATCCATCTGTCTAAGGAAGGGAGAGCACACTCCATCCATCTGTCTAAGGAAGGGAGAGCACACTCCATCCATCTGTCTAAGGAAGGGAGAGCACACTCCATCCATCTGTCTAAGGAAGGGAGAGCACACTCCATCCATCTGTCTAAGGAAGGGAGAGCACACTCCATCCATCTGTCTAAGGAAGGGAGAGCACACTCCATCCATCTGTCTAAGGAAGGGAGAGCACACTCCATCCATCTGTCTAAGGAAGGGAGAGCACACTCCATCCATCTGTCTAAGGAAGGGAGAGCACACTCCATCCATCTGTCTAAGGAAGGGAGAGCCCACTCCATCCATCTGTCTAAGGAAGGGAGAGTCCACTCCATCCATCTGTCTAAGGAAGGGAGAGCCCACTCCATCCATCTGTCTAAGGAAGGGAGAGCCCACTCCATCCATCTGTCTAAGGAAGGGAGAGCACACTCCATCCATCTGTCTAAGGAAGGGAGAGCCCACTCCATCCATCTGTCTAAGGAAGGGAGAGCACACTCCATCCATCTGTCTAAGGAAGGGAGAGCACACTCCATCCATCTGTCTAAGGAAGGGAGAGCACACTCCATCCATCTGTCTAAGGAAGGGAGAGCACACTCCATCCATTTGTCTCTCTGTTTGGGGAACATGCGCATTCTCTGGCAGGAACTTCAAAAAGTAATGCATTAAAAAAGTGAAAATATATATTTTTTAAAGTTAGCTACAGCCTCCTGCACCACTTTAATGGTCATCATATTTAACCATACTTTTGCTGCACTTACCTCTGCAGTCTGCACAATACCAGTTTGTCTGCTTGGACTTCCCAAATTCAACTCCATTAAACCACTGCATACATCCCATGCACTGACTTAAAAAAGAAAAAAGAAAACAAGAGTCAGATACCCTGTATTAACAATGGTTGTGCCCCCAAAGTCTGCCTTCCCAGTCATTTACCCTTCCTTAGACCCAAAATACTGAGCACCCTTCAACAAGTCTCCCTCATTCCTCCCACCTGCAACCAATTTCTGTCATTGGACTAGGCGGTAACTTACACATCCAGTGACTCATGCACGCTATTCTGGAGCTCCACATCATGCTGCGAAGGCTCGGAAAAGCGTTGCTTTTTGGGTTGACTTGTCTCTGAAGGTTGAAGAGGTAAACTTGGCCTATTGAGTTTTTTCCTCTATGGAAACAGACAGGGTTACAGGTTTATAGACTAAAAGAAATGAAATTTGCAAACAGAACCCAAATAAAGAGTACTTACATCTTCATGGGGAATAATCACCCCATTCTTAAAGTCAAACATAGAAAGGTCGACCTCAACTCCCAATAACTTTGACAGCTCAATCTTACTTCGAACACGCTCTCCATTGGGACTAAGAAAAACACAAGATAATTATCAAATAAGAAGAAATACCATGTTCAACTTAGAAAAATGTGTTTTGCAGAAACATCTCTAGCTATGAGCAGCTTGTTCTCAATCAAGCCGTTTGTACTCACATTAGCAGCTCACCTACCTTCGGTGGGCCCCCGCTGCTTAATGTAACGTGGATACGGGGGGCCCCCGCTGCTTAATGTAACGTGGATACGGGGGGCCCCCGCTGCTTAATGTAACGTGGATACGGGGGGCCCCCGCTGCTTAATGTAACGTGGATACGGGGGGCCCATCTGCTTAATGTAACGTGGATACCGGGGGCCCATCTGCTTAATGTAACGTGGATACCGGGGGCCCATCTGCTTAATGTAACGTGGATACCGGGGGCCCATCTGTTTAATGTAACGTGGATACCGGGGGCCCATCTGTTTAATGTAACGTGGATACCGGGGGCCCATCTGCTTAATGTAACGTGGATACCGGGGGCCCATCTGTTTAATGTAACGTGGATACCGGGGGCCCATCTGTTTAATGTAACGTGGATACCGGGGGCCCATCTGTTTAATGTAACGTGGATACCGGGGGCCCATCTGCTTAATGTAACGTGGATACCGGGGGCCCATCTGTTTAATGTAACGTGGATACCGGGGGCCCATCTGTTTAATGTAGCGTGGATGCGAGGGGCCCATCTGTTTTGATATGCGTGGATACGGGGACCATCTGCTTAATGCTTAGCGTGGATACCCGAGGGGCCCATCTGTTTAATGTAGCGTGGATACGGGGCCCATCTGTTTAATATTAGCGTGGATACCGGGGCCCATCTGTTTAATATAGCGATGGTGGGGGTCCTGCTGTTTTAATGTAGCGCGTGGATACGGGGCCCCATCTCTGTTTAATAGCGTGGATACCGGGGTCCTGCTGTTTAATGTAACGTGGATACCGGGGCCCATCTGTTTAATGTAACGTGGATACCGGGGTCCTGCTGTTTAATGTAACGTGGATACCGGGGGCCCATCTGTTTAATGTAACGTGGATACCGGGGGCCCATCTGTTTAATGTAACGTGGATACCGGGGCTCATCTGTTTAATGTAACGTGGATACCGGGGTCCTGCTGTTTAATGTAACGTGGATACCGGGGTCCTGCTGTTTAATGTAACGTGGATACCGGGGCCCATCTGTTTAATGTAACGTGGATACCGGGGTCCTGCTGTTTAATGTAACGTGGTCCCGGGGTCCTGCTGTTTAATGTAACGTGGATACCAGGGTCCTGCTGTTTAATGTAACGTGGATACCGGGGTCCTGCTGTTTAATGTAACGTGGATACCGGGGTCCTGCTGTTTAATGTAACGTGGATACCGGGGTCCTGCTGTTTAATGTAACGTGGATACCGGGGTCCTGCTGTTTAATGTAACGTGGATACCGGGGCCCATCTGTTTAATGTAACGTGGATACCGGGGTCCTGCTGTTTAATGTAACGTGGTCCCGGGGTCCTGCTGTTTAATGTAACGTGGATACCAGGGTCCTGCTGTTTAATGTAACGTGGATACCGGGGTCCTGCTGTTTAATGTAACGTGGATACCGGGGTCCTGCTGTTTAATGTAACGTGGATACCGGGGTCCTGCTGTTTAATGTAACGTGGATACCGGGGCCCATCTGTTTAATGTAATGTGGATACCGGGGTCCTGCTGTTTAATGTAACGTGGATACCAGGGTCCTGCTGTTTAATGTAACGTGGATACCAGGGTCCTGCTGTTTAATGTAACGTGGATACCGGGGTCCTGCTGTTTAATGTAACGTGGATACCGGGGCCCATCTGTTTAATGTAACGTGGATACCGGGGTCCTGCTGTTTAATGTAACGTGGATACCGGGGGCCCATCTGTTTAATGTAACGTGGATACCGGGGGCCCATCTGTTTAATGTAACGTGGATACCGGGGCTCATCTGTTTAATGTAACGTGGATACCGGGGTCCTGCTGTTTAATGTAACGTGGATACCGGGGTCCTGCTGTTTAATGTAACGTGGATACCGGGGTCCTGCTGTTTAATGTAACGTGGATACCGGGGTCCTGCTGTTTAATGTAACGTGGATACCGGGGTCCTGCTGTTTAATGTAACGTGGATACCGGGGCCCATCTGTTTAATGTAACGTGGATACCGGGGTCCTGCTGTTTAATGTAACGTGGATACCGGGGGCCCATCTGTTTAATGTAACGTGGATACCGGGGGCCCATCTGTTTAATGTAACGTGGATACCGGGGTTCTGCTGTTTAATGTAACGTGGATACCGGGGCCCATCTGTTTAATGTAACGTGGATACCGGGGTCCTGCTGTTTAATGTAACGTGGATACCGGGGTCCTGCTGTTTAATGTAACGTGGATACCGGGGTCCTGCTGTTTAATGTAACGTGGATACCAGGGTCCTGCTGTTTAAGGTAAACTGGATATCACGTTGCATTAAGGAGAGCAACAATTAGAAGTGCTTAAAAAGCACAAACGTGGGTCAGCTGCAGCCTGCAACTGTGAGTACAAACTGTACATATTTTCTAGCGCAAGAGAAGCTTTATGGTTAAAGCTGTAAATAGGATGTAACCCGCCCCTGTCTAGCTCACCTCTGGTAATACGTATCCCTGTTTCCACAAGATGCTCCGGATTTACGAATTACTTGTCTGCGTTTCCATCCTGGGCCAAGCACAGGCCAATCTTCCCACCCTTCAGACATTGTGACTGAGGGGCCTAGCACTGTAAAAAATAAAAAATAATAATAAATTTGAAAAATACACTCTGTGAGCCGAAAGTATAGACGCCTGACCCCCCCCCAACCTCACGGTGCCTGTATTCAGACTAGCTAGATTCCTCCTTGTTAAGCCAGAAGGCAGTTTGTGGGAGGAGCACATTACCCTGAAAGAATTATGGCCACAAAAAGAATTTTCACCATTATACACAACCACAAGCAGAATTCTAACTGTAGCGGAATAGACACTTATTCCCTTATTTGGCTGTCGGTACACCCCGCCCTGTTACAGTACTTTGACTTTTCCCGGTATTTCGAGTGGTTCCTCTTTGTCTGTTCGGGAGACCTTATACGAATGGGATCCATTTGTCCCCCGAACGAGGACCACCCCTGTATCTCATTAGAAAGTTGACACCAGCCCCTTAAGTGTGAAAACCACAAGGAAAACAATTTATGAGTGCTTCTCCTGGGTGGCCGCCATTTCGTATAACCAAACATGTGGCAGAGAGAATGGTAGCTATCTTGTCTCCCGAACGAGGGCAGCGGTACTTGGTCGTCGAGTGTCTGGAACTCTTTTCAGCTAGGCACTTGCACGAACAAGGGTAAACTTTCGACCGCTGCTCGTTCCTGTTCCCGACCACCTACACGAACGGAGTTCGGGAGATTTGTGTTACTGAACAGGGGAAGCATTCGCATCCTGAAAGCTATAGATTCCCTGGTATGGTTTTCGCACAGGAACCTCACGAACGGAGACTGGCCAGGACACCTAAATCTCTGGAACTATTTTGGGCTAGCGCCTCATGTCTCGCCGGTCAAAACTTAATTACGATGGCATTCCTGTTCTGCCGAACCGATCTGAGTGATTCTTGGATTTGCTGGTCACTCAGATTGAGGCTATCAGGGAATGTACTTTTTGTGGGGTTCCTATGTATGGTTGGGGTACAGGATATTTTGTGGATTTTCTGTGCCTGAGAGAGAATTAAATTAGAGGAGTCTACTCAAGCAATTATCTCTCAGGCACTAAGGATCTTGGGATTGAATCCCCTGCATTTTCTGCTTGTAAAAACCCCTTGCATGGGACTGGGCATAAAAGCCAGGTATGTATCAATAAAATTCAGTTATACCCCCAGAGCTGTGTGTCATCCATTTGCTGGGGAGGAGGTGGGAGATTCTTGGATTATTTTACTCTGCCTGACTGCTCCATTGGATTGTTTTACTTAGGGATGCACCGGAAAAAAAAAAATATATATATTTATTTATTTCATTGTGTGCATAGTTTAACATACATGCTTGCATTAACAATTCAGATGATTATATATCACAATGAAAGAATACTGCACTTGAGACAGGGGAGGGGAGAAAAGAACACTATGGGAGAGAGAAGGGGAGAAAAGAACACTATGGGACTGGGGAGGGGAGAAAAGAACACTATGCGACAGGGGAGGGGGGGGAGAACACTATGGGACTGGAGAGGAGAGGGAAAAAGAACACTAAAAAAGGAGGGGAGAGGAACATTAAGCGGGGGGGGGGACCACTAAAAAAGAAGGGAAGTTTTTCATATTAGATTAAATTCATTAAAAAGTCTAATAAAATTTTAGGAAAAAAAAATCATTTGGGGGAAAAAAAAAGTCATTTTCGGTCAAGTGCATCCTGAATTTTTGGTTTCGGCCCAGAATTTTCATTTCAGTGCATCCCTAGTTTTACTTGTTCCTGATTGTACTTTGGTGTAACCAGCGGAGTAGAGTCCCACATTGGTTGGCAGCGTTGAGATCCAGAACTCACGGAGGAACAAGGGTCATTGGATTTAGCAGTGCCAGATGGACTGTGGATGGAGATTGACTACTCCATCTTGAAATGGTCCACATTAAAGGATCTCCTAGAGGCAATAGGGATACAAGCAAGCAACAAGAAAAAGGCTAAGGCTACCCTCATAGTCGTAATCATGGCAGAGTACCGAACAGATGGCAGTACGGTACATGAAACGGGAACCAACGGATTTCCAAAGGGAGCTACAATTTAGTCTGTCCGTTTATGGCAAAAATCCATCTACAGACATTATTGCCTGAACCATGTCTGATGTCCAGGAGTTTGTGCTAAAGCAAAGGGATCAACAAACTCCTGAAAGAACCCAGGCAGTGACAATAGTACCAGAGGGTAAGCCTAAAATACCCCATAGTGCTTTTAAAAACTTTGTAGAGGCGGAGGAAGATATTGATGCCTTCCTCCAAGACTTTGAGAGACAATGTGCCATACACAAAATTGATACTTGATGACTGGGTCTCCCTATTGGCATGCAGACTGTCAGGGAGGGCAGCGGAGGCTTACCGCACTGTCCTAGTCGGGGAAATAAAGAACTATGGCTGGTTAAAAGGCGTGATACTCGCCAGGTATGCCATCACGCCAGAGACATACCGCAGGCGACTTAGAAAATTAAAGAAAACAGACAAAGACTCTGATGCCGAATGGGCCTGCCGGTTGCACCGAGCCACTCTAAGGTGGGTACAAGCCCACAAAGTCAGCACAATGGAAGACTTATTGCAGCTAGTGCTACTGGAGCAATCTTTTAATGGGTTGGCTCCAGACATCCAGGAATGGGTATGATACCGCAATCCCTCTACCATAACTGAAGCAGCACAGCGGGCAGATGAATGCCTGCCGATAACAGAGGCCGGTCCAACCTAGACCCTTTATCAGACCTGCAACAGCCCCTCCTGGACCAGTAGCACCACCTAGGCATTTTGGTAACGCCAATGCTCCACCACCCAGCTTTCAACAGTAGGGCCACATCCAGTGCCACATTTGCAAGAAGATGGGGCACATGCTCCAAAACTCCACCCAGAACCAGGACCAGGCTCAGTGGATCCGCCTTGGACCAACCCCACCTACCAGTGCAGCTGCCCACTACTACTAGATGGAGGCCCCCACCCAGTACACCACTCCAACACCACCAGGAAGTTTTACACGAAGCCGACCAGATTCAAGCAGCCGTCGATAACCATCAGCATCACCGGCAGACCGTGCATCTCCAGGGTAGGGCAGTCCAAGGGCTGGTAAAGCGACATCTGGTACCAGATGCAGCAAAGACTGGGGGTTTGGTGGCAGTGCGGGTAGCCGGGGAAGCACTATACCAGCTGCCTACTGCCCGGGTACATTTGTATTGGGGAGCGGGGTCTAGAAAGGTGGAAGTTGGGTTGATGCCGGAACTGCCGGCCAAAGTACTTTTGGGGAATGACTTAGGAAAGATCACCTCCGCTTTTGAGCCCCAGGGACAACCGGAAAAACTATACCCGGTAGTCACACAGCAACAGGCCCGCACCAGAGAAACAAGACGGAAACACTGACTGGTTATTTGTATTACCGAACAGGGGGAGCATTCGTATCCTGAAAAGCTTCCCTTGTATGGTTTTCGCACAGGAACCTCACAAACGGAGACCGGCCATGTAACGGACCGTTTTGCACAAAAGGGGAAAAAAACGCTTAGACGATAATCCCCTTTCAGAGACAGGCACAGCTACTGTAGAATCACCAAAACTCACGAACTGAATACAAGTGAATGCTCCAAACTCCCGAACGGCATACAAGGGAATGCTCCAAACACTCGAACTGCATACAAGGGAATGGTCCAAACACTCGAACTGCATACAAGTGAATGCTCCAAACTCCCGAACGGCATACAAGGGAATAAGGTAGCACTCCAAATACACGAACAGGAACCATACGAATTGCTGCTACCAGACGAACAGGAAAAGCTCCCAAGCGGCTTACACTCCTGGCAATCAGTCCTTAGCAGCATACAGTAAATCCCCCCAAAGACGAGACAAGGCTCCGTGTTGAGGGTCAAGCAGTGGTCTGTTTAATGAGGGCTACCTGCCCAGTATTTATGCAGGTCTCCCACCTGGTGGACACTCCCCTAGGGGACCAAATGGGAGACTGTGACAAGGGACAGACAAGCAGACAAATAGGACACACAGTCACAGTATTTCCCACAATGCATCCTGGCTTCCTCCCCTCTGCCTTGGGAGATAATTGGGAAGTAACTCAATTATCTCCCAAGACAAAGGCAAAACTCCATTACACATGTGGGGACACAAAACCAGTATTATACTTTAAAATACATAAAGTAACATTTACTACATAAAACACAGACATGTAACATATCCCCAGATAGCTCAGGTCTGAGTGCACATTATTAGGTGAATGGCACTCAGACCGCACGAATACAGTTTAATCGCCATGGAGCTAAAGTCTTTACAGTCAGTTTCATACGAATGGGCTCCATGGGATTCCTATCTGGGGTATAATACATTCGAACAAAAATACCGAACACCGGGCCGTTCGTGCACTTCCACCGAACAAGAAGGGAGGTCGGCGGCTTCAGCGGTGTTCGCGCAAAACTGTGTCCGATTTTAGTTCCATGAAAATAGGGGCGAACACCGCTGTGCATTCGTATGTTTAAAATGGCCGCGACCTCGTGTTCGGGATACGAATGGCGGCCACCCAGCATTCATCAATTAAGCTACGGTTAACCGCAGCTTCAGGGAGGTTAATTGCCGGCACACTCCAGCTCCCAGGTGGTCTATTCATTCGTGCGGTTGTTCGGTAGATTGAAACTACCGAACAACCGGCAGAAAAGCACGAATACAGCTTTTCTGCAGGCAAAATAAAGTCTTTTAAAAGGGGGCCATAGTCCAAAGGCAGCAGGCGAGCAACCAGGCTTCTCCAATGCAATGTGGCGAGATTGGTCTTGTCACAGGCCAGGACACCTATTTCTCTGGAACTATTTTGGGCTAGCGCCTGGTGTCCGGCTGCTTCAAAAACTTCCTCACGATAGCATTCCCGTTCTGCCGAACCGATCTGAGTGATTCTTGGATCTGCTGGTCACTCTGAATGGGGCTATACTTTTTGTGGGGTTCCTATGTATGGTTGGGGTACAGGATATTTTGTGGATTTTCTGTGCCTGAGAGAGAATTAAATTAGAGGAGTCTACTCAATTATCTCTCAGGCACTGAGGATCTTGGGATTGAATCCCCTGCATTTTCTGCTTGTGAAACCCCTTGCATGGGGCTGGGCATAAAAGCTGTGCATGTGTCAGTAAAATTCAGTTATACCCCTAGTTGCTGGGGAGAAGGTGGGAGATTCTTGGATTATTTTACTGTGCCTGACTGCTCGGAGCAGACAGAAAAGGTCAAAATTCAGTTTATCAAACAATGCACTGAACATCCACAGGTGATGCAAGGGAGTGTCTTTCTGGCAGTTTATGTGTATGTTTCTGTCAATCTGTGTGTCTGGAAAGGTGTTTACACTCACCTTTTTTCCTATGACAGTTTCGCACAGATAAAACCCATACCCACGGCTGAGATCAGATCATCAATCTTTATAATCTCTGCCAATTTCCAATTGGGAGGCTACTGTGCATGTGTGGCAAAACACCACGCTGCCCTAATCAACATTTCTATTAGAAGCATTAAGCGACTGAATGCAGAGCGTAGGACTACGTTCACCAACCCAGGATGCACTTCTAGAGGCATTCTGAGTGCCTTTAGAAGTGTTACTAGGTAGCAATATTTACATTGAAAAGCATGCAGGGACACGCTGCAGACACCAGAACAGCTACATTAAGTTGTAGTAGTTTTGGTGACTATGATGTAGAATTATTAAAATCTTTACTGAACTTGTATTGAATAATTGTACTAACTCCATTTTTAATCTCACACTGTGACAGAACTCTCCATTTTGTTCACCTTACATGACAGTATTCAATATAATGAATAAGAGATTGTATTTTCTCTCTCTAAGGACATAACTAGCCCCAGAGTTAGCGGATCTCCGTTGACTTGCAACATAGTATAATCCAAGGCCAGGAGAACAGCGACTAAATGAAATGTTCTATTCATAAAAGAACCTTGGACCAGACCACGAGACTGACATCACTAACTACGTAAAATGATGCCCAAGCCCCCCCTTTCCACCGAGTAAGCCTTGTGCTAAAGAGCAATGGCGACGACATCCCATGATGGGAGGGTGCCTCACTAGTCACTCAAATCTCTGAGCCAATTAATAATATTAATGGGTGGACACTGACATAGCCACTTAACATTTAACCCAATTAATGATGTTTATTGTTTATTATCTGATATTCAATGATGATGTCATTTTGCATATAAAAAGGCCTGCGTGCCCGCTTTTTAACTAGATGCTAATAAATTTCCTGAAGTGTTTTTAACCTGAACTGCATGTGTCAGTGTGAACTTACTTCTGCGTATACGCAATTTATTCATCTCAGATTTGGACAGGAACAGATAGACTTTTAAACATTTTTGTTTATTTCTAAATTAATCTACATCAACTATAGTGTCCCTTTAGGAATTATACTTTTGACATAGAAAACAAGACTCCTAAATTTTTTAGGTGGCTCCTGGATTCCAAGAACGTTTGTCAAGTAGATACAAAACAGCTAGTTACCCATCATGAAGTCTGACGATAGGGCCCTTGAGTTCTGCTATAGAAGTTGTTATAATTCAGGTACATTACCAACCGTGGGTTTCTTTTTCTAGCCTGCAGAGCCAACCTTTATAGTATGCACTAAGGCCCAGTATCTACCGGCAATGCAGGATATACTGCACTGATATAATATCTTATACGAACCAGAGCTATCTAGCCCACTGGCAATTCTGCATGAGTAACTACTCTATAGTTGACGACAAACAGCAATATACCTGAGTGATTCAAAACACACACAAACTACTTCTTAGTAAATCACGAATGCACTTTATTCCTGTTCATAGACAGGATTTATAGCAATTGTACAAATAACACAAACAACAGTGACCAATCAGGGACATGAGAGGCCCAGGAGAAAATTAAATCAATTATAATATAGTAAATCTCAAACAATAGAGAGACTAATTTATAACAGGTAATTCAATTATAGGTACACCAGGCAACAGGTAATATAAACAATATCAAACTAACAGGAAACATCAGGTACAGCTAATTCCAGACAGAGGGGGAAACAATGAATCCAATTAACAGACCTCACTCTGTCTCCCTAATTGTGTACAGGGAATTTGCCTGCATCATTGTCCCAAACTCATTTACTGTGACATAATGTAATCCTGCAGGGTCTGCTCTACCTTTAGAACAGAGCTTGACACATTTACTTTAAATCTAGGTGCCAGTTTTTTTTTAAGTTTTTTTTTTTAAACTAACAAAGCGTTATTTCCAATGACAAAATACAATTCTTAAAAGGACACTATAGTGACCAGAAGCACTACAGTTTAATGATTTGGTTTTGGTGTTTATAGCCTAGCTCAGACTGCCCCTAGAGGTGCTTCCTAGACCTGATGCAGTGTGCAGCAGCTACGTTTAGCGTCTCCATGCTCTATATGGTAACGTTGTATGTTCCCCATAGAGATGCATTGATTAAATGCATCTCTATGAGAAGATGCTGATTAGCGCAGCATTTTGCTGCACAATAGCCTTCCAATGCTTTCCTACGGCAAAGAGTGATTATGTCCGTCATGGAGGCGGAGTCAGATACGGCAGACAGACTGGTGTAACAAGGGTGTAACATGAACTAACATACGTCTAAACATATGCTGCCCTTTTAAATAAATTTACGACCATACATATACATAAAACTCCCCAATAACATATAGTCATAATCCACAGGAACCTCACAAATCTTAATTCCCAGAATAGCCCTGATCTAATCGCCCAAGTTGTCCAAATAGCCCCCAGATCCATTTGGTAGAAAGGAATAACCATTCGGGTCAAGTTCTGACCGGCCGGCCACGAGGTGATGGCCCAAAGTAGTTCCAGAAATAAAAAAGGGGCCAACGGCTGGTCCACTTTTGGGAGTTCATGTGCGAACACAGACGAATGAGCCCAAAAGTCATTCCTGAGTTGTTCCATAGAACACACAATTTATTAAAGAGTGTAAATCAATCACCAGCTGCCAGGAGGACAAAGGAGCAGTGGTAGATGTCACAAAGTCTGGCTCCCAGAAGAACACAACCATGCTGGCTTCTATTACAGGCAGGACAATAGCATCTACAAGGAATAGACCGAGATGGCACAATGGAGGGAGTAAGGCAGATTCACACATTCCATCTCCTGGACTCAGGGAATACATCACATACATCAAAGTAAAAAACTTGACTAACGTCCTGGATAGATTATTCTGTCCAGGTAGCACTCCTCATAACATGTAAAACTATCTAAAGAATAGCACAAACCGTGCAATGCAACATACACGAGAAAAAAAGGAAATCTCTGCAGAGCCTAGCTCGATACATTCGTGTCCTGACATTTGTATTCAGATTAATAAAGTGTCATGTGACCAAACCCCTGTGCTGACTCATACACGGCAGGGTTACAGAGTCACAAGACATGGCTTTAATGGCTACTCGCTGGCCTATTTACACAAATATAGAAACATTTTATGTGCACAATCAGCCACATTTATAAGGCTGTCAATTTCCAAAAGCAGAGCAATCACCATGGGCTCAGTTCTAAAAGTGGAGCAGTTGCCATGGAAACAAATGGGTATAATATTCCATTGGCTTCTGTAAGACTGGATATTATTATTATAATATTTATATAGCACCATCAAATTCTGCAGCGCTTTACAATGGGTGGACGAACAGACATGTAGTTGTAACCAGACAAGTTGGACACACAGGAACAGAGGGGTTGAGGGCCCTGCTCAATGAGCTTACATGCTAGAGGGAGTGGGGTATAGTGACACAAAAAGGTAAGGAGAGTATTAGACTAGTGACAGATGCAGAAGAGGAATTAGTCAGGAGCTATTAACATTTTAATTGATACGCTTTTATGAAGAAGTGGGTTTTTAATGATTTTTGGAAGGAGTGGAGACTGGGTGAGCATCTAACGGAGGAGGAAAGCGAGTTCCACAGGAACGGTGCAGCCCTTGAGAAATCTTAAATGCGAGCATCAGAGGTGGGAGTATGGACAGAAGATAGATAGATGTAAGTCTTCAGCAGATCGTAAGGGCCTAGACGGGACATACTTGTATATAAGGGAGGATAGATAGGTGGGAGCAGTATTATGTAGAGATTTGAAAGCAAGAACCAGAATTTTAAATTGAGCTCTATATTTTATAGGAAGCCAACGTAGAGACTGACAGAAGGGAGAGGCATTGGAGGTGCGGGCGGACAGGAAGATGAGCCTCGCCGCCGCATTCATTATGGACTGTAACGGCGCAAATTGGGAGCACGTAAGACCACTGAGAAGCGCATTACAGTAGTCAAGGTGAGAAAGGGCAGTGGAATGGACCAACACCTTAGTCACATCTGGCGTTAAGTAGGGCGGCTGCGCGTAATGTTTTTGAGATGGAAATGACAGGATTTGGCGATAGATTGAACATGAGGCTTGAAGGAGAGGTCGGAGTCAATGAGAACACCTAGGGAGCGAGCCTGCATGGTGGAGCTGATGGTAGCACCGTTGACTTGGAGGGAGACAGACACATGAGAAACAACACTTGAGGGAGGAAAGACCAGAATTTCAGTTTTGGTCAAGTTTAGTTTATGGAAGTGGGCAGCCATCCAGTTAGAAATAGCAGAGAGGCAGTCAGATACACTAGTCAAGAGGTGTAACGCACCGTTTTGTAACGGACCGTTTTGCCCACGAGAGGTTAAAAACTGGAGACACACGAATACTGGAAACAGCTGAACAGGAAAAAAACCATATGCAAGGTTTACACTCCTGGCAGTCAGCATACCATCCAATTCCCCCAATAACGAGACGACACTTCATTTGAGGGTTAAGCAGAATCTGACTGTACTGGCACATACAGCCTCTTTTATTCCCAATCCACAAACATAGTACTGCCCACAGGGCTTTACAGAACAACCAATCAATCCGTACAATACACACAGACACTCCCACACAAAATCCTCCCCTCTGCCTGTAATATGATCACAATGGGTGATATAATTATCACAGGCAGAGGAATACAGTTTTTCCACATTATTCATAACTTTGAAAGTATGCATCACATTAACATATACATTTTCGGAATCAGCATACTCCAAATACAAACATATGTCAAAATCATCCAAATTGGTCCATTGGTTCAAAAGATAGATCGTAGTCCTTTGTGACCAAAGGAAGCATGGCTTTTCTGCCCAAAACCAGTTCCACAGAGTCTTCTATCCTGGAGATAATTGGGAAGTAATCCAATTATCTCCAAAGACAGAGGCAAAACTCCATTACGCACATGGCAGTAGAAAGGCAGTAAAATACAATAAAATACACAGAAACCTCTTCCAATGTAGCGGGTGCGAATGAACATAGAACAGCAGAGGGAGTGAAGTTAGGGGAAGTATTGTAAGGGGAAGAAGAAAGATGAGAGATCTCTTCTCTGATTGTAGAGATCTTGTCAGTGAAGTGAGTTGCAAAGTCTGAGGCGGTCAAGTTAGTAGGTGGAGGAGGAACAGCAGGGCGAAGAAGAGAGTTAAATGTGTGAAATAGTCGTTTGGGTTCGCGGGAGTGTGGTAATGAGGGTATTGAAGTAATTAACTTTTGCAGAGGAAAGTCAGATGTACAGTGAGATATTTCTCATGTCTCTCACACTGACATCCAAATTTCTGCTTTCCGGCTTATCTCTTTCTCAGATCTGGGAAATGGCCTGTCAGAAATAATACACACTGGATAACGCAATGTATTTCATCAAGCCCTTTAAATTTTCCCCTCCCAACAAGGAAATATATAGATTTTTTTAGTCTAGGGTGTTACACTTTATTCAGCCAATCACAGATTGGCACAGTAATCTTTGCAAACCAAGCAATTCTAACACATCACGTACAATTCTGCATGTTAGGAGATAAGCAAACCTGCTTAACATAACTCAGGGAGAGGTGGAATACTTGTTTTTCATACACAGAAGAAGCCCCTACTGTGGCAAACCTAGCAACTTCAGACTATTACTGTTTATATGTCATGGTTGTCCTAGAAAGGCTGTTTAACCTATGTTGTTTTATGTGTTCGCGGTAAAAGGTGATAGAGGGCATTCGTATGCTAGTGGCACAAAAGCCGCTAGCATTCATATGGTAGTTTCACGAACAGTGACTTTCAACACTGTTCGTGAAACGTACAAAGTACCGAATGGGAGACCACACACAGGAGGTCATGTGGCTCCCATTAACAGATTGATACATTGTAGCGTTCCCCAGTTAATTGATTAGCGGGGTGGCCGCCGTTCGGATACCGACCACGCGGTGGCAGCCATCTTGGATTTCCTTTTAGCTCAGCGGTGTTCGGTCGTCGAGTGCCTGGAACTAAAATCGGCTACTCAACGGCACGAACACTGCTGGACTTTCAGACCGTTCGGGAACACCGGTCTTTCGGTACTTTCACTCACAATATGTATTCGAGTCTTTTATGGAGAATCCATATTAAAATGTATTTTGTGTGGCGTTCGGTTAATTGGGCTGGGATCTGAGCGGTAATCTACCGAAATATGCGCTCAGATCCCAGCTATCTACTCATATGTCATTCAGTCCAATAGCACGAATAATGTGCCAGTTATATATTTTTGAATAAAAAGCCTGGTTCTGCTGTACGGAGGGATAATCCACTTAACAGGATATTCTGTGGGAGTATCCCTCTCGTACAGCAGTGCATGGTGGGAGAAATGTCCTGTATGTTAAGTTTCCCATGTAGTCCCCTACTGTATAACCCCTGTAAAGTGATTAACCCATTAAGGACACATGACAGAAATGTTCCGTCATGATTCCCTTTTATTCCAGAAGTTGTGTCCTTAAGGGGTTAAGGAAACCCCTTGCATGGGGAACCACATAAATACTGGAGCTGTGAATAAAAACCGCAGTTGACTCCCAGAACTGTGTTTCGTCCGGTTACTGGGGGATTTGGGATATTGCCTTCATTTCAGTGCTTTTCTTGGATTACTTCCTTTTACCAGCGGAGATATTGGGATTTAACATTACAGCTCCGCTACACCTACTAAGCATTTTAAAACATTTGACTAATACAGCTAAAAAGTCTCTAAGCATTATATAATAATTTGATACATGAAGCCAAAGCAATAAAATTGACCCTAACAGCTTCCATGGTAACTTTACCCCAGTTTCCCATCACCGACAGCTACAGAAAGCCTGCCACAATAATTTCACTTGTTTCCATGGCGATTACTCCCGTTCTATAAGGTTAATTTGTGTCTGTTACTGTCGTTTTGGTACATTTTTCCCTAAAGTGCTATCATTTGCTGCATCCCATGTATAAATAGGGCTTTGCATTTTTATTTTGGCATGAATGTATATTTGGATAAGAACTCACCAAGCAGATACACTGGTCAGTGACGTCGGCCTGAGTACACGTTTCTGCACATTGCTAATAGAAATACTTTTGCAGATCTAATGCTTTAGAGCTTTATTTACAAAAAAAAGAAATAAACATGCCTTTTACAAGCCTCGCAGTCTGTGGCATCACGCTCCCTCTATGGACTTTCCACATGCCTAAAGCACATGCTTTCTATGATTTACAGCCAATGCTGAGTTTTATAGGTTCTGATCAAAGCCAGCATCATAAAAGCCAAGCAATTAAAATCTGTAGTGCATCATCAGTTCAAGACTATCCTGCCAAGGTGGAAACCATGTAATCCACACAGGGACTAAATTATATTAAAAGAAAATGTCTGCCATCACAGGCCCACACTCGATAGTTCAATGAAGACACAAGTCTAACCGATCCAGATTATCACGTCATCCCCTTTACAGACTATAATAAGTGTTCCCGGCTGTGTCCCTCGCCAACAGATTACTGGGGCCTGGCCTAACTCCCATCAGATTATTGGAGGCTGCCCATATGACCATACAACGCTCATAAATCTTGCATGGGGCACTTGAAGACCAGTCCTGCATACAAGCAAGCAATCTTTTAAACTCATACTTAAACTCACTCACAGACACACATATTTGAAATTCAACCACTGCTGCCCCATAGATCATCATGCACTTTCCTGTTGCTGCCCCAAAGATTTCAGGATGTCTCTCTGTTACAGACCACTGATTGCATTGCCCCCATCTTCTGCAAACTTACTGCAGATCACATTCCCCTCTACCTCTGTCTCCTCAGGACAGACCGTCAACAGCATCACCTGTATCCTTGTTCATACAACAAAGGAGCCGGTCGATTGGTCTGTACAGGGGGAGAGGGGAGCGCATCGATCGGTCTGTACGGGGAGCGCATCGATCGGTCTGTACGGGGGAGAAGGGAGCGCAACAACCACCCCTCCCTATAGATTGATCGACCGGCACCGTCCTCCCACCCCCGTACAGACCGATCGACCGGCACCGTCCTCCCACCCCCGTACAGGCCTATCGACCGGCACCGTCCTCCCACCCCCGTACAGGCCTATCGACCGGCACCGTCCTTCCACCCCCGTACAGGCCTATCGACCGGCACCGTCCTTCCACCCCCGTACAGGCCGATCGACCGGCACCGTCCTCCCACCCCCGTACAGGCCGATCGACCGGCACCGTCCTCCCACCCCCGTACAGGCCGATCGACCGGCACCGTCCTCCCAACCCCGTACAGGCCGATCGACCGGCTCCCTTCTCCCCCCGTACAGGCCGAT
>OW240920.1:147420853-147443090 GCA_933207985.1 Pelobates cultripes | reverse complement strand
ACAGAGCTCCCCCCAGTAACAGAGCTCCCCCGGTAACACAGAGCTCCCCCGGTAACACAGAGCTCCCCCCCCTCACGGTAATCTCACCTCAGCTCTCAGTAATGGCGCCGGTGCCCGGAAGTCCCGCCCAGCCCCCTCCCAGCGCGGCCCCGGTGACACTCACCGATATGGGATCCTATAGTTCGCGGGGCAGACGGTGAGAGACAAGCGGCAGCGAAACAGGAAGCGGAAACCTCAAATCTTACACTTCCGGTCCAGCTGGGAACTCCCGAACTGCGGCCGCCATTACACAACGGACCAAAGCGAGGCGTGGAACACAAAGCCCCGCCCACACTGACAGCCAACGGTCGAATGGATGCGGATCGTCATCAGGCCCCGCCCCCTGGCTGTGATTGGCTGGAGGGTTTGCGAGGATGAGACATGAAATGGCGGCTGCTGTGATGGTTCCCGCTCTCTGGGGGCACGCGGGGGGTGAGGGGCTTCGGGCTCTGTGTACCCACCACACATACCACAACCACTGCATGGGTACCCCAACATCAACAGGGCACCACAACCACTGCATGGGTACCCCAACATCAACAGGCATACCACAACCACTGCATGGGCACCCCAACATCAACAGGCACACCACAACCACTGCATGGGCACCCCAACATCAACAGGCACACCACAACCACTGCATGGGTACCCCAACATCAACAGGGCACCACAACCACTGCATGGGTACCCCAACATCAACAGGCACACCACAACCACTGCATGGGTACCCCAACATCAACAGGCACACCACAACCACTGCATGGGTACCCCAACATCAACAGGGACACCACAACCACTGCATGGGTACCCCAACATCAACAGGGCACCACAACCACTGCATGGGTACCCCAACATCAACAGGCACACCACAACCACTGCATGGGTACCCCAACATCAATAGGGACACCACAACCACTGCATGGGTACCCCAACATCAATAGGTACACCACAACCACTGCATGGGTACCCCAACATCAACAGGGCACCACAACTACTGCATGGGTACCCCAACATCAACAGGGCACCACAACCACTGCATGGGTACCCCAACATCAACAGGGACACCACAACCACTGCATGGGTACCCCAACATCAACAGGGGCACCACAACCACTGCATGGGTACCCCAACATCAACAGGGGCACCACAACCATTGCATGGGTACCCCAATATTAACATGGCACCACAACTACTGCATGGGTACCCCAACATCAACAGGGACACCACAACCACTGCATGGGTACCCCAATATTAACAGGGACACCACAACCACTGCATGGGTACCCCAACTTTAACAGGGACACCACAACCACTGCATGGGTACCCCAACATCAACAGGGACACCACAACTACTGCATGGGTACCCCAACATCAACAGGGGCACCACAACCACTGCATGTGTACCCCAACATCAACATGCACACCACAACCACTGCATGTGTACCCACCACACATACCACAACCACTGCATGGGTACCCCAACATCAACAGGGACACCACAACTACTGCATGGGTACCCCAACATCAACAGGGGCACCACAACCACTGCATGTGTACCCCAACATCAACATGCACACCACAACCACTGCATGTGTACCCACCACACATACCACAACCACTGCATGGGTACCCCAACATCAACAGGGACACCACAACTACTGCATGGGTACCCTAACATCAACAGGGGCACCACAACCACTGCATGTGTACCCCAACGTCAACATGCACACCACAACCACTGCATGTGTACCCACCACACATACCACAACCACTGCATGTGTACCCCAACATCGCAGGTGTACCACAACCACTGCATGGGTACCCCAACATCAACAGGGACACCACAACCACTGCATGGGTACCCCAACATCAACAGGGGCACTACAACCACTGCATGGGTACCCCAACATCAGCAGGGACACCACAACCACTGCATGTGTACCCACCACACATACCACAACCACTGCATGTGTACCCCAACATCGCAGGTGTACCACAACCACTGCATTGGTACCCCAACATCAGCAGGGGCACCACAACATCAACAGGGGCACTACAACCACTGCATGGGTACCCCAACATCAACAGGGGCACTACAATCACTGCATTGGTACCCCAACATCAACAGGACCACCACAACCACTGCATGGGTACCCCAACATCAACAGGGACACCACAACCACTGCATGTGTACCCCAACATCAACAGGGACACCACAACCACTGCATGTGTACCCCAACATCAACAGGGGCACCACAACCACTGCATGTGTACCCCAACATCAGCAGGGGCACCACAACCACTGCATGTGTACCTCAACATCAGCAGGGGCACCACTGCATGGGTTCCCCAACATCAACAGTGGCACCACAACCACTGCATGGGTACCCCAACATCAGCAGGGGCACCACAACCACTGCATGTGTACCCCAACATCAACAGGGGCACCACAACCACTGCATGCGTACCCCAACATCAGTGGCACCATGTGACGGTAGTAGTCAATATCACCGTCTAGTTTTCCTTTTCCCAATAACAGAGTAATCTCAATAATCCACAAGAAGAAATATCGCTGTAATCGCCAAATAATCCACACATGAGCCAAGGCTTAATGCTGGAACAAGTCTGATTTACTGGCACACAGAACTCACAATTTATGCAACACAAAACTCCTCCTCTGGGCCAGGCTAGATAATTGAGTTTCTACAATACACAAAGCTCAATTATCTGCTGGCCAGAAACATTACAGTTTTCAACAATTTCAGAAAAGTACTTTTTATATTACATATAAACATAACAACATCCCTGGGTAGCTGATGGTCTGGGAAGCAACATACTTAAATTTCATGAAAATCCGTTCGGTAGTTTTCGTGTCGCGTCGCGTGGAAGTTTGACCGGCTCCCTGCACACTGGTATCCGATTTAGAGTTCCATGAAATTGGGTCTCCGTTCGCATCAATTTACACGAAAACTAACAGGATTAAGATACAGAGTTCGTGGAAAGTGTTCCCCTCATTCGGTAGATTGAATTTCATGTACGCTGTCAAGTTCATGAAAATAGGTCGGGCGGGACTTCCATGGGGGACCGGGCTATGCCGAAAAGAGTTCCAGGCGGTCGACGCCTAAGTCCCGCTGACTGGCCGTTCGGGAGTTTAAGATGGTCGCCATCCATTGTTCTTCACCACGTGTTCGGCTCCTGAAATGGCACCTGGGAACTCTCAATTACATGCGGTTACACGCGATTCTATGTTCTAATTGCTACCCAGGGTGGTCCTTGTTCGGTAAAATAGCGATTTTACCGAACAAGGGATTTGAACGTACAGAAAATAACGAATGCACCAGTAATACAGGTAATAAATCTCACGAATACAACAGCAGGGAGAGAAAATAAAAACGAATTGAGGGTGATTCTTCACACACCACAACCACTGTAAGTGCACCCCATTATCAGCAGGGACACCACAACCCCTACAGGGTGTACCCCAACATCAGCAGGGTACAATAACAGCTGCATGTGTACCCCAACATCAGCAGAGGCACCACAAAAACTGCATGGTGTACCCCAACATCAGCAGGGTACACAAAAACTGCATGTGTACCCCATCAGCAGAGTACACTGTAGCGGAGCGCTAGTTTAACATAGACTTTTCTTCGCTGGTATTCCAATAGTTACTCAGGATATAGTAGGTTATCATAGGAAGAACAGCATAAGCAGTACATAAAATAATCCACAAATATCCCATCACCTTTTCCCAATAACTGGACGACACTCCGTATCAGGAGCAAAACTGTTTTTTAATGGCCACATACTCAGCTTTTATACAATTCTCCCATGCAAGGGAAACACCCACAGAAAATTAGGCATTATCCAATCCCTAGCTGGGTACAGCCCACACATTCCCTCCCCTTAGCCCGGGAGATAACATAATTACATGATTTTGCTATTACATGACGAAAAGTCATGATTTTATGAAAGACACGGAGGCGAGTATTGCTTAACCCTTTCTTTACTGTCAACCAATAGCAGCAAAGAACACAAACAGAAAAAATGGTAACCATAGTGATAGACCACTCCCATACCAAATCCCAGTATAATAGTCAGCACCTCCCCACACACTTCCTCTTTCTTTGGAGATGCGACACCAAACCAGCAAACAGGAACCGATGAACAGTCCAGAACTCAGCAGACCAAACCATCCCGAAATCCAGCCGGATACTTATCAGGAACCATATGTGAACTGGGACTAAACCATCAACAAATGACTAAGCGTCAACAACAGGGAGTCCGTCACAGCACCATCCATAGATCTCCAGCCAACGTGGTGAAGTCTTGGGAAGAAGTGAGGATCTTTATACAGCACCAACAGCGCAGAATCAACCTGTGAAAACATAAAAAACAGGAGCCCAACCGTTAAATCGGTACTAAAACCAATTGCTCATGCCAAGCTATAATATATTGATATACTGAAACCACATAGTGCCCCTAATGTCAGACAAGAGAACCACCACCAGGCCAACATAACATTAACAGTACGGATGCACAAAAAAAGGCAATACCATGTTGAACTCAGTGCAATACTTACCAACCTGAGATATAACACAACAGGGGGGGAAACACAATGATAGAAAAATAAAAGGGTGGGACAATACTCGCCTACGTGTCTTTCATAAAATCATGACTTTTCGTCATGAAATAGCAAAATCATGTAATTTTATATCAAGACACGGAGGCTAATATTGCAAGTTTAAAGCTGATCAATAACCGAAGTGAAAACGTGTTGAAGGCCAAAAGTAAAATTCTCTGAAGGTGGATTCGCGGAACCAGTCCACCATTCTCATCAGGTCTTCCAGGTGTGCTCCTGAAGACACCATAGACGTGGCTGATGCCCCTCGTGCGGAGTGAGCGCTAAAGATGGATGTATCCACACCGGCCAGTGACCACCCA
Source organism: Pelobates cultripes (assembly GCA_933207985.1). Taxonomy (NCBI): domain Eukaryota; kingdom Metazoa; phylum Chordata; class Amphibia; order Anura; family Pelobatidae; genus Pelobates; species Pelobates cultripes. The sequence continues at coordinate 147,438,107 of OW240920.1, read as the reverse complement.
TTTCACCCAATGAGCCAAGGTAGTGCTGGACACCGGTGTGAAGGGTTGACGAATCGAGAGAAAGAGCTGAGGGGACGCGGCCGAACGATGGGCACTCATCCGAAGTTCATACTCCCTCAAACAGGTCACAGGACATAGAGCCGGGGTAGTTGGAAAACTGATATGAGAACGAACGTACAGCCGTCTTAGTGCGTCTGGAGATGTTAAATGTCACTCCATCCGGAGTGAAGGATCTAGCATCGTAGTCCAGGGCCCGTACATCCTAGACCCTTTTGCACGAAATGAGGCAGAACAGGGAAACCAATTTGGCCGACAGTTGTCGCCGGGTGAGGTCGGCATTAGGAGGATAGGAAGTAAACAGTGACAAGATGCAGGGAAACGTCCCATGTAGCCGAATATCGAGGTCTGAGGGGATGCGACGGGCGTGAACCCCGAAGTATGCGGCACACCAAAAGATGTTGGCCTGCAGGACCGCCATCAAAACCCTGGTAAACTGAAGAAATTGATGATCTATACAGGTTAGTCGTGCGACCGACCAGCCTCGAATAATGAAGTGAGGAATTGGAGTATCGCTGTCACAGGTGCTGAAACAGAATCCAAGTCCTGAGCCAGGCACCAGCCAGTCCAAGCGGTCCCATATGATCGTCTAGTTCCGGGGGCCCATGTGTCAGCCAGGAGGCGTCGAGTTGCACCCGAAACTCCTTGGATATCCCTTGGATCCCGTAAGTCCTCCATGCAAGTAGCAGCAACGACCCATCCAGAAGAAGTGGGTGTCGTTGGCCCAATGGGTCCAGCAGAAGATCCTGGCAGAAGTCTGGGTACATCTATCGCCAGTTTCAGGAGTTGTGGGAACCACGACTGGGTCCCCCAGAATGGAGTCAGTAGGACCAAGTCGGCTATCTGGCGTCGTACTTGGAGTAGAACCTGAGGAATCATGGCAAATGGAGGGAAGACGTAAAAGGGTGAGTCGGTCCAGTCTTGTAGGAAGCGAAGAGGTCGATGGTAAAAGGTCTCCAGAGAGACGAGATAGCAAAGAACACCTCCACATCCAATTTCCAATCGCTGCTGTCTGACAGATAGCGTGAGCTCCAATCCGCAATGGGTGTTGTGGAAAAAGGAAGGTATTCCGCCTGGATGATCAGGTTCCTGGCCAAACAATAGGCCCAGAAGTCCTTCGCCAAGCGGGCCAGAATAGCTGAATGCGTGCCGCCCATGTGATTGACATAGCGAACTGCTGAGTTGTTGTCCAGGCCCAGTCTGATGCACGCACTGGCGGTCCCATTCGCAAAGCTCCGGATCGCAAAGGAGCCGGTCAGGAGCTCCAGGGCATTGATGTGGAGACAGGATTCTTCCTCCAACCAGTGTCCCCCGGTAGTCACACCGTTGCAGTGGGCACCCCAACCGTGGAGACTTGCATCTGAATCCACCGTGAATTCCGGTTGCGAACCAAAGATGGCCTTGCCATTCCAAGCGGATAGGTTGTGGATCCACAAGGTCAGCTCGTCTTGGGTTTCTGAATCCAGGGAAACCATGTCTGCAGATGATGCCCCGTTGCAAAGATGTGCGATCTTCAGACGCTGGTGGGCACGATAATGGAGAGGGGCAGGAAACACCGCCTAGATTGAGGAGGCCAGTAGGCTGATGATCCATGCCATATGATGCAGCGACAGCTGGGGGCGCGCTAGGGCTCGGCGTAGTTCTTTGCGGATGGAGCATATTTTGGCCGGAGGGAGGCTGAGAGATTCCCCTTCTGAGTCTTCTGTGAACCCGAGGAACTCCATGCGTCAGGAAGGGGTCAGGCAGGATTTTTCCCAATTGAGGAGGAAACCCAGGCGAGATAGGAGATCCATCGTCCCCTGTAGGTGTTTCAGGAGGACCAAGCAGTCATGTGCCATGAGGAGGATGTTGTCCAAATAGACTATTAGTCTTACGCCTCGACTGCACAACCAAGCCATGGCAGGGAGCATCAATTTGGTGAAGCACCACGGAGCTGACGAGAGCCTGAAAGGGAGGCATGTGAAGCGCCAAGTGTCGCCTTTCCAGAGGAAGAGTAGTAAGTCCCTGGATGCCTCGGTCACTGGGACCGTCAAGTATGCGTTCTTGAGGTCTAATTTTGCCATCCAGTTTCTCAGAAGGAGTAAGTCCCGCAGGAGATGAATGCCCTCCATCTTGAAGTGGCGGTAGTGCCCTAGAGTGTTCACGGCCCGGAAGTTGATAACTGGGCGCATCTGCCCGCCTTTCTTTTCTACAAGGAAGATGTTGCTGAGAACCCCTGTGGGGGGCATTGGGGCCCGTTCTACCGCCCCCTTCGTGTGGAGAGCCGATAGCTCCTCGTCTATTAGGGCGCAGTCTGCCCCTGAAAGTACAATAGGGTGAGGGGGAGGAATATGACACGGGGTGTTGACCAACTCTATGTGAAACCCCCTCACTGTGGTCAGAACCCAGGCATCTGAGGTGATGTCTAACCAGGCTTGGAGAAAATGACGGAGTATGCCCCTACACAGATATTGGAAAAAACATGAGGTAAATGTAAGCTTACCGTAAGGGCGTCTGGGTTCCCTCTGGAGCGCCATGGCCTCCCACGAGAGGGGAAGAAAGGGGACTGTTGTCTCGTCTCCTGGTAGGATGGTCTCTGGTTGAAGAAGTCTCATCCCGATCCACGGGCGTGGTAATTAGACCGGCCGGACAGACGGCCCCTGAATCTGCCGGCCCTTGTAGAGACTCGTCCCTGAAATACCCTCTTCATAGAGGATTGAGCCTTGTCCAGGGCTGTAAAAGCACCCCAGATCCTTTATAAAGGATTCTCCAAACAACATGCCCTGGGCTTCTTTGCCCTCCTCAGTGAGAGCGAGGTTAGCCAATTTGGGCTCAATTTTAAAGAGAATGGCTTTATGCCACTCAATAGACAGGGAGGTGTTCACACTGCCTGCTATGCAGATCGCCCTCTGCACCCAACCACAGAGTTCTTCTGGGTCAACCTGCCTGTTTTTGGCTCTGGCTAGTTCAGCCAGGTCAAATAATTTGGCCAAAGGACCAAAAATGTCCAGGTGTTTGTCCTGGCATGATTTTAAAGCGGAATCCAATCCCTTGCGGGGATTCCATCCCATTTTTGAAAGAAATTGGGACATTTTGGGGTCAACAATAGGGGTCTCACAAACTTTACTGGGAATCGGGCGTCTAGGACATTCTGCACTGAGTTTTTGCGCGCCGCCTTGCTAAGAGCCATTCTGCTGACCTTGGGTGATGGAGAGCATCCGGGTCAAACATAGGTTCCCCAGACGGATCCATGAGGGCGGAACCCGCGGTAGCGGGGGAGTCGCTGCGCGAGCCACTCATTACTAGCCCCGATAGAGCAGGGGCAAAGGGGTCAGTGTTCTGCCTGGTGCGGAAAGCCTCTCTTGTGTGACATAGGCACGTTGTCATGGGTGGATATAGTCACACCAGTCGTATTGTTTCTGAAGGCAGGGGGATTTAAGTGCCTGGATTTGGCCGTAGTTTTTCTTGTAACATCCCCTATAGGGCTTAAAGCAGAACGCGGTAAGCACTTCGGCGTGGCCGTGCCTTCTGCGGCCAAAGGGCGTGCCAGTAAGGCCTGTGAAATAGTCTGGGAAAGAGCTGAGGACATGGAGCCCATGGCGGCCATCATGGCATCCATAACGGAGCGCTGTAGAGCTAGGGATTGGGCATTGTCAGGTACTGACATAGGGTCACCTGCGGAGGAAGGGGGCCAGAGCTGGCAGGGGAGTTAACCAAAGCATGGGGTATATCCATTTCCCCAGGGGGAAGGGGGGTGGCAGGCACTTTGGACTTGGGCATAATAAAATTGCTGTGAGATATCCCAATGACACCAAATATAAAATAGTAATATATGCTGCAGGGAGTTGAAAGCTAAAACGAAAATGACAGGGAGAGAACAAGCTAGCAGGAGTAATCACCCCAGACTAGCTATACCTTATTAGAGGGTAAAGATAGGGAGCTCACCAGGGCCCAAACTGTCAAACAGGAAGAGGACAATGGAGGCACAGACAGCCTGAGAAAGATAAGGCAAACAGAGAAAAAAGATAAGAGCAACAGGGGAAGCTCAAGTGATAGGGATACTGATAATAATACCCTAAAGAGGTCTGGAACCATGGGCTCAAAGGATTACACAATATAAAAATCAACAATAGGATAAAACATGGAAACATAAATCATATCCAAAATAAATAAGTAAATAATGAAACTACAAGCAGAGTAACATCAATAATGCAAATAAATAGTATACATAACAATAAGGCAATTATAATATGGAAGAAATTGGTCATGTACTTATCTGTTTGGTAGCAGCAAAGAAAGAGTAATTTTATTTAAGGACACGGAGGCTCATATTATGCTATTCTCTTTCTTTTATTCCTCAGCAGCAAGAAAAACTTTATTTTAGAGAAACAATCAACCATGTAAACATGCCCCAAAGGGCTAGTCCTACAATAATACAACCAATCAGCATGCCTTCAGCACTCTCAACTCCCCATGTGACCTTAAGCCACTCCTCTTTCTTGCTGCTGCCTTCCTCAGCTAAGTACATTTTTATTTTTCTCTCTGTATGCTGCCTGTGTTTTCTCATATTTATTCATTTTGTGGCAGTTTCATTAAAATTTGTTCGTTTTTCTATGTACTGTGGGGCTTCTGCCCTATCTCTCCACTTAATTTCCCAACTGGCTCTAGGTTTTTTCCCTCACCTAGAGCCAACCCCTCCCTCCCCTCCCATCTCTGACTCACTTCAGGTGGATTATCACCTACTGAGTCAGGGCGGCTAGCAGCTCTCCGTGTGGAGGCTCTTGCCGCCCAGTCTGTTTTTTCGTGCCTCTGAGATCTGTCTCGGGGGCCTCCCTCCCCCCCCCCTCCGGTTCGCGGCTGTAACCGCGGCTGGCGCCGTTTCGCGCATGCGCACAACGCTAGTGCGCATCGCGGCGGCCATCTTGCGGTTGGCAGTTTGCCGCGGTTTTCGTTCCCGGGCTTTTTTAGTGCCTGTGGGGGCGGGAGTGTGTGCTGATTGGACAGCACAGTTGCTGGGCAGCTCACCAGTGTCCCCAGGAGCCATTCCTGAGGGAACACTTGGTGAGCTTGCCTTTTTCATATTCTGTCTGTTAATTTATAGTGCCTTGGGTATTTCTGTATCATTCCTACTGATACATTGCTAGTACCCAGTTTTGCAAAAAATCAGGGAAGTCACTCCATTAGTTTATTTGGGTTCCCCCACTCACCCCCCTTTTTTTCTTGGTTTACTTATAAATAATATATTCTTGTACCTAACCACAACTACTGCAGAGGTGTTATTTCGTAATGCAAGCTAGTAAGAATTTGGGCATGGCCTCCAGCGATTCCCCCATTAGGGATAATATGCCCCCTGCCCCCCAGGTTGTCCCCAGACCGACTGGCTCAACTGTCACTGATGTGGCAGACCAGGAGCAAATGAACTCGGAAGAACTTCATTCTCTCCTGGATGCCACTATGACAAAATCCGTTACCCAAGCTGTTTACTCAGCCATGGGAGTTATGTCGGACACTCTGTCCCACTCTATTAGCCATGCCCTCTTGGCCGCCCAACAGGCCTCTACGCACTTTGCCCCTAACCCTACAGAACACATTACAGGCAAGGCCAGTGGGCGCAAAGCCACCAAAAAAGCTCGTCACATGGACGAGGAAGCCTCCAAAACTTTAAGGACAGACAGGGAACGTCCTGTCAAAGATAATGTGTTTGCACCACAACAAAGAGCCACCCACCGGGCAAAATCGGTGCGGAGTTGGAAAAGGGCAAAAGCCCAAGTGGAATCATCCCAGTCAGATTCGGAACAGGAGGAGGCATGGAGCGAGTCTGATGATGAGGACTCATTCAATTTGGGCACACTATTCCCTGACCACAGCGCTATATCTATGTCTGGGAATGAGGACGAGGACGGGGTGGAAGGCTTCACCCTCCTTGACCCACAGGGCGAACCTTTGTTTGACCCTTATAGTCTGCAGCACCCAAGATCAACTGAATGGTTCCCGCTGGACCATGTGGCAAAATATATTGCCGCACGGATCAGGAAACCCCTTGATAAGGTGGCAAGAAGTAAGATGTGGGCAGAATGCCCACGCCCCACGCTCCCAGATTTAATATGTATCGCCCCTATAGTGGACCCTAAGATTGCCCAGTTCCTGGGAAAAACTGGGTGGAAGGCGAAGAAGGGTCTCGATTTTGCACTTCGCCATTGCCAGGATAAGATCCTGGATGTCCTCGGACCCAGTGCAAAGATCTTTGATATGGTTGAAACGGCACTGGCAGGCGGTGCTCCCATAGACCCGCTAGCTATCAGGGGCTGGATACAGCGAGCCATATGTCTTCTTGGAAATGCCAACGTGGCTCTTGCCACTGAGAGGCGAAAGGCTATATTGATTAAAATCGAACCAAAGCTAGTTGCCTTGGCTATCACTGAACCTGGGCCACAGGCCAAAGGCCTTCTTTTTGGGGATAGTTTTGTGAAGGAGCTGGGTACCTATGTGGGCACTTTTACTGCTCTGGACAAGGCGCAAGCCAATATGAAAAAGGTATTCTCCCATAGAGTTTTTGGCGGGGCCGGCAGATATCGGGGCCGTCTGCCCGGCCGTTCTTCCCGGGGCTCGTACCGGGTTTCTAGAGGCCCCTTCCAGTCACGTTACCAGAGTGAGGTACCCAAGCCCTCTCCATTCTTCCCAGTTCGAGGAAGACCCTGGCAGGCTCGTGGATCCAGAAGCGTTTCCTATGGCCGACGCCCTTATGGTGAGTCCACTTCCTTCATCACTAACTTCAGTAACGTTGGTGGGGGGCAGGTTAGGCCACTTTATCGATGCCTGGCGAATGTTAACTTCCGATACTTGGGTCCTACAAACTGTAGTGGGTTATGCCATAGAATTTGTACAAACACCTGTCCAGATATCCCCCCCCAGACACATAGTCTCCTCCATCCACGACAGGGCACTAATCACAATGGAGATACAATCCCTGGCCGTCAAAGGTGCAATCATAGAGACGCATCCAGGGGTTTCAGGTTTTATAAGCAACCTGTTCGTGGTGCCCAAGAAAGGCGGGGGTGTCCGTCCGGTCATCAACTTACGTCCCCTGAACGCCTTTGTTGCGTACCACCATTTCAAAATGGAGGGCATCCACTCCCTCCGAGACCTACTCCTCTTGGAGGATTGGATGGTCAAACTCGATCTGCAGGACGCATATCTCACCGTCCCAATGGCCGAGGATTGCCAACATTTCCTCCAGTTCCAATGGGAGGAGACCACATGGCGTTTCAAATGCTTGTCCTTCGGCCTCTCCTCGGCCCCATGGTGCTTCACGAAGCTCATGCGGCCAGTGATCGCTCTCCTACGCAGCAGAGGAGTACGTCTGATTATATACTTGGACGACATGCTTCTGATGGCACAAGACCCACTCTTACTCCAAGAACATCTGATTTGGACAAAGACATTACTCGGCAACCTTGGTTTCCTCATCAACTGGGGCAAGTCGGTGGTACAACCCTCCCAAGTCTTGGAGTTTCTAGGCTTCACCATCGATTCAGTGGAAGGGACACTCCTGTTACCATCGCCCAAAGTCAGGATCATCAAGAAAGAAATCCGCCGGACACTGGCTCGCCCTGCACTAACGCTACGGCAACTGGCCAGGATCATCGGCCTTCTCTCAGCCTCCATCCAGGCCATTTTCCCGGGCCCACTTCACTACAGGGCCCTTCAACGCCTAAAGGCGAAATACCTTCGGTCAGGTCTCTCCTATTCAGACTCTGTGCCTCTCGATTGTGCTGCCAAAGAAGAACTCTATTGGTGGCTGCAACACATGGAAGCATGGAACGGAAGAGCAATCTTTGGGACGAGGCCGGACTTCGTCGTGGAATCGGACGCAAGTCTGCTGGGCTGGGGCGCGCGTTGCGGTCCTATCTCCACCGGAGGGAAATGGTCCCCAGACGAACAAGAGTTACACATCAATTGCCTCGAGCTTTTGGCGGGGTCATTTGCAGTTCGGAGTCTCGTAGGTATCTCAACCAACTGTTCCATTCTTTTACGGATGGACAACGTGTCAGCAGTCCGCTACATCAATCATCTCGGGGGTACGAAGTCAGTGGTGTTAGCGGATCTAGCAAAAGACTTCTGGCACTTCTGCCTGGATCGCAATATTTCGGTTCAGGTGGAACACATTCCCGGGATGTCCAATATGGTGGCGGATTGGAATTCCAGATACCTACGGGATGCAAGCGACTGGCGGCTGAAGCGGGCCATTTTCCTGCAACTCCAAACACTCTGGGGCCCACTAGGGATCGACCTCTTCGCTTCACGGTTGAACTCCCAACTACCGAGTTTCTTCAGTTGGAGACCGGATCCAGAGGCATTGGCTTCAGATGCCTTCCTCCATCAGTGGCCGAACACACGAGCGTACGCTTTTCCTCCTTTCTCATTGATTGCGAGGACGCTTCTACATCTCAGGCGCTACCGAACCTCCATGATTCTCATCGCCCCATTCTGGACGGCTCAACCTCAACCGTGGTTCCCTACACTCATGGAGATGTCCATGGACTACCCAAGATTGATTCCAACCTCTCCGGACCTCTTGTTGGACCCCAACGGGGAACCGCACCCCCTACTATTACAAGGACGCCTCCAACTACTGGCATGGCTCCTCTCCGGGGACTTGGATTCATCCCGGACGTTCCACAAACAACTATTGACCTTCTGGCGGGAGCTTGGGCTCCTGGAACACGGAAATCCTACTTACATGCCTGGAATTCATGGAGTGGTTGGTGCATGGAACAACACATGGATCCCTTATCGGCACCTATAAGTCAAGTTTTGAGATTTCTCACTTCTCTGTTTGACCATGGCCTAGCCTATCGCACGATAAATGTGTACCGATCGGCTATTTCCGCAGGCCACCAAGGGTGGGATGGTGCCCCGGCTGGTAAACATCTCCTCGTATGCCGACTCCTGCGCGGCATTAGATTTGCACGCCCACCACTACCTAGATACTCTTCATCATGGGATGTTGACCTTGTCCTCCAGTTTCTAGCAGATTGGCCAAGGAACGAAGATCTCTCACTGAAACAACTCACAGCAAAGCTGGCGATGCTGTTTTCTTTGATCTCCTGTAAGCGGGTGTCGGATGTGCGTGCGTTGGACTTCGCTGCACGTTCATTCACCCCCGAAGGTATCTCGTTTAATATTTCCAGGCGTATGAAGACGTCAATCACCTCAGTTTTCTACCCGGCCTTTCCAAATAACTCCAAGCTCTGCCCAGTAGCATGTCTCAAGGAGTACGAGTCCAGGACTTCTTCGATTCGTGATCCTGCATATCCTGAGTTATTCCTGGCCCTTCGTCATCCGTATCACCCTGTTTCAACAGTCACCTTGTCTCGTTGGGTCAAGTGGGTTATGAAATTAGCAGGCATCGACACTTCTGTGTATGGAGCACACTCGGTCAGGGGAGCCATGGCGACTAAAGCATTCTCCAAAGGCTGCAGGTTGGAGGACCTACTCCGGGCGGCTGATTGGTCCCGCAAATCTACCTTCAAGGAATTTTATTTTCGGCCAGTTTCTCATTTTTCAGAGGTGGTCGTGTCACAGCTTTGAACTAGCATAATATGAGCCTCCGTGTCCTTAAATAAAATTACCAGATTTTACTAATTTCATGACGTAAAGTCATGATTTTATTAAGGACACGGAGGCAAGTATTATCCCACCCGATGCAGGTAAGTGGTGCCCTCCCATAGCTAAGTGGTCAATAAGTTTGTTACGAGTTCAGATTACTACAACATAATGCAGGTATTGACAGGTTTTGGTTAGAGGATAATCTGGTTTTTGGTGGCATATATTCCGATGTCTAATTCTGTTCAAAAGTCCAGAAACATATTTTACCAGTTTGTTTCTCTGTTCCTTTCAGCTTCATGATCCGGTTTGGCACCATTGTGCATGGATTTCCTTCAGGACCTACGGGAAGATCACAGCTTCTAGAGAATACTGGATTTTTCACTGTGGCGGTCCTGGACTTTTTGCTTTTTTCCTTCATGTTGATGTGTTTACTATGGATTTTTTGTCGACAACACCAAGAAAGAGGAGTGGCTTAAGGTCACATGGGGAGTTGAGAGTGCTGAAGGCATGCTGATTGGTTGTATTATTGTAGGACTAGCCCTTTGGGGCATGTTTACATGGTTGATTGTTTCTCTAAAATAAAGTTTTTCTTGCTGCTGAGGAATAAAAGAAAGAGAATAGCATAATATGAGCCTCCGTGTCCTTAATAAAATCATGACTTTACGTCATGAAATTAGTAAAATCTGGTAATTGTGTGGGGAAGTGCTGACTATTATACTGGGACTTGGTATGGGAGTGGCCTATCACTATGGTTACCATTTTTTCTTACTGTTTGTATTTTTTGCTGCTATTGGTGGACAGTAAAGAAAGGGTTAAGCAATATGAGCCTCCGTGTCTTTACATAAAATTAAAGATTATGCTAGCTCAGTGTACTAATAATCTTAATTTTAATAATGACAGGAGGCAAGTATTTGCATTAACTTTCTTTACTAACTCCATAGCAGCAAAGAAAAAACTGTTAAAAGAAAGAACCAATCCGAGTGCGTCAGAGAGTATATAAGTCCAAGCATGACCAATCATTTCCTCTTGGCAAGTGCGACATCACAAGTCCGTAAAATATAACTTTGTCCAATTCAACTTGAACTCCTAATCCAACGTGGAAATCATTAGGGAATATAATCTTCTCCATCTCTGAGCCTTGTTAAACTTGAAAAGAAAGAGAGACTAGTATCAGTGATACGGAACAGGCCGTATGAAGCATATGTCTATGAACATATATATAAACTCCTAAATGACTATACTCGACTGGTATTAAGATGTTATGTTAGCTAAATCATGTTGCAAGAGATAACAATACTCTTCCCCTATACATACGTATTCGTACTTAACTCAAATACTGAAGACAACTTATATCCGTTAACCTTAACCTACCTCCATAAGGGTGGGAACATCAAGATGAAGGGGAGGGAAATACTCGCCTCCTGTCATTATTAAGATTATTAGTACGCTGCACTAGCATAATCTTCAATTTTATAACATGACAGGAGGCTTCATATTTGTAATTTTAACGCTTAGGTAGAAGAGCGAATGCGGCGTTGGGCGAAAATAGAAAGTCCGAAACGTTGATTCGCTGTACCAGTCCACCCTTTGTAATATGTCTGATAATGATGCGCCTGCCATGAAAGCTCATGATGCCGCTGCCCCTCTCATGGAGTGCGCTCCAAAGGCAGATTCTATCCCGGCTAGAGGGGAGCCACTTGATCCATCTGGCCAGCATGGTGGTCTTGAAACCGAGCCGTGTGGGTTAACATATGACACCAATAGTTGTCGTGCTGTTGGTGGGCGTAACGTTTCTGTTGTCGCCACATATGCCCGCAAAGTCTTAACCACACAAAGTTGAGGGTCTGAGTTGAAGAAAGGGTAGAATACCGATGTGGCGAAACCAACCTCGCCACTGGGCACTGGAGAAGCCTGTTTGCCCGCCTGCTGACTATGGCCCCTGGGAGATTTGGGCATATTGTATTTTATTTTGCTGCTGCTGGCCCTTTAAGAACCATCTGGGGACATACTGTGGAGTTACTGGGTTGCCACCATTTCATGTATCAAAGGCACATGGTGAGAACAATGGATGGCGGCCATTTTAACTCACAGACACTGTTTGGACTTTTCTACACAGTGCCATCTCACCAGTATTTGGTGCACAAAGACATCGTGCAGTAGTTTTAAACTATACAACAGGGGACACATTATACAGCAATTATTTTTCATATTGCTTGTATATGTTCTGCAGAACCTGCATTAAACTGTATCTTCCAAACTACTGAACAGATCTGGGTGAATTTTGGATATGTGGTTCACCCAGATCCCCCGGTTTTTATGGGTTTATTGCATGTTTTGGGGTCCCTGTGATATGTTTTAAAATACTGTATTTCTCTGCCTGTGATAATTATATTAACCATTGTGTTCAGTAATCATATCACAGGCAGAGGGGAGGATTTTGTGTGGGAGTGTCTGTGTGTATAGTATGGATTGATTGGTTGTATTTCAAAACCCTGTGGGTAGTACTATGTTTGTGGATTGTGAATAAAAGATGCTGTATGTGCCAGTACAGTCAGTTCTGCTTGACCTCAAAACAAAGTGTCGTCTCGTTATTGGGGGAATTGGATTGTATGCTGATTGCCAGGTGATCCGTTCCAACCGATGACGAGTCGGATTTAGTCCGTCGTGAGATATGGAATGTGACTCCCTCCGGGTCTATGGAGAAAGCGTCCTTGTCAAACGCCCGGACGTCCGACACTCTCCGGAATGAAACTATGCACAATAGGAAGGTGAACTTGGCCGTCAGTTGTTTCAGCGATAATAGTTCGTTAGGGGGCCATTCCTTCAGGAAACGGAGGACAACGTCCACATCCCATAGATGTTGGTACTTAGGCGTTGGGGGTCGTCTCAATTTGATGCCCCGTAGTAGTCGACATATCAGAGGGTCTTGTCCGACCGCTCTCCCTTGGGACGGCACGTGGGCTGCCGAGTTAGCAGATCTGATAACATTGATGGTGCGATACGATTTGCCTTCCTCGAAGTTAACTGAGAGGAAATTCATGATATCTGAATCAGGGGCTGTAAATTGATCCAGGTCCCGTCCCATGCACCAACTGGTCCAAGTTCGCCATGCGGATAGGTAGCGCGTTCGCGTTCCTGGGGCCCAGGAGTCCCATAGGAGGTCCTTAGTTGTTGCCGATAAGTCGTTGGTACACCATGCTCCCCTGAAAGAGTCCAGGGCACCGAGGTTAGTCCAACAGCATCGGGTGTGGATTCCCCGCTGGGTCCCTGAGTAGATTGTCGTTGTTCGGCAATAGAATCAGGTTCTGGCAAGACAATTCGAGAAGGTCTGGGAACTAGGGTTGGCTCGGCCACAGAGGAGTCAGGAGGGTTAGCCTTACTACTCGTCTCCGGATGTGGTGTAGAACCCTCGCTATCAAGGCGAATGAGGGGAAAGGCATAGGCCCCTTGTGTTGGCCAGTGTTGGGTGAAAGCGTCCACCACCAGGCATTCTGGGTCTGGGTGCCAGCTGTAAAATTGTGGTTCCTGATGGTTGTAGCGTGAAGCAAACAGATCCAGTAGGAAAGGGCCTTTCTGTTCATTTAGGAAGGCGAACACCTGCAGGTTCAATTGCCAGTCGCTGGCGTCTCTCCAGTGTCGGGAGTACCAATCTGCTGTAAGGTTCGACTCCCCTGTTAGATGTTCTGCGTGCAACGTGATGTTGCGCGAGAGGCAGTAATCGAAGATCTCCTTCGTTAAATTCACCAGTGTTTGTGATCGGGTACGTCCCAAATGATTGCTGTATCGTACTGCCGATATGTTGTCCATCCTTAGAAGTATACAACAGTTGGACTGTCCTTTCGTTAGGCTGCGTATAGCAAAGGGCCCTGCTATTAACTCCAGGCAGTTGATATGCATCGAGAGTTCTTGGATTGTCCACGTACCTCCTGTGGACGCTTCTCCATCCGTGGCTCCTCAACCCAATCGACTCGCGTCCGATTCCAGGATGAAGTCCGGGTGGTTGCCAAAGATGGCCCGACCATTCCAGGCTTGCATACAGTTGAGCCACCATTTTAGTTCTTTCCATACTTCGTCCGTCAGAGGAACTGTCTGGTTTGTACGTGGGGTTCCGTCGCAGGAATCGAGCTTTCAACCGTTGCATGGCACGGTAATGCAGAGGACCCGGAAATATGGCTTGTATTGATGAGGACAGTAGGCCAACGATCCGTGCCAGTTGGCGGAGCAGGATAGAGTCTAGTTTGAGTACTCTGCGGATCTCCTTCTTGATGGCCGTCACCTTAGTTGATGGGAGGTGGAGTGTGCAAGACCTGGAGTCTATCACGAAGCCCAGGAATTGGATTTTCTGTACAGGGTTCATTGCGGATTTGGCCCTGTTGACGACAAAGCCCAGTGATTCTAATAATTGTACCGTATATTCGGTGTGTTGTACTGCCAGTTCTCTTGTTCTGCAGAATAAGAGAATGTCGTCCAGTTAAATGATGCATCTGATCCCGCGGGTCCTGAGGTGTGTGACCACTGGTTTCAACATTTTTGTGAAGCACCATGGTGCGGAACTCAGCCCGAACGGGAGGCACGTGAATTGCCATGGGGAGTAGTTCCATAGGAGCCGTAAGAAGGGACGGCTGTCCTTGTGGATTGAGATCGATAGGTATGTGTCTTTGAGGTCTAGACGTGTAAACCAATCCTTTTCCTGCAGGAGGTCCCTCAGTAAGTGTATGCCCTCCATTTTGAAGTGGCGATGGGTCACGTGGGTGTTCAATCCCCTTAAATTGATCACCGGCCTGAAATCCCCGGTTTTCTTGCGAACGAGGATCATATTGCTGAAGAAGCCTCCTCGTTCGTGTACAGGTTGTATAGCGCCCTTCGCGAGTAGCTCGCGGAGCTCCACTTCTATGAGGCGAGCATCCGAGCTTGAGAGGTGTAATGGACGAGGAGGGTGCCTGTGCACGGGCGGTGTTTGTAATTCGATGTGGTACCCCTTGACCATCTGTAGTATCCAAGCGTCTGTGGACAGTCTTGCCCAATTCTGGGAAAAAAGAGAAACACTGCCTGCAATCAAGTTTAGTTGAGGCATTGATAAATGTTGGTTTCTTACCTGTTGGGAATCGTGCGCGGGCACGTCCGCGACCACCACGTCCTCTGTCTATGTCCCTTTGGTAGTAGGGGTAGTGTTGTCTAGAGTTGGTTTCCTGATAACCTTGTTGCGGGAAGAATTGTTGTGTGTGTCCCATGCGAGGGCCTGATGGCCAAAATCGGCTGGTGGCACAGCCCCGCTGCCGACCAACCCTGAAAAAAACACCCCTTGCGGGGTTGCCTCGGAAGACCTTGCGCATGGATGTGCGGGCTCTGTTGAGCAAGGTAAGTACATTTACATGTTTATTTAGCTATGCACCCAGTTCTTTAACCCCCAGATCAGCCAGTTTGGGGTCTATACGGAACAGTGCTGCGCGGCGGCGCTCTGCAGAGAGGGCCGCATTGGTATTACCGAGAAAACAGAAACCCCTCTGAGTCCATTCTCGGATATCATGCGCCCATTCGCGCACCATGTCCGCTGTAAACGAGTCCGCTCTGGCAAAGGCTTCGTCCGCCAGATACATCACTCGGGCTTGTCCTGCGCCCCTTTAAAACTCTTTTCGATGCCTCTGCGCGGGTCGCTTCCCCCTTGCTCCATGAACGTCAGCATGACCTGATCGAACTCCTGGGTAAGGGCCACCCTGTCTGGCAGTGAAGGTCTGGGACACTCCGCTCTCATCCTCTTGCTTATGTGTTTTTCCAGTGGTTTACGTATCCAAAAATGCATAAACCTGAGTAGATGCTCAGGCAGGGCCCATTCCCCGGAGCGGGGGTGTCGAATGTTCCTGGGGTCAAACATTCTCTGCCCCGTGGCATCCAGGAATATTTCTTGTTCCTGCGTGGTGGCTGTGGTGGAGGATTCCGCCTCTCCTTTACCTTGGGGCTCACCCAGGAAGGTGTCCTTAACGTAAGCGTTGGAGCCCCAATCGCCGTCGTCAGATTCTGAGGCTTCTGCCAGCCACTCATCCAAGATAATAAAAATAAAGCAAGGTAGGCACACTCAACTATTTACTGCAAAGTAGCCTCTGAATGGAGCTATGTAAGCAAATATTGGGTGCTCACTTACATAAGGCTCTATCCCCAAAAGCCCATGTACATATAAATATAAATAGAGTAAGGAGCACAACCATAAATGTTTATGAACAAAAAAAAAAAATCTTTATTAGATGGATACATACTATTAGAATATCTCTTTTAATATGAAGCAAAAAATACAAAGTCATAATGCTATAAAGCAACTACCAGAAAAAATTCTGGACATATACAACCGCAAAATGCGTAATATATAAGAGAAAAAATATCTGTAACATAGGCAAATAAATATAATACTAGTACAATCCAAACCCAAAAGAAATTTATTAAAACATATAAAAAGATACAAAAAGCATACCAGACCTAGTGAGAAGCAGGGACAGAGTCAATCAAAAAGCCCCCAACGTTTCAGCAAGAAGCCTTTATCAAGGGAGCCTCCAAGATGGACAGGGAGTGGGGCATGTCTTTCTCCTCATCCGAGGATATCTCCCCCCTATATGTGGGAGCTGTCGTCGTGGTGCCTTGCCTTTGGGGGTGGCCTTTTTGGACCCTTTGCCCTTCCAGTGGCGTTTTGCCGGGCGCTCTATCTCCTTAGCGGAGTCCTTCCGAGTCTTCCTTATTTTGGCGCTATGACTCGCTCAGTGGCGTGAAATCGGACTCTTTCACACTGTGGCTCACCCAGGAGAACGGAAACTGCTTGGACAGGTTCCGTTTGGCAGCACCTAGGTAAGTTCCCAATGGGGGCTCACCCCTTGCCAGGTTACTAGTGTATACGTAACTGGCGGTCCCACACCCCAGGGGTAGTAACACCAACCTGTGTAGGTCCAACTCAGACTTCACCTATGCAATTTCACTTGAGCCTTAGCTTGCTGTGATTTGTACTCTTACTAAACTTCACCAACAAAATGGTCACCGCGGTTCTCGCAAGAGACCCTGGGTGGCTGACTGTCACGGTAGTGTACCCCAACACACAAGATTTAGTCCAACAAGAGACAAGATAAAGCAGATACGTCTTACCGGGCTTTAGAATGGCCGGACTCGAGGTAGTACAGAGAAGTGACAGAGTCAGGAACGAACCAAGGTCATGGGAACAGAGAGACAGTGAAAACAAGAACTAGCCAAGGTCTGGTACACAGGAGTCAGGAAGCCAGGAAACAAGACAAAGCAGGGATAAAGAGAAAAACTGAGTCAGATACAAAGCCAAGGTCAAGCACGAAAAAACCACTACTGAACGATACAAGCACTAAAGGGAACTGAATCAGAAACCACGATAGGGCAGGGAGCTAACGGAAAGGTGAGTATAAATACCCTAGGGTTCAATTTGATTGGCCCCTGTCATATCCACGCCCCCAAATGTGATTGTATGTGGAATGACATGGGCCAATGGGAGACCATTTCACATTTCGGCTCCCACTGTCCCTTTTAAGAGCGTGCCCGATACACGCGGCGCGCTCTTAGAGCCAGACTCGCGGTCAGTGCCAGTCTTTCTGTAAACTCTGTCGGA
>OW240920.1:147382138-147406638 GCA_933207985.1 Pelobates cultripes | reverse complement strand
GGAGCGTGATAGATACACAGGAGGAGGGTGTCAGGGAGAGTGATCGATACACAGGAGGAGGGTGTCAGGGAGAGTGATAGATACACAGGAGGAGGGTGTCAGGGAGAGTGATAGATACACAGGAGGAGGGTGTCAGGGAGAGTGATAGATACACAGGAGGAGGGTGTCAGGGAGAGTGATCGATACACAGGAGGAGGGTGTCAGGGAGAGTGATAGATACACAGGAGGAGGGTGTCAGGGAGAGTGATAGATACACAGGAGGAAAGTGCCAGGCCGGTGTCAGGGAGAGTGATAGATACACAGGAGGAGAGTGCCAGGGAGAGTGATAGATACACAGGAGGAGGGTGTCAGGGAGAGTGATAGATACATAGGAGGAGGGTGTCAGGGAGAGTGATAGATACACAGGAGGAGAGTGCCAGGCCGGTGTCAGGGAGCGTGATAGATACACAGGAGGAGGGTGTCAGGGAGAGTGATCGATACACAGGAGGAGGGTGTCAGGGAGAGTGATAGATACACAGGAGGAGGGTGTCAGGGAGAGTGATAGATACACAGGAGGAGGGTGCCAGGGCGGGGGCAGGGAGAGCGATAGATGGACAGGAGGAGGGGGGCAGGGGAGAGTGATAGATACACAGGAGGAGGGTGTCAGGGAGAGTGATAGATACACAGGGGAAGAGTGCCAGGCCGGTGTAAGGGAGGGTGTTAGACACATTGGAGGACAGTGCCAGGTTGGTACAAGGGAAAGTGATGAGGATAAAGTTGCAGAGTGCCAGAGAGCAGGCAGATGCAGGGTAAAGTGAGATAGAATGCCAGGCTATCACAAAGTAAAGGTTAACGGGGAGCTGAGTGCTAAGTAAGTTAGAACCTCAGAGGAAGACTTACCGTCCCAGACAGCACAGCCTCCACAGCAGAGAATGTGGAGCCCGTAGCCAGGCAAGCGCTGCTGTATGACTTAGTATTTATATAAATGGAGTTATACTCTGAGCCCAGTCTATGCAGGTCCCGCGGCTTCATGTGTGCAGTGGCTTCCATCTTCTGTATATGGCCGAGACTGAGGAAAACAACAAGTGACTCATAGAGGGAAGTGGCCGGAGACAAGACTAAAAATGGGAACGTTACTGGAGTCAGAGGCGCTGAGCAGTGCGGAAGGGAATGAGGAGGAGAAAAGGCAATCCACATCGCAGAGACAGTGAGTGAATGCAGACACACTGTGTGTTCCTGGAAGATACACAATTACTTGCATGCAGGAAGGCATATTAACTGAGAGCTTAAAGGCATTAACTAGGGGGTTAAACTATAGAGAGGGCAGAGAATGCTGCAGTGACCCACCTATGACACAGCTGCAATTCAGTTTGAGCTGCCACGCGTCCAGGAAAGTGAGTGCAGCGACTCACTAGACCCATCTCCTTGTGTCTCTGAAATATCAGAGAAATCCTCTGTGGAGCCTCTGGGTGGTGACTACGATCATAAGAAAGAAATACAGGATTAGAAGACAGCCAGCTCACATGTACTTTCTCACACGCTCCAGACACAAGATGCGTGTTCTACCCTTTGCAGTATTGTCCTCACCCGTCCCACATATTATAATGTTCCATCATGCGTTCGTCATATACCAGCCCTGTGCGTTGCTCCGGGATCGGCCTCATTACTTCCTGCTGCGAAGCGTGCAGGATCTCCATCACAGCATTGTCCGTTACAGCCGCATCTCCCTCTGTTACCACTGCTGGATCCACATCCTCTCTAACATCTGAAACAAATATAATTATTATTTATAGACTGATATAATGTTATCACGGGATGTACTAACAGATCTCCAGTTCCCACCATGTACAAGCATTGCTGGCGAAGTATTAAGAAACTTCCACTCTCCGGCCATGCATTACATCCACTCACACAGACTCTCCTTGTCTTTATTTACTCAGCCACACAGAGGGAGCAATACTCTGCCAGCTGGAGCTCACCAAGGTCCTGGAAGATCCTCCATAACGTCCTGTGGGCCAGTATGGTGTCAGAAATGGAATCCAAGGCACTGTCAGAGTGAAACCAGGTGTCAGATGGAAAGAAATGTCCACGTACTAGGAATCTCAGACCAGCCACTGCAGTGACCACGCACTCACCTTTTGCATGGAGACAATGGCGAGGGCAGATTTGGGCAGGGGTCTCCCAGTAAGATTTTCAGAGAAGCACAGGCTCCTTCAGCCAGGGAGCGGAGATTGTATCCTCCCTGCAAAGCAAAGAGAGAGAGCAATTAGATCACACAGCGCTTGGGAGCCCTCACTGAGACATCTTGTTCTAGAGCTTTTACTGCTTTCACCTCAAGGGACAGGATCAGCCGTCCGTGGGCCAGAGCCATCAGCAGGTGGGTGAGATGTGCAAAGCATGATGGGGAAGCCAACATTTCTCCCTGTAGACAAACGTAAACTGTAAAAAGCACACACATATCATCCCGAAACTCACTCCTTGGCCTCCAACCATGCCACTCACATGGGCACACACTCTCTAAAGTCACTGCACTCACATTCAAGTTGTCACAGGCATTTGATCAGCAATTGGTCCTTGTGCTACATTTAAATTATTCTTTTTTTCTTTGTACTATGGTTGATAATAAATACAGAATATCAAGTTTAGATCAGAGATGTTTTGCTGTGTGAAAAGCCAGATCCCAGGTATCCAAACATACTCTGTTTCTATTCGGACAAAGTCTACACGATTGGAGGAATTTTCCTTTCCTTATTCAGCAGTTACAATTTATAGATATGTATAGATAAGTGGTATTATATTATGTGGTTTACTTCCAATTTGTACAAGTTAGGACATATTAAGGCTGATAAAATATATAAAAACTGCAAATCTATCACAAATTTATCTAATTACTCAAATGAACTTTGAATCGAATAAGTTGGATGACAGTCGATATGTTGTTTTATTTAAAAGTGCTTTGAATAGATCACTAGTTTTTAGAAGTTTGCCAATGTATTTCTTTGTTATTCAATAAATATTCAGAGAAACGCAGATATGAGAAATACTCTTTTCCTGAAATGTAGAAAAGATAAACTAATCACAATTTAAGCAGAACCACTGAAGCCATCACTTATTATAATGCATAAACCTTCTTACCTTTGGATCCCCCACAACAGAGTCATATCCCGCGGCCACCAAGACGAGCTGTGGCTGAAACTATGAAAGAATAACACAAAATAAGTTAGATGGGCGCAATGGGCAGACAGTTATTGTATCTATATAAATAATGACACAATAAAAGAGTAAGTTATGGGTTGGAAGATGAAAGGACACAATGGCTTACTAAAGATATCCAGATCACGTACCTCGTAGGCGACTGGTAGGAGGAGATGTAAGAATGCCATGATATAATCTGCGTCTGTCATTCCCGTCTGCAGGAAATAAATAACTGGTGTAAACACACAGACACACCCTCCGCTCAGATCATTTATCAAACACCCAGGTCCTTGTATCATAGACTCATTATTAACGAGTGACAGAAACAGGCTGGCTACATTCATTCTAAAAGCTGCTGGCAGTTAGATCACAAATCACAGATCAATTTAAAGGGACACTATAGTCACCAGAACAACTACAGCTTATTGAATTTGTTCTGGTGAGTAGAATCATTACCTTCAGGCTTTTTGCTGTAAACACTGTCTTTACAGAGAAAATGCAATGTTTACATTACATGTTACTTGCCAACCGCCCCTGACGAAGTCTTTTAGATGAAATGCGTCGGGTGGCAGGATTTCTTTAGTCTTACTGTTTTATTTCTGATTTTATTTTCGTTTGTCTTCCATCCTGATTGTATACCTATTTCCTTCTGGATTTTGAAGACATCTTACGATCTGATGGATTTTTTACAAACTTAATATTGTAACTGCAACCAATAAAGTTATCCTTTTTATACATACAGCTATACACTATGTCTTGCTTTTCTACTTTATCTTAAAGTGGAAAAAAGAAGAAGAGAAGTACCTGAATGAGATTTATATACTTCGCCTGTTTTATCCATATGTTTGTGAGTGTATCTTGGTTTTTTATTTGTTTGGTTATTTATTTTATCTGCACTATTGTGGTCTCTCTGTGTTTTATACATTTTAGGTTGTGCACTTTATATATTTTTGTTTACATTACAGCTTAGTAATAACTTCACTGGCCACTCCTTAGATGCCTGTTAGAGATCCTTCCTGGGTCATGGCTGCCTAAAATGCATCCAAACATTCCGTGTCTCCTCCCTCTGCATGCAGACACTGAACTTTCCTCATAGAGATTCATTGATTCAATGTATCTCTATGAGAAGATGCTGATTGGCCAGGGCTGTGTTTGAATTATGCTGGCTCTGCCCCTGATCTGCCTCCTTGTCAGTCTCAGCCAATCCTATGGGGAAGCACTGTGATTGGATCAGGCTACCACTTCTGATGATGTCAGCAGACTGCTTGTTTTTCTGAATCTAACAGCATGCAGAGTTACAGCTTCAGGCTTGAATACAGTAAGATTTTACTATATTTATGGAGGCATGAGGAGCCCAGGGGGGCTAGATGGTGGTTTTAACCCTATAGGGTCAGGAATACATGTTTGTGTTCCTGACCCTACAGTGATCCTTTAATTCTTACTCATACAATTACCACCACTAATCACACTGCCCAAACAGTGGCGGCATCTTATTAATCGACTGTAACTTTTTTATGGCAAATCAAACACTGTTCACCGTCACTACTTTTAGCTAAAGAATTCACTGTTTTTTTTTAGATTATTATTTTGAGATATTGGAAGAATTTTAGAAAATTATTTTTAAAAAATCATGTCGGTTTTCAAGTTTGGGGAAAGTCTCTTAACTACTATATTTACACGAATGATTATGTGTCTGATTTTGGGGTGTTTGAAAAATCAATCTAAAGTTACAGCCCACGTTGAATTAGTAACATATTGTTACTTTTTGGACACGGTTATTAATCGTATCTGTTTAAGGTGGTCATTGTATTCATATCAGCAAGAATACAGTGGTAGCAGTGATTGTAATTAAACTATGATTGGGGTTACTACATTAAATACTGCAGTTTCTAATCTTATTGTATCTTGTTTTAGCATTAATTGGTAAAAGCTTTTTTTTTTTTCTCGTTCTTGCAGTTTTACTTTATCAAACAATATTTTATTACTTATTTATTACTTACTGTCTACACTTTCTTTTTTATATAATTTTTAAAGCTGGTTACAGAGCTACCTAACGCAAATAAACAAAATGATGACTATGTCTGACACACAGAAGAAAGGGGTAAGGCTGGCCACATCCTTACCTGAAATACAGGGACACAGAGGGAAGACTAGCCACTTTCTATCCCAGGTTACAGAGACACAGAGGGAAGACTGGCCACTTTCCATCCCAGGTTACAGAGACACAGAGGGAAGACTGGCCACTTTCCATCGCAGGTTACAGAGACACAGAGGGAAGACTGGCCACTTTCCATCCCAGGTTACAGAGACACAGAGGGAAGACTGGCCACTTTCCATCCCAGGTTACAGAGACACGGAGGGAAGACTGGACACTTTCCATCCCAGGTTACAGGGACACAGAGGGAAGACTGCACACTTTCCATCCCAGGTTACAGAGACACAGAGGGAAGACTGGCCACTTTCCATCCCAGGTTACAGGGACACAGAGGGAAGACTGGCCACTTTCTATCCCAGGTTACAGAGACACAGAGGGAAGACTGGCCACTTTCCATCCCAGGTTACAGATACACAGAGGGAAGACTGGCCACTTTCCATCCCAGGTTACAGAGACACAGAGAGAAGACTGGCCACTTTCTATCCCAGGTTACAGAGAGACAGAGGGAAGACTGGACACTTTCCATCCCAGGTTACAGAGACACAGAGGGAAGACTGGCCACATTCTATCCCAGGTTACAGGGACACAGAGGGAAGACTGGCCACTTTCCATCCCAGGTTACAGAGACACATAGAGAAGACTGGCCACTTTCTATCCCAGGTTACAGAGACACAGAGGGAAGACTGGACACTTTCCATCCCAGGTTATAGAGACACAGAGGGAAGACTGGCCACTTTCCATCCCAGGTTACAGAGACACAGAGGGAAGACTGGCCACTTTTCATCCCAGGTTACAGAGACACAGAGGGAAGACTGGCCACTTTCCATCGCAGGTTACAGAGACACAGAGGGAAGACTAGCCACTTTCTATCCCAGGTTACAGAGAGACAGAGGGAAGACTGGCCACTTTCCATCCCAGGTTACAGATACAAAGAAGGAAGACTGGCCACTTTCTATCCCAGGTTCCAGAGACACAGAGGGAAGACTGGCCACTTTCTATCCCAGGCTACAGAGACACAGAGAGAAGACTGGCCACTTTCTATCCCAGGTTACAGAGACACAGAGGGAAGACTAACCACGTCCTCTCCTAGAGTACAGCAACACAAAGGGAAAGTTGGCCACGTCCTGCCCCCGAACAACTGAGAGAAAGAGGGATGGCTGGCCACATTCCTTACCAAGGTACAGAGAGATGGTGACAATACCTATTGTTGTTGAGTATAGAGCAGGGTTATTACCTTGTTCCATGGTACATTGATGTTGTACCGTACACCACGGTCTTTGCCCACAGCTGTACAAGAAGATTCTGTAAGATGGGGCCAGAAACTACCATTTTCGTAACGGTGAATAGAAAAATAAAGGACACTAAAGAAACAGAAAACAACCTTGAACAAGTAACCATCATAATCATAAAATAATATTTAAAAAAACAGACCCAAGCATATCTTCTAAAAAGCAAAAATTCCAAAACAGAGAGTGGAACCGCTGCTCCCCTGAAAACAAAGGCACAGGATCCGCTCCACCCCCGGTAACAGAGATAAAGGAGCCGTTCCTCCCCAGATAACAGAGATAGAGGAGCCGCTCCTCCCCCGATAACAGAGATACAGGAGCCGCTCCTCCCCCGATAACAGAGATACAGGAGCCGCTCCTCCCCCGATAACAGAGATAGAGGAGCCGCTCCTCCCCCGATAACAGAGATAGAGGAGCCGCTCCTCCCCAGATAACAGACACAGGAGCCGCTCCTCCCCAGATAACAGAGACACAGGAGCCGTTCCTCCCCAGATAACAGAGATAGAGGAGCCGCTCCTCCCCCGATAACAGAGATACAGGAGCGGCTCCTCCCCCGATAACAGAGATACAGGAGCGGCTCCTCCCCCGATAACAGAGACACAGGAGCCCCTCCTCCCCAGATAACAGAGACACAGGAGCCGCTCCTCCCCAGATAACAGAGACACAGGAGCCGCTCCTCCCCAGATAACAGAGACACAGGAGCCGCTCCTCCCCAGATAACAGAGACACAGGAGCCGCTCCTCCCCAGATAACAGAGACACAGGAGCCGCTCCTCCCCAGATAACAGAGACACAGGAGCCGCTCCTCCCCAGATAACAGAGACACAGGAGCCGCTCCTCCCCAGATAACAGAGACACAGGAGCCGCTCCTCCCCAGATAACAGAGACACAGGAGCCGCTCCTCCCCAGATAACAGAGATACAGGAGCTGCTCCTCCCCAGATAACAGAGATACAGGAGCCACTCCTCCCACAATAACAGATATACAGGAGCCGCTCCTTCCCCGATAACAGAGATAAAGGAGCCGCTCCTTCCCCGATAACAGAGACACAGGAGTCGCTCCTCCCCAGATAACAGAGACACAGGAGTCGCTCCTCCCCAGATAACAGAGACACAGGAGTCGCTCCTCCCCAGATAACAGAGACACAGGAGTCGCTCCTCCCCCTATAACAGAGATAGAGGAGCCGCTCCTCCCCAGATAACAGAGATACAGGAGCCACTCCTCCCACAATAACAGAGATACAGGAGCCATTCCTCCCCCGATAACAGAGATACAGGAGCCGCTCCTCCCCCCATAACAGAGATACAGGAGCCGCTCCTTCCCCAGATAACAGAGACACAGGAGCCCCTCCTCCCCAGATAACAGAGACACAGGAGCCGCTCCTCCCCAAATAACAGAGACACAGGAGCCGCTCCTCCCCAGATACCAGAGATACAGGAGCCGCTCCTTCCCCAATAACAGAGACACAGGAGCCGCTCCTCTCCGATAACAGAGACACAGGAGCCGCTCCTCCCCTGATAACAGAGACACAGGAGCCACTGCTCCCCAGATAATAGAGACACAGAAGCCACTCCTCCCCAGATAACAGAGACACAGGAGCCGCTCCTCCCCAGATAACAGAGACACAGGAGCCGCTCCTCCCCCAATAACAGAGACACAGGGGCTGCTCCTCCACGTATAACAGAAATACAGGAGCCGCTCCTCCCTAGATAACAGAGACACAGGAGCCACTCCTCCCACAATAATAGAGATACAGGAGCCACTTCTGGAGTTAATTTTACCAACCTTGAGTCATGTTCAAATAGAAATTGTGTTCCTTGCCCATGGTGGACATCCCAGTCTACGATGAGAACCCTGAAAAGGGAAAAAAAATCCACTGGATTGATTAGAGACCCAAAGAGTATACTCAGAGTATAATAATAAGAGTAAAGTCATAGTATAATTAAAAAAAAAAGAGTATAGTCAGATTATATTACTAGGAGTATAGTCAGAGTATAATAAGTGTATAGTAAGAGTATAATAATAAGAATATAGTCAGAGTATAACAATAAGAGTACAGACAGAGTATAATAATTAAGAGTATAGTCAGAGTATAATACTCTCCCATCTTACCTCTTGATCCCGTGGGAGCGCTGGGCGTATCGTGCTGCTACAGCCAGCTGGTTAAACATACAGTACCCATTCATCTGGTCACTGTGGGCATGGTGTCCGGGAGGCCTGCAGAAAGCAATGTGGGCTGCACAAACCATCATCACCGATTACTAATGGAGCACAATACATTGTAGCCAAGTTCCTCACCTGACTATGGCTAATCCATTCCGAACCTCTGCATGCAGGACCTTATCCACTAACTGAAGAACCGAACCAACAGCCATACAGGAGGCAAGATATGATTTCTGAGAACACAAAGGACGCAGTGAGAGCTGTGATACACAATGATACACAATACTGTATGGTATGGCTCAATCAGAGTAGACCAGGAGCAGACATCATTGATAGAGTAATGCACTGAACAATGGAAGCAGACTCACAGGGTGAAGGAAGACCGAGTCGTACTGGTCAGACAAGGCTTTCAGATCCTCTGTGTTCATGTTCTGCGTGGATTTCATGAGCTCAACGTAGTGAGGACTGAAAAACATAAAGAAATCACTAAATGCTCCCTGGGCTAAACACTAATATTAATAAAGAGGATTGTTTTTGGGGTACCTGTGAACGAGTAAAAGCTCATCTTCAGATGCCTCTCTTGCCTGTAAGAAGACAAAGTCACACTTACAGCTTGTTCATGACTCCCAACTTATCATTCCCACTCAGTTCTTCTATACATACGACATACCGGTACTAGCATGCAGCGAGCCATCAAGCCATACTCGTTCATCTTATCCCTTACGGCAAAAAGACGAGCTGGACACTCAGGGAATCTGGCAGCAAAAAAATAAGATTGGAAGCTACCACAGGGTTCTCCAAATCCAATAAGAATCCAAAGCATTAGGAACAGCCTCCAAAGGAAAAGGAGCATGCAGGAGCCGTAGGGTCAAATATATGACATGACTTACCCATCATCCCACAGGCAGCAAGGTTCGGCCATGAGCTCATCGTAAACCAGTCCTGTTCCTTCCACAGTAGATTCACTGGTCAGGTCCTACAAACACAGAGGATAGAAGGGTGAGTTATAAAATAGATTTTCAATGGTGTTTCAAGAAATGGCTAAAAATGAGTCTGACAGCATGACACTGTTCCCTCTCACCAGTCCTTCTAGCTGCTCACAAAGTTCCCTCTCAGGAGTCTTTCTTGCCCTGTGGCCCTTTTTCTTTAATTCCTGCAGGTTATGCGGAGAACTGGAGCTCTTTCCTTTCCTGGAAGTCTTCTTCTGCAAACACACGAAAAGCACACATTATTATATAGACAGAGTTTATTATTACATACATCAGAACAGATGCATTAGATATGTACTTTGGGGATGGACGTTCTAATTTGTTAATTAATTGCCAGACAGGAATCACAATTACAATGGTGACACATACTAAAAAACACCATTTAAACACTGCAGACTCGACATATGACAGTCCTGATGTGCTAGTGGCACACATTTAGGTGGCTTGTGGCAGTGCCATGGAACGCGGATTGAAATCCACTGCACTATAGTAGTCAAAGGTAATGTAGCATTAGATGCTAGAGCATGTACCACAGGAGATGTGTTCACTGCAGGGGAGCGAGAAGGTCCTCTGGCACCTGCGGGCTTCCGTTCCTGAGGAGAGGCCATTCTGTCCAAACTGCAAAAGAATCAGAGAGAATGTGGGTCTTGGCAGCAGAGAGTACAGTAATGTGCTAAAGTGTAAGTTGTCATGAATTCAGCATGAATTTCAAATTTTAGGTTAAAATAAAATTGGGAAAACTATCCAAGTCATTCATGTTTCCATTTCAACTATTTAACTGAAAATGTGAAAAAATATATTTTTTAAAGGAATAAAGGACAAATGCTATCAAAGTGTTACAGTGGTGTTCCTTAATTAAATGCACTTCAGCGTATGAGGCGTGATGTTGAGAGGCAAGTGAGGGCGTGCACGTGCACGCCGTAAGGGGAGCAGACAACGCCCGCGGGGAAGAAGTAACCGAAGGTCTGTTGGGAGAGTGGAGCGGTGCGACGGGAAAGAAGTGAGCGAGGAGGAAGTCGGACAAAAGTGGGTTTGTAGATATCGCCACAAACAACCGTACTGAGCTTGGTAATCGGATTCGCCGGAGAAGCTGGATAAATAAAAAAAGGAGAAAAAACAAGTGAATAAGAACCTAAGCTAAGTACAACTATTGCGGGTATGTCGGCTGGTATATATACTGCTGAACTGCAGAGGTACTGATAAGACGTTCATGATTTATGTTTGCAAGCTGTAAAAAGTCAATCCGTTAAACCTAATTTGCATATTATATATTTTTCCTGTTAGACCCTAACAGCAATCCAATATATATCTTTCCTGTTAAGGAAAACATTGATATAGGATAAAAAAGGAAGAGAAAAAAAGAAAAATAATAAGGGAAAGACAAGACTGGACTATGATAATCAAATAATACGGGTCTGGCAGTATTAAAAGCTGAATTGTTCCTCAGGGAAAACACCATCTGTAAAGTAATTAAGTGCAATATATTGAACCAGCACTGTGAAAGGTGGGGAAAGGAGAGATAGATTAAAAGAGGTATAAATGGCATAAAAAAAAGCACAAGAACATAAAACGACTGCAAAATCTGATTTTCTTTTCTCCACATGCAAGTCAAGAAGCATCAGCGATTTCAATAATGGAACTTTCTCAGTCTACAGCACCGCCTTCTCCCAAAATATTTCCAGACAAAGAGTCTGTCTCCTTACTGGAATTAAAAGCCTGCTTGGAAGAAGCTGTAAAGAATATAAAAAGGGAACTCAGGAAAACTTGCAAAATATGGAAAGCAGGGAAGAAATAAGATCTTCAAATGAAAGAGTTAAAAGAATCACATAATAAGACTATAATATAATTAAAAGAAATGGAAGATAAAGTCTGTATAACGGAGGACAGATCAAGAAGATGCAATCCGAGGATCAGAAATATTCCTGAGGAAGTAACACATAACAAATTAAAAAAAGTTTTCGGAACCTATATGGATCATACAGGAATACAGACAAGACAACTAGAGCTACAAATTATAAGGCTACATAGACTATCGCAGAAATATTATAAGTATCCTAGAGATGTTATCGTTGCATTTTATTCACAAGAATTCAGATTTTTTTTACAGCAAGAAATGCGTCTATCACAGAGGATAAATTTAAAAGTTGAAAAGTCTTGAACGACCTTTCCGCTACCACAAGATCTAGAAGAGCAATGTTCGCACCGATTTTCACGATTTTGAAAAAACATAATTTAAAGTTTAAATGGAACCCCCAATCTAAGCTGCTAATTTCATACAAAGACGAATGGAGAGGGTTCAATTTGTTAGACCATGCATTAGAATGGCTAACTGCTAATGACTTGGCTTAAGAGATACGTGGTGGGTTTTTTCCCTCACTAATCATTAAAGGTATATAGTGTTTGCATAAAGACATAATGAGACTATACCAAGTTATAATAGAGTTATTACATTAAATTCTAAGATATAAGGTTCGCCTTAAGAACTAGATAATGTATAACAGTATCCACTGTGTGTGCCAAATAATTAACATGAGAGATATAGGTAAATTAAAGATAAAAGGTGGGGAAAGGTTGAGATAAAGTGGGTAGACCGTGGTAAAGCACTTTTTTTTTTTTTGTAATGAAAAATATTGTTTTACGTTGTATGTAAAAGATACTTATTAGAAATTAGAATCAAAAATTGGAAATAAGGTATAACGTGTTGGTAAAAGTTTCAGTATGAAATGGCTTGTAATTGGGAAAGATAAAATGCACGCTTATAATTAATTGACAATAAGGATTATGCACTGAAAATGCACTTTTTTTTGGGGGGGGGGGTTTGGGACGGATTGAAAAAAATGCTCTATTATGCAAAAGCCATTTGTTAAAAAATTTAGAAGCAAAAATAGGAAACAAGATTTCATATTTTGGTAAAAGTTTCAGTATGAAACGGTTTGTAATTGGGAAAGATAAAATGCACGTTTACAAATAATTAATTACAGGGATTATGCACTGAAAATACACTTTTTTTTTAATATGGAAAATATTGTTTTACTTTGCATGCGATAGCTACTTGTTAGAAATTAGAATCAAAATTGGAAAAAAGATATAATTAGTTGGTAAAAAGTCTTAATATGAAACATCTCCCTCTCCCCCATTCCTACTCAGAAAAAGAGTTAGTAGTTAAATGAATAAAGAGACCTTTGAAGTCTCTATTCCGTTTCCTCCGCGGGACGGGTTGCCCCCCTCCACAGGGTACACAAGAATGTACCCAGACCTTGGATCACGTTAGGTTATCCAAGAGAAAATATGAATATCTATTGGGTTATGAATGAGATTAATGTATGTATAAAGTACGTCCTGTCGATTTGGGTTAAACTCTTTGGTGGTTTGGTATGTAAAACGGTTTATGATTAGATTAATTTCCATAAATGCGCAAGGCTTAAACTCTCATTTTTAAAGAGGTTTCTTATATGATGTTATGACTAGAGAGAATGTTAAAGTGGGATTTGCCCAGGAGACTCATTGGCTAGCAAGCAATAAATGGCTATGGCATTATAAAAAATTCCCACTAATCTATACTGCGTCCCAACACAAGGAAAAAAAAAATGTGGAGTATCTATTATTTCTTCTAAGGATACACTTTTTGAATGTCAATACCAAAATGCAGACTCAGAAGGTAGATTTTTAATCCTGGTCGCCCTTTCGAATGGAGTAATGTATACATTTGCAAATGTGTACTTGCCAAATAAACACCCGACCAGGTTACTAACTAGAATTTTAAGATTAAGTGAACAGGTGAAAAAAGGGAAAGTAGTGATAGCAGGGGATTTTAACTGCATACTCGATCCCACTATGGATAAACAAGTGGGCACCAACCCAAAAAATTTATCAAAATTTAGTAAAGCAGGCTACAGAGATGAATTGACTGTTGGAGACTGATGCATCCTAATGATAAAAATTACACCCATAGATCTATCCCCCATGGTTCAGCGGCAAGAATTGATCTGATCCTTGGAGACATTAACTTCTCTAAATCTTTAACCTCAGTAAATATAAAAGAGAACACATGGTCAGACCACGACTTATTAATAGTAGAAGTTGCAGAAAGGGTTAAAAAAATTCTGCCAATATGGAGACTGGACGATAAGCTTTTAGAAGTAAAGATAAACAGTGATCATATGACTAACCTGATCGATTTATTTCTTAAAGAAAACTCTACAGACCAGATAACTAAAGAATGCCTCTGGTGTACATTCAAAAACGGTGATAAGAGGTTATTGGATCAAGTTGGCGAGTCAACAAAAAAGGAAAAGAGATTAAATTATCAAACATGTACATTGAATGTTATAATTTATCAACTTTGAATAAAAGTAATTTCTCAAGTGAGAGATTAGAAAAGATTACGATTTGTCAAATAAACATAAACAAGCTTATCGAGACTAGAATCCAACGAAATCTAAACAAATTGAAAGTAAAATTCTACTATAAAAATAACAAAGTGGATTCTAGCTTAACAAATAGACTAAAAAAACTAAATCTGGAAACGAAAATGTATAAAATAATAGAAGGAGGCGAGCATATTATAAAACCTGAAGATATAGCTGAGACATTTAGGAAGTTTTATGGAAAATTATATAATCTAAATTTAAAGCCATCAACAATGGGCATGGAGAGATATTTATCAAAGATAAAAAGGCAGAAAATGTCAATTGATCAGAAAAAAAATCTAAATAGAATATTCACATCAGAAGAAGTAGAGCAGGCAATAAAGAACTTAGCAAAAGAAAAAGCCCCGGGCCCGGATGGATATACCAATCAATTCTATAAAGATTTTAAAAATCAAATCATCCCCGTATCAACAGATAATTTCAATGAAATATCAAAAGCAGGCTATGCCTCGGTAGATTTCTTAAGAGCACATATTAGCCCGATTTTAAAACTGGGCAAATCCCCGACAGAAATATCGAATTATCGCCCGATATCATTAATAAATGCTGATGTCTAATTGTATTCTGCCATTTTAGCAGATAGACTCCAAGCAGTATTGCCAGTTGTAACGGCACCCCAGACATAAAAGGGGTTAAACCGCCGTTTAGAAGAAGATCTTCCCCTTCCAGAGACACAGGCTCAGCTACCGCAGAACCCCCCCCCATATAACACAAACACAGGTTCTCCACTGAACTTGCCCTGTTATCAATAACGCTGATATACTTGAACCTATGAAATAACCTGTTGTATTGTTGACCTCATTGTACTGCTCTTAATACCTCAATTAAAAAAGTTGTAAAAAATAAATAAAATAAAAAATTACATTTTCAGCATACTCCAAATACAAACATACGTCAAAATCATACAAATTGGTCCAGTGGTTCAAAAGATAGATTGTAGTCCTTTGTGACCAAATGAAGCATGGCTTTTCTGCCCAAAACCAGTTCCACAGAGTCTTCTATCCTGGAGATAATTGGGAAGTAATCCAATTATCTCCAAGGACAGAGGCAAAATTCCATTGAACACATGGCAGCAAAAGACAATAAAAAACATAAAACTATATAACTGTGCAGCCATTGCATTAAACAGGTACATTCAACATATCCCCAGATAGCTCAGATCTGAGCGCACATTATTACTGAATGGCGCTCAGATCACACACATACAGTTCAACTGCCATGGAGCCAAAGTCTTTCCCATAGTCTTTCATTATACGAGTGGGCTCCATGGCATAGCTATCTGGGGTATCACCGCTCAAACAGGGCAAGCACCGAATGACCCGGCTTTCGTGTATTTGCAGGGGAAAATCAAGCGTTTCAACATGGGGCAATAGTCTAAAGGCAGCAGGCCGGCAACCAGGCTCCTCCAATGCACAGTGGCGAGATTGGTCTCATCACACCAGTTATTATACATAAGGACCAGATAGGCTTTTTAGCGGGAAGACATTCAAATAACAATACTAGAAGAATGATAGAGATAATGGACTGGACTCAGACAACAAAAGTGCCCTTGCTGACCCTGTCGATTGATGCCGAAAAGGCTTTCGACAGGGTCAGCTGGGACTTCCTAAAACAGACTATGTTAAAAATGGGTTTTGAAGGCTGGTTCACGGGGGCAGTGGGGGCTCTATATTCTTTGACATCGGCTAGAATAGTGGGCAGAGACTTAAGATCTGAATGGTTTAACATCCTAAATGGCACGAGACAAGGCTGCCCACTTTCCCCTCTACTATATGTTATTTCAGTGGAACCCTTGGCGTGTACAATAAGATAAAGTATAGGTATAAAAGGGATCTCTATCCCAAACGAAGATTTCAAAATCTGCTTATACGCGGATGACATAATACTGACTATTACAGAGCCTGAACAATCGTTACCACTGCTAATACAGGAGATTATATGGTGAGGTCTCCAATTTTAAAATGAATATTAATAAAACACTGGCATTAACAGCAAACATAGGGAAAATAAGGCTACAATTACAAAGACAAAATTATACATTCAACTGGTCAAT
Organism: Pelobates cultripes; assembly: GCA_933207985.1. Lineage (NCBI taxonomy): Eukaryota > Metazoa > Chordata > Amphibia > Anura > Pelobatidae > Pelobates > Pelobates cultripes. The sequence goes on along the minus strand of OW240920.1, from coordinate 147,390,389 downwards.
AACACTGATTGTGACAAAATGCCTTTTGTCACTGGATTTTTATATGACCAACTGCCCTTTGCCCCTGGCTTTTGGAGTTGCCTGATTGCCAGCCTCCTCCCTCATGACTATGGCCCTGGGGTGTATTGCCATTTAAAAAGACTATTTGGGGCTTATTGGCTTTTAAAAGACTGTTTCTGCCCATTTGAATCCATGGGAAGATGTGTCTCTTCCCCTCCTTGTTTCCTGTCCATTGTTCCAGCAGGGCGTTGTCCCAGGCACACTGCCAGACCAGTTGGAACTTGCTGTTTTATCCCTCCTCGGTCTCTCATCAGCTCTTGCTGTGTTTTAACCTCATGGCGATTTGACTGTGGTTGCGGTATCTGCGCACTGTTCGGATTTAGTGAGTGCTCAGATCCAAGCTATCTGCGCATAGGTTGAATGTGGGGGTTCTGTTAAGTATAATAGGAATTATGTATTTTTATGTGTTTTTACTGTTGTTGTGAATAGAGCCATTTTCTGTATGCTGGAGGTAATTGGCTTACCACACCCAAGCCATGCTTGCAGATGGTCACAAAGGGACTTTCAACTAACTTTTGACCCACTGGACCAATTTTCTATGATTTTGACGTATGTTTGTATTTGGAGTATGCTGGTTCTGAAAATTAAATTTTTATGTTAATGTGATTTATACTTTTAGAGTTATGAATATTGTGTAAAACTGTGTATTTTCCTGCCTGTGATAATTAAGTTAGACCATTGTGTTCAGTAATTATATCACAGGCAGAGGGGAGGATTTTGTGTGGGAGTGTCTGAGTGTATTGTACGTATTGATTGGTTGTTCTGCAAAACCCTGTGGGCAGTACTACGTGTGTAAAATGTGCATAAAAGAGGCTGTATGTGCCAGTACAGGCAGTTCTTCTTCACCCTCAATCTGAGGCCTGTCTCTTATTGGGGGAATCTGCTACAAGGGATTGCTATGCTCTGCATATTCCCTTGCTATAATCACTGAGCTCTTGTAAGAGCTTGTTCCTGTCTTGCTCTCTGAAGGAGTCTACGGTGGTTATGTTGTTGGCTGGAGTGCTTGGAGCCCTCAGGAAGCGCTAGGAGCATCCTTCAACGGAGGTACCCAGTCGGGGTGCCAGGTGATCCGTTACACTGATGTTGCCCGCTTAATGGAAATTAATTTTCTAGATCAACTAAAAGAAGCACATAGATTACTAAAGGAATTGAGGTCCCACGAAATATCATGGTGGGGCAGGATTAATACGGTTAAGGCATATATTGTCCCAAAATGGATCTACTTGTTTCGCATGATCCCCCTTAGGGTTCCAATACATTGGTTAAATCTAATACAGAGTAGCTTTACAGACTTTATATGGAGGCGTAAGAAACCTAGAATCAATTCGGTAACATTGGCGAATAAAGCATTATCGGGGAGGTTTAGGATATCCATTAATAAAGAATACATATCAAGCAATCATAATGACACATGCTTCAAATCTTTAAGTGACCGACTGTAAACAGCAAGCATGGTATAAATTAGAAGCATATAGAGAAGGGATGGTTAACCTCGAAACATTACTTTGGGCAAACATCGGCAAAAGGGTTAATACATCAGATTATAAAACTGTGATTATTTCACAAACAATAAATGAATGGTATTGTGGCAGAACCAGCCTCGCCACTGGGCATTGGAAAAGACTGTTTGCCAGCCTCCTGCCCTGCGACTATGGCCCTGAGATGTATAGCCCTTCTAGGAACTGATTTGGGCATAATAGATTTCTATCGTGCTGCTGCTTGTCCTTTAACTCCCAGAGAAAGGATTTGTACTTTTAAACTGGCACTTCGGATGCAGTCGAAGTGCCGAAGTAGTCACCATTCGGGACACGAACACGTGGCGGCGTCCATTTTAATTTAGTTGAACGCGGTCAGCGGTGTTTGCCACTGTATCTATGGAACTAAAATCGGCTACACTTTTGCACGAACAGCGCTGACCCTTATCTTATCATGAACGGTGACGCTTCGAACGCACTGTTAGACTGGGCTATTTGCACGAATGGCCCCGTTCGTGCATTCGAATGGGACTTAGACATTTTTCTGGGTGAAATTGACCGACCGCACAGCCCAAATCTATGGAACTCTTTTGGGCATGAAAATGTGCTTGCAGTCGGTTAAATAGGACTTTCCCTTAATTCTTTAACCCCTGAACCGATTGCCCTGATTTTTGAGTATGTGTATATTTCAAGCATGCTGATTCTGAAAATGTATGTTTTATGTGAATGGCATGTATATTTTGGAAGTTATTAATATTTTGTAAAAACTGTATTTCTCTGCCTGTGATAAATATATTAACCATTGTGTTCAGTAATCACATCACAGGCAGAGGGGAGGATTTTGTGTGGGAGTGTCTGTGTGTATTGTACGGATTGATTGGTTGTATTTCAAAACCCTGTGGGCAGTACTATGTTTGTAGATTGTAAATAAAAGAGGCTGTATGTGCCAGTACAGTCAGTTCTACTTCACCCTCAATTTGGAGTGCCGTCTCTTATTGGGGGAAACTGCTAGAAGGGATTACTATGCTCTGCATACTCTCTTGTTATATTCACTGCTAAGCTCTTGTAAGAGCTTGTTCCTGTCTCTCTCTCTGGAGGAGTCTACGGTGGTTATGGTGTATGCTGCAGTGTTTGGAGTCCTCAGGAAGCGCTAGGAGCATCCTTCAATGGAGGTACCCAGTCGGGTGCCAGGTAATCCGTTACAGGTATATTCTAAAAAGAAAGTTGGGAATCGATTATGTAATTCCTGATACTATATTTCTCAAAACTATGGAAAATATCATGAGTGATATAAATTTGAAAAACTGGTATAATAACCTAGACATTCGTGTTAAAGATATTTATGTTAATGATCAACTAGAAGATTATCCCACGCTAATGATAAGACTAGCTTTACCCACTAGAGAAATTTTTAATTACCAACGTATTAAGAGTTTTTAAAAGATGCATATCATAAGCTATAATGGAGAGAAAGGAAATCTAATTAGAAAGATACTCTCTACAGAAGCTACAGAAAATAAATATTCTCCAACATTAGAACTACTAATAAACTCTATAGATGGATCCAACACCCCTGCAGCTTTTAAAAATTGGGAGAGAGATTTTGGCACCAAAGTTCACTTTAAACTATGGTGCCTTGCATTTCTCAAAGTCAAAAAATATGTTCATTATTTAAATATATTGTAAAACTTCATTAAAGTTAGCTATATATGGTATATGGTCCCAAGGAGGTTAAACAAAATATCCCAGAGCAATCCTCCCAATTGTTGGAGATGTTTCAATCTAGACGGCTCTATGATACACATATGGTGGAATTGCCCTAGAATTCGATCATTATGGGACCTTACATTTAAACTAATAACTGCGATAGGTAATGCCAGTGTAGCGGAACGCCAATAATAACTCCACGAATTCCGCTGGTTCAGGAACGAATCCACAGTCAAGCGCTGAAACAACAAGGCAATATCCCCAACCTCCCAGTAACCGGACGAGACACAGTTCTGAGAGTCAACTGAAATCCTTTAATTCGGCTGGACAATTTATACAAGTCCCCATGCAAGGGGTTTCCTGAGTCCCTTCCCAGGGGTACTCCCAGAGGGGACTACATGGGGGACTTACATGACAACATATTTCTCCCATCAGGCACCGCTGCACGAGAGGGATCCTCCTCCCAGAACCCACTGTTAAGTGGATTATCCCCTCGTGCAGCAGAACCGACAATTTACACAAAAATACATAACTTGGTTAATATACGGTGGATTTACACGAATGGACGTTCGGTAGATAGCTGGAGTCTGAGCGCATCATTTGTGAGATTACCGCTCAGATCCCAGCTAAACTAACCGAACGCCGCACGAAAAACACATTTCTTATAAAACATATAAAAAGGACCGATTGCTTTTAGGGAACAAAATCCCGAATGGCCCGAAACTCCCGAACGTCCTGGAAGCTCAGTGGTGTTCGTGCCGCCGAGTAGCCGTTTTTAGTACCATGCGCTCGACGACCTAACACCGCTGAGGGAACAAAGGATCCAAGATGACCGGCCACCCAGGAGAGCCTCTAATTACCGATTGCAACATTGTTGCAATCGGTTAACTAGCGCCACACGCCTCTAAGTGTGTGGGCTATTAGGGGTATTGCGTTCGGTTCACGAACGGCCCTCCAAAGTGCCGTTCGTGAAACGAAAGAAAACCCCCATACAAACCGCCATTTGCATTCGGCAAAAGGCAATTACAGGTAATGCAGAACATACATAAAGCATACACATATAGAATGAAGCACATATCTCCCCGGACCTATAGGCAACCCTTAAAGGCATAGTCTCTAGTTGCAGTCCAAGTGGCTAGGTTTGCCACAGCTAGTTTGACTTTTACACCAGAAGTAGCCTTAGTACATATTTATGATAAGCTAGACAAAAAAAACTAAATACTAGTTCCTCACTGCCTTATGGCGACCAAGCTTTTGATTGCAAAAGCATGGAAAAAAAACGGACATTCCAAATATACACGAATTAAAGAGTCAAATTTTGAACCAACTGGAGATGGAAAAGGGAGTGATCTGGTATAATGTTTATAAAAAAAAAAAAAAAAAATACACTAGGAGAGTTATATGCTACCCTTATTGCAGATATAAATCATATAGAAGGATAAAAATAATAAAAATCAAGATGAAGGAACTACAGCATAAAGTAAAACATATTACCAGTGAAAAGAGAATTATAAAAAAAGAAGGGAAAAAGGAATGAAAATAAGGGTATATTAAACATCATGGCCGCTATAATCGTTTAAAAATATGATGAGTAAAGAGTTAACCCAATCTATGTTTTAGTGTTCATAGACGTTTGAATGAATGTGAGATAATCAAAGGATGGATAGACACATTACTGAGTACAAGAACGTTTGTACTGATGGTGTTAAATTGTACTAAAACAGGGTTTTATATTATAGATATTAATTCTAGGATAAAGTTATTAGAGTCATAGTATATCAATAACCTGTGTAATTGTTTAAGTTAAATTTGAAGAAAACTAGTAACAACTGTACAATGTAATGAAACGTAAAGATACTTGCATACGAAAAAGATATCCTACTGAGATTATTGTATGATTTTTTGTGTCTATTTGTATAAAATGTTTTAAGAATTTTTTTTCAATAAAAACAAATTACAATAAAGGCACTTCAGCGTGCTAAAATACTTTATGTGTAAGGAGAATGTCATCTTTTTCTAATTTCGTCCTCGATTTAATTTTTTTAAAGCTTTTCAAATGACTTAATATTTTTGCATACACTTATTTTTTCAAAATATTAAAATATAACAAAAATATGTATAAAAAAATATATCAATATTAAAAAAAAAAAAAAATTTAAAAAGCGTTTCCACAAAAAAGGCCATCAATAGAAACTGGCACTTTTAAAAATGAACCTAGTTACACCCGTCCTGTTACTTCCTGGTTTGTTGAGCTCAGTGGAGAAAAAAAAAAAACGACAGCTATCGCCCAGAGCACCTGCCTTGCAAAGACTTCTCGTTGAGCTGCATTGGGCAGTCTGATTAGACAGTCACAGAAAGTCTGGGTTGGTACGGAAAGGTGTGTAGTAGCTGCAGATACAAGATCTGCAGCTGTTGCAAGTAAAGATTTTATACACCCTGCAAAGAAAACACGCAGAAACAAATTACATGCAGCTTTTCTTTGGGGTGAGATTTTTATTTGAGTCTACTAAATGATTTTTTGTTCCTAATTGCGTATTCCATTCTAATGTATCAATGCAATTTGTAATATATCCAAAAATGTGAGATGCAAATTAACCAACAATATATGTATACCCCCTAGTATATACCAGGGAGGGGTGTCTGTCTCTCCTCAGTTATATATTAGGGGGTTGTCTGTTAGTCCCCAGTAATATTTCTGGTAGGAGTGTCTGTCAGTCCCCCAGTAATATATCAGTGGGGAATGCTAATTTGCATAATTGATTACATATGCGTGACATAGCATCGCTGGATGTTGTGTAACATCCTCAGCGGCATACTAGCTGTGTAGGCAACTGCTCTCCTGTGGTCTTGACCGACTTGCAAATTGTTCAAAAAGCCCCTGCTCACCTTCCCTGGTGAAGGTCATCCTGGGAGTCCATATACTGCTGTGGATAACTACCTTGTCCAGGTAGCAGATGTGATGGCGATTACGAAAAATCTGCTCATTGCCTTCAATGTGGGCGGTCCCACTGACAGAGGTTTGCCAAGATGACATAACAACAGATATAAGAAAGATGATCATATAAAAGCTAGCCGTACTTGACAACGGGACAAGATTACCAAAGATCCCTGACCACAATCCAAACCAACACCATCACAGAGACCAATAATGTCACAGCATCAGTGGTCGCCCAAATTCTTGACCAGGTCATAATAAAGAATGGATACAGATTCAATAGTGGAGCTACCATCAGTCACCTACTCTACATGGATAACATCAAGCTGTAAGCCAAGATCGGGACACTGACTCACTGATCCACCCAACTAGAATATACAGCAAGGACACTGGAGTGTCGTTCATACTGGATAGGTGTGGCAGATGATAGCCAAAAGAGGGAAGATGATCATGACAGAAGGAGCTCAAGTCCCAGAAGGTCAAAAAGGAGATGTAAAGAACAGCTCCAAGTACCTGGGGTTACCACAAACACATTTCAACCATGAGGAAGAGGCAAGAAGAATAGCAACATCCAGGTACCTCCAGAGATTCAGACGGATCCGAAAGTCCCATCTCAATGGCAAGAACAAGATCCACGTCAGCAACACATATGCCCTACCTGTCATCATGTACCCAGCTGGTATAATAACCTGGCCAAGAGAAAAGCTGGTCACCATGGATGTCAAGATGCAGAAACTACTCACTATGAATGGAGGATTCCACTTTAAATCCAGCACCCAGAGACAGTACACCAGCCGGAAGGAAGGAGCATCCACAATTATATCACGATGGCTCCCAATGATGAACTGTTAAGGAAATGCCTGAAAGAACAATAGATAGAGGATGTAGAAAAGGAGGAGGTTCCATCTCAAGAAAAACCTCTCCATGGGGTGTACCACCGACAGGTAGTGGATGTGGTTCACATTACAAAAACCTATCATTGGTTGGAAAACACAGGACTGAAAGACGGCACTGAGGCATTAATCCTAGCAGCACAGGAACAGGCACTTAGCAGCAGATTGATAGACACTGGGGGTCAACCACACCAGGCAAGATGCAAGGCTCAGACCGTTCAGAGGACTCAGAGACAATCCAGCACATAGTAACCGAGTGCAAGATGTTAGCAGGAGCAACATACACAGAGAGACACAACCAAGTTTCTGGAATTGTGTACCGAAATATCTGCACAGAATATGGATTGGACCTACCTAAATTCATATGAGAGATACCACAAAGGGTAGTTGAGAATAACAGGTCTAAGATCCTGTGGGGCTTTCAGATCCAGACAAACAAGTGGTGGCCAACCAAACCGACATCGTGGTGGTAGACAAGGAACGGAAGACTGCAGTCGTGGTGGATGTGGCAATACCCAGTGACTAAACATCAGGAAGAAGGAACATGAGAAGGTGGACAAATACCAAGGACAAAGAAGAACTAGAAAGGATGCGGAATGTGAAGGCAGTAGTAGTCCCAGTTGCGATAGGCGCACTCAGGGCCGTGACTCCCAAGTTAGGTATTGGCTTCAGCAGATTCCAGGTGGGACATCTGAGATCCCTGTCAACAAGACGCAGTTCTAGGAGCAGCTAAGGTATGGTGCAGAACCCTCAGACTCCCAGGCCTCTGGTAGAGGACCCGAGAATGAAGAATAAACATACCACCCAGGCGCGGTATGAAACAAAATTGATACATAAAATTGTTTGGTGATTCAAAAGTTAAGATTTATTTCTGGTTGAATATGTTTGGCAGATCTTTATTTAGGGGTTATCCCCCCATCTTTGAATTCAGTAATTTTTGCTATCTCCACCTTTCAAAGTATGCTGTGGATGTCTACACACATCATGCACAGCCAGGTGACTGTTAGCAGCTGCCTGTCAGATACACTGACTCCTGCAACCTTGCTCCTCACTCTCAGCCAGCCTGGCTCTTACTCTTAGCCACACTCACTCTCAGCCAGCCTGGCCCTCACTCTCAACCACACTCACTCTCAGTCAGCCTGGCCCTCACATCCATCCAATATAATCACTCTTACAGACAC